>JAODUP010000662.1:370000-562783 GCA_025642065.1 Paralvinella palmiformis | reverse complement strand
TTTTCTTTGTTGGCAGAAGTGCACGCAAACTGGTTTGGACCTGGAGAATTGGAAGCCATTCTCAATAGCCCAATTTTCTAATTTATTAAGACACAACTGTTGAATTCTTTTTATGGAAATCATGCTTTTGACTAGTAGTATATCAGAAAGTCATCTAAGTATAAGGAACAGTCAACACCATCCAGCAAGCATTAAACTATGTTATTTATTTTCATGCTGATGATGATGATAATGATTGATGTTTTACGGCTACTTTTGTGCACAAAGTAGGCTAAATGGGCCGAGCGACTTCCAAAGGTAATGAGACGAAGTGAAAGACGAAACAACCTTCAGATATGCCCACGCCGGGATTCGAACACGAGTGGTAGTGATCTGTGGTCCAGCACGCTACAGCTAAATCATGGAGGCGCCACTTATTTTCATGCTGAATAATGTTACTGATAGGAAGCTTCCTTCTGGTACACCCTCTTATTGGTGGTAAGAATCAGAGACTGCGTTACCAGCAAGGATAGAAAAGTTTCTATCAATCAAAAAATTTGTAAATTAATTTTTGGCTATTGCTTCGGGATCCGGCATTGTGTTAATCCTTTAGTATCCCAGATTTCCCTGTTGTGTCGTATGCCATCGTAATAAATCCCTTCTTTATTATAGTTTCTAATTTAATTAGTTGGTCTGTGGTAGATCTATGTCTTCTAAAACAACTCTGGTGAACTGTGAAAATGGCAGGATATTCAAGGTACCAGACTAACCTGGTATTCGCCATCCGCTCAAACGTTTTACAGATACAACTTGTTATTGCAATTGAACGGCAATTACCAGGATCGGAGGGAATTTTTCCTGCTTTGGAATTGGGATGATGGTGGCTTCCCTCCACTGGGAAGGGAAAACACCACAATTCCAAATTTCATTGTATATATCGAGCAGGACTTCTAATGTTTGATGAGGCATTTGTTTTAAGATCTGGTAGTGAATATCACATGGCCCAACGGCAGTATCATGTGCTTTCTGGAGACAATCCAGTAGTTCTCTCATTGAGAATTGTGTATTATAAATTTTCATCATCAATGAATTCTGCTCAAGGGTAATATGTTTTCCAGAATTTATCTCTGTAATTTTCTGCCGATGAATTGTGTACAATTCTTTCTGTCAGCGTATTCCCCATCTCTAGTATGTTGGTAATTATGCTCCCATTTGTTTTATAATTGTTTAATTGCAGGGCATTGGACTTTACCCGAGATTTTCTTTATCATTTTCCATATCGTATTCACGGGAGTTCTATTATTTAATTGGAAGACACATTCCCTCCAAGAATTTCGCATGTTTCTGCTAATGACCGCACGAGCCTTGGCTTATTCTATTTCGTAATTTGTAAGATTTTCATGGGAGGGTTTTTAAAATTAGTTTAAAGCTCTCTTCCTTTGTTTCGGAGCTTCCTAGCATTCTCCATTCCACCATGGCTTGTGGAGGTTTCTTGGAACTGTAGGCACTTTCACACCTGTACAAACATATAAATTCTATTCAATTATCGTTGGGATGTTTTCAAAACACCGGGTTACGTAAGTTCACAAATAGAACAAAGAGATTAAAATAGCACCCATCCTTTGTTAAAAAGAACTAAAGGATTAGGTGCGTGGCTTCCTATTGAAAAATTGTGTATATAAACCTCGAGCAATATGGTAACGTTAGACAACACAGACTACACATCGGCATCAAAGGATTGGTACCAGAAGACCACTGTAGTTGGCCATAATATCCTTAACAACAGATTGGTCGATACCCAGCTCAGAAGACTGCGTTTCTGGGTATACACAAGAAACTTCACCGGCCCGTCACCCGAAACACTATGCCGGCACTGTCAACAAGTGTACGATCCGGTACATTATCTGCTGAACTGCCCAGCCTACCCGAAGCACCGAAGATCACTTAAAGGTCATCTCCGCCCGGAAGACCACAAACTTCCAGACCGCCACCTAGCGGCGTTGCTCATAAGGAAATCAACATTTCTACCAGACATCATAACTCCACTTCTCCAGAAAGATCCCTACACATACCAAGGACAGATCAGACCGCCCCTATGGACTAGTGGATAAGAGCTTGGGCCCCCGTACCCATAATCCGTGCTGTTCGGGAGGCCGGAGGTTCCCGGCCGCGACATTATAGTAGGAGGAGGTTTTAGTCCAACCAGGCAACTGGTAAGGTTTTTTCTCCTCCGAAATTGACTTCTATACTAAACTGAGGTTCCACCATACTAAACATTGCATAGTACGCCATTCGTCACAACAACAGTAGCCAACACCAGGTGGCTGTGCCCAATAGGCGACAGCCAGGGGTTCCTACCCCAAACTTCAACAAGACAAGACGTTAGACATTCTATGCAACCTGATGAAGACTTGAATAGGTCGAAACCGGTCGTTGCTATTGGGTTGAGTCATGTTATATCGCTGCTATTAGTATTAATCTGAATTTATTCTGATTTATGCTGATATTATTCACACATTATTCATACTGTGTATTAATATTTTATTTCTCCATTTTAGGTTTAATCTTTCTTGGCCGTAGTGTTCGACACAAAGCCTGGTTTTGTTTTAATCATAGTTTCTTCTTTTTTTATATTTAGATTATCCTCTTTTGGATTATTTTAGAAATTTTCTTTTTTCTTTTAATTTTTCTCTAATTTTACCGGTAATTAATTATACTTACAATTAAATATTTTTTTAAAAATCTGTTTGGAGTTAATTGTTGCTTGAATGAAAGTATAACACCTGTGCCAGCGCCTTAACTATCTTTATAAAACACACACACACACACACACACACTTCCTATATCAGTGTAATCTAATTACTCATAATATGGGAAAAAACTCTGTCCGCAGCTTAATACCCATGGAGATGTCTGCCGGAGTAACAAACGACTCCAGGAGTATAAATCCACCAAGCAGCATTGTATGAATTAATAGGTCGTTTCGCCAGACCACATAAGAGGACAACAATATATATTCTACATTATACATAACAAAGCTAATAAACTCAACATGTTTTAATAACGACATAACTTTCTTACATTGGTGTAATAAGGAATCTGGATGGAAATAGATAAGATGTCTGGCACGGGCAATGTGCGTTTTAGGGTACATATAAAGAGGCACCAGGCACAGAGCATAAACATATCTAAACATCTTTCGAGGCCTACCTCCATAAATCTAAATCTAAATACAACTATACATACATTAATCTAAAAATTAAATCTTCCATACCTCCACATATTGATGGATGTGTGCGTATACCTAAGCATGTGTCTGGTCTAATCATCAGGCTGTGGGAACCAGCTAATTCGCTTTTCGTACGCGACAAATATGTCACGCCCACAGGAAAGCGGCTACATGCAGGCTACGTACAAAAAGCGGAAGCACGTAAAAACATACCATTTGATACCACAGCTCCCAACAAACAACACGTGCGTGTGGTTCAATGGTGACTTGCTATATACATATCATAAACTATTTTGACACCACAGTTTACATTCAACAGTAATTTTCTGTGGTCCAAAAAAAAACCCTGTATATAAAACATTTCGACACCTCAGATGCTGACCTCAGCTTTATTCTGTGTTCGAATAACTGAATAAATCCTACCTATATGAACCAATCAATACACGTCCGACTAGTCTGGTGTCGAAGTTCTTCTCTAACCTAAGTGAAAAGTTAGGGCTTTTATAGACTCTCAGCGTGTTAACAAACATTATAGTTTGCTGACGAGGTGATAATGTACACTAACTCAGTATGGAATCAACTGATGTGATTTATTTAAAATAAAAACAAAGTAACAATACTGCACAATGGATTATTACTGGACTAGAACGAAATATCGTCTCAAACCTGAGTAAATACTATGATTTACTCCAACCTAACAGTTAATCCTCATACGTTTGTGTTGTGTGCTGTGTGTGTGTGTGTGTGTGTGTGTGTGTGTGTGTGTGTGATAATAATATCCTCTGAGATATATCAATATGTTTACATCCAATTTGTGAATGATATGTCTTCATTAATACATTTATTATATGAATGATATGTATTTGTATCATCAGAAGTAGTCCTATATGGTACTAGTGACCAAATATAACCAAATAATCTGATATGATACAATTTTGGAATGTATATGTAATAAATATATTAAACAAACATTAGCTATAATATCCATCATAATATGAACGCTGTATTAAAACAGTACCTTGATTGAACGAGGACAGTAAACCGGTTAATTATACGTGTTTTACGTTTTTATGTACGGATAACGAAGCTTAGTATACAAGACTAACTGTGGAGAAAGGTATTATCATTGATCTATATTCAACTTAGTTCTGTTTATTAATTACAAGCTTGATAAACAAAGGTCTGTTTATGTTACTGGCTGTAATTTGAATTGGCTTATGCTTGTTTACCAGGAAATAAATGAAGGAATTTCCCATTTAAAAAACGAATGAACCATATACATAGATGGTTTTGGGTTCTGTTACTGTATTCTAGGTTCAATTTGTTAGTATTAGTTGTTTGTCTAACTAACATTGTTATTGATTGTCTTTTGTTAAGGTCTTTGTTTCCCGGAGAGATGTTTTAGAGATGTTATTGACGATAACTTCACATGCAGCGTGAAAATATAAATAAATGTTTTGATGGTGACAATATTATATATAAATAATAACAGAAGGAACTATTTCATTGTCTTCGTTTTCAGTGTCACTTCAAGAACAGAAATGTAATATTTGGATGTGAATTAAGAACTGCACT
The DNA here is from genome assembly GCA_025642065.1 of Paralvinella palmiformis. NCBI lineage: Eukaryota > Metazoa > Annelida > Polychaeta > Terebellida > Alvinellidae > Paralvinella > Paralvinella palmiformis. The sequence continues at coordinate 558,000 of JAODUP010000662.1, read as the reverse complement.
TGCTAATTGGCCGATATTATTAAAGATGACCATAGATGTTTATCTGACGTATATCGTACTATATATGACGATGGTGGTAGGATACGACAGCCTTTCTGTTGATTACAAATATTTCAAATTATTATATGGAGATAATGTGGTATCTCGAATGCCGGTATTAAAGGTAATTTCTAAATGTAGTCAACATCTGTGTTACATGACGTGTGGAAACGATAAATCTTGTCAAGGATATAATTACTTTCCAAATCAAGGTCGATGTGAGTTAATGAAATATCCAGGTCAATCAGGTAAAGTGCTCGTTAGTCCAGGAAATATTTACATGGAGAGATTAGATCGACGTAAGTAATTGTTAATATTTAGGATTATGTCAATAGCTAGTGTTCTTTAATAGTTTGAAATGTTGTCCTGGACAATACTTGGTGAATACGTCTATTAATAATTATCATCAAAGTACAATACATGTATGTTCGATATTACACTTATTGTTTCTGTTTAATTGCAACAAACTTAAACGAAATATGTCTTCATTTAGTCCTTATATTTTAAACGTAATTATTAAGGAACGGAGCTAATTATTTCTAGACAAATTGACAATTATCAGAATTAGTGTGTGTGTGTGTGTGGGGGGGGGGGTATTTTAACCACTTTAAAATTCCTGATTGTTTAATTAAAATAAATATTCATTTATCATATTGAAGGATTCTGCCATAACCAGTCCACTTGTTATGTATATGGAAAAGGTAGCTGGAATGAAGGTTATGATTTCTGTCAACTTCTACATCCTGATGCTAAGATGATGGAAGAACATTCTCACAATGATTTCCTAAACCAAAAAGAAGAAGCTAGTTAGTAAATATTATTATTATTATATAAAGTGTCGTCTCTCGTATTGGAAAGCAGCCATTTTTAGTGAAGGCAAACGTAGTTACGTGGACGTATTTAATAACAGTTGTTATGACAAACATTCACACACACTAACAACACACACTCCCCACATACACACACACACACATATATATATATATATATATATATATATATATAATATACCGTGGCATACAAGCATATACGCAAACATAAACACATACACAGACACATACAGACAAATAAACATCCAAGCACACACACACGATATTGTGTATAGAAATTATACCATGTTGTGTATTTGGGCGGCTCCAACTAGTTAATGAGTTGATTATATTATTATTATCATTATTATTAATATCATAACCATCATCATCATCATCATCATCATCATCAACACATCATCATCATCATCACCATCATCATCATCATCATCATCATCATCACCACCATCTTTATCACAACCATTAACCCTACCACAGGTTCTGCTAGTATAGGCATCTTACTTAGATTATTATTATTATTATTATGATGCGATTATTACTTTTAGTGATGTTTTCATTTGTATGCTCTTGACATTGTTGTTGATATTTTTGTCTTCATCATTATCATCATGATCATCTTCAGCATCATCATCATCATCATCATCATCATATCGTCCTATTAAGCCACTTCTGTCTAACATTTCAGTTATTGCAGGGTTTGGCAGTTACTGGCTCGGTGGTAGACGTCTTTCTGGAGGAGGACAATATGATTTCTACTGGAACATCTTCAGGAGAGAAAATTACATACACAAGATGGAGGTCAAAACAACCTTATCCAGAAACCGATGACGCAAACTGTATTATAACGCGCAAGGCTTTTGGATGGAAATGGGCCGATGGTACCTGTTCATTACGTGACGTGTACTTTTTTTGTAAAATATATTAAATATAAATAGATATTCTGTATTCTGCGAAAACTGTAGATTATAACTATTGTTATTGGTTGATCAATAGTGAGAGATGGAAGTGAGAAAACAGCTCTCTTCTTTGTAATCTGGAGTACAAGAGTGTAATGTTATGTTTAAGTATAGAATAATACTTATAATGTTATACTTGTTTATTGTAAATGGTTTAATTAAAATAAAACGATTGCTCAACTTAATAAACATCGATTTGTTTTAATCTTTCTTGGCATTTTGTCTTTATTTGACCTATCTATCTATCTATCTATCTATCTATCTATCTATCTATCTATCTATCTATCTTCTATCTTCTCTATCTCTTTCTATCTCTTTCTATCTCTCTCTCTCTCTCTCTCTCTCTCTCTCTCTCTCTCTGTGTGTGTGTGTGTGTGTATGTATGTGTTTGTGTGTCTGTGTGTGCGTATGTGTGTATGTGTGTGGTCTGAGTGTGTGTGAACCTTTTTATGTATGCAAGTATGTTTAAGTCTGTAAGTTTGCTTGTATATGAATACATGCAGAAATACATGCACACACACACACACACACACACACACACACACACACACTCCCTCTCTTTCTCACACACAAACACACAAACACGCACACACAAACACACAAACACACACACATAAACACACACATAAAGCAATTATTTTGAATTTAAATGAAGGAAATTAAACTGATTGATCAATTAATGGTATATATTTGATAAGCAGAAAATCAGTTTTCATTGTTTGTGGGGTTGTTTATGTTCGATAATGCACCTCTAGAATTTGATGAAGCAAACATAAAAGAATAAAACAAAGTTCCACAATCATGTTGTTAAGTAAATATCAGTTCCACAACAACACATACAATATTTATAATTATTCTCGAATCAATTGTCCTGTGTTCTGTCATATGGCAGTTATGTTCTTATATTTGTGCGATTCATTAAATATACCATTCTATTTAGAATGAGAACACAAATATTGTTTTGCATCAATATGTATTTATAAATATTAATGCCCTCCCCCCCCCCCCCTATATACCTACCCAAACGCACAAGAACATATTTACTTTAATATTCACAGTTGTTATTCATACAGAGCACAGTCAATGAAAACACACACACACACACACAGCTACACACACACACACACACACACACAGTGTTAAATCTGCACTTCCGTGGTCTAGCGGTAGTGTGTTGGATCACAGATCACTACCGCCCGTGTTCGAATCTCCGCGTAGGCCTATCTGAAGGTTGTTTCATCTTTGACTTCGCTTCATTAGCTTTGGAGGTCGCTTGGCCCATTTCAAACTAGTATACAAATGCTATAATATTGCTGTGTTTCATGATGTGTGTTTTATTTTGATTTCTGTGTTAATATAATATAAAGCCTGTAAAGTCAAAATAACTTAAGCTAAGAGCTACCGTCTAGACTGCTGCCACAAGACAAGTGAACATGAGGCAAGTTATTAGATGTTTTCTATTAATACCACGATTGATATTCATTACCTGATAACCGTTTTCACGATAATTTATCTACAAAAAAACACCATTACAAGTTAAGAGAAATGATATTTTCTATAAATCATAATTACACAGTTTAATCAATCAATTTATTAGTGCCGAATTACATGTTTAAAATATTTAATAACGACTAACGTAAACTGTCCAGAGTTACCGACATGAAATACACTTCATATAGAAAGTTGTGTAGGATGACTATTTAATAAACAAATATCTCCAGCACCTGTAGCTGACCAAGGACGTAACAATGTTCTCCTGGTGAAACATATCTAAAAATATCGTTATAAAATTGGAATAATGTGTTTTGAATAATAAAACCCTCACAGTTATAGGATGTAATATAGTATATTATACTCTAAGTTTATGATTATTGATAAATATATTTCTAGTATTATAATAGACGTGAATATATTCAGACAGAAAATGTTACTGTTGACCAACATCTTCTAGCAATATATCTAGCAATATATTTTCTTCTTTACAATCAAAATAAAGGGAATAGTAGCTCACAATACCTGTCACATAGATAATATGATATACACTTGAGCATTTTTGATCATCTTCATCAAAGATGTTAATAATTAGAATCTTTAAGTGTTAAGTCAAATTAAAAGTTTTCACATTCTATTGTTGAACTAAGATTGATGGTTGAAATTGTTTTACCTGTAAGACGTTATTACATAACACTGTCACTATGAACAGTTATTTCAATCGCTTTGTTCTACGTGATAGTAACGTCAACAATGGCTCTAAAACATCTCTCAGGAAACAATAACCGTAACAAAAGACAACCAATAACAATATTGTGTTGTTGATGAGTGGATACTCTATCTTACTAAACAGAATAGAGGAACACGCTTATAGTGACATTTTGGTGACTTTAATATTTACACTGTTGTTTGGTTGTAAGATGTCTTCAATATAAATATTAGCTTGAAGAAGTAATTTATAAAAAGGGACTGAAACTAATTGATTTTATCCGTTCAATGAATGAATGATAATTTGAGATCGTTAAACGGATGTGATGCAATCAATTGCTTTTGTATAATCGATGGAAAGATGGATGTAAGTTGCACCCACTTTTCCTTAGATCTTATTGTATTGATAGAGTGCCTTATATACTATACACTATACCCAGTTACCTCAACGTTAGTCATCTTCGACAACTATTATCATAGTGTTTAGCAGGACTATATAAATGTTCTAGGAAGCAGCCCATTATATACATAGAAATCTTCAATTTGATCTATTTTTGTCTTTACATAATGTCTACTTGGACGATATTTTTAGTGAGTATCGTGGTGCCCGTACACAAATATATGACTGTAAAAATAATGTTTCGAGGCGAACAAATCTAGAAAAAGATATTGGTCGATGGTGAACAGTACAATTACCGACTTAGAGAGATTGAACGATTATTCGATGTCACAGATTCCCACTCCTAACAAGATGAGTAGCTTTACTTGTATACTAGGTCCCAAAATAAGGTTTTATTATTTTTTATATTTATTTATTTTCATAACTGTTAAATTTGTTAGACATGAAATCCGCTGCCAAGAGTCATGTGTCGTTAATTTAGATTACTCATCTTCATCATTCTAATGTAGCGACTGTCTTATTTGCCGCTTGGTTGTCTGCGACATGAGAGTTCGCAATTGAACAGCCAAATATGGCCTGTTATTATATTATATTATATTTTAGGTTATATAAAGTGTAAATATTGTGAACACAGTAACGATAAATAAGAAAATAAACGAAGTATCGCCGAAAACAAAAGGCAAGATAATATAGCACAGATTAAATGGTAGTCTATCTGAAATAATAACAGTGAATCCTATAATGAACTCTCTCTCTCTCTCTCTCTCTCTCTCTCTCTCTCTCTCTCTCTCTCTCTCTCCATATATATATATATATATATATATATATATATATATATATATATATATATATATATATATATATATATTTATTTATTCGTACTTTATATATGGTATGCAGTAGAATAATTTGTAGTAGAAATATGAACAATGTCTAAAAATGAAACAGAACAGGCATTGAATCAACCAGTGCAGATACAATCAATTAATTGACATATATCGCTACGATTTAGGTCTGTAGTCAATATTCCATCCCTTAACAAACACAATTCCTTTAACAAAACGAGATCAATACCATATCCTTCACATAAATGATTTAAAAGTCTGCAATGTGTTCTAATGGGGATATTCCATATCTTCCTGATACAATTTCTCCATGAAACATAAAAAATGCTTAACATCATTGGAATCCAACAGAGGTGATCCATAATAGCCGGTTCAATACGTGCGTGCGTAAGTGTTTTAAAAAGATATTAAAGGCGCTGGCACAGGTGTTATACTTTCATTCAAACAACAATTATAACTCCAAACTTATTTAAAACATATTTAATGGCATGTATAATTAAATGTGTGTGTGTATGTGTGTATGTGTGTGCGTGTGCGTGTGCGTGCGTGTGCGTGCGTGTGCGTGCGTGTGTGTACTGTGTATTGGGAAATGATGGCGAAGTATTAAGTTGGGGAATTGACAATATGGAAAAAATATGACGTTTTAAGTTGTGTGTAGATTAATTTGGCTCCACAAGCTTACACTATGGAGAACAATAGTATATCCCCACATCTTTGAGCTTTCGACCAGATTTGTGATGAGGTGTTAGTCTGTAAATCGCATGATCGGCAAATGTTGACGATCATTTTAATTTGGCTACTTTTTGCAATTCGCCAAATTCCCCAAATTAAATATATACATAATAAATTATATATATAAATATATATATATATATATATATATATATATATATATATATATATATATATAATTAATTAAATACATATTCACGTATAATTATTATCATAATATGTTTCTAAAGTCATGGTATTTAATGTTCTACGTCAACTTTTGGCACAAATATCCTAAATGGACTGAGCGAAGCTAAAGATGAAACACCCTTCAGATATGTCCACCCTTCATGGACATAGAGAAAATTATTCATTTATTTCTATTGTGACCATATCGGTGTTGAAAATGTTTTTAAACCGTATTTCAAAATGCCACTCAAGATGAATAACGCTTAATATATCAAATATTATTATTATTATTATTATTATTATTATTATTATATTATTATTATTATTATCATCATCATCATCATTATTATTATTTATAATTGGGAAGTACTCATGAAAATCATACATCTGGCTAGTTATTACTTGATTTGTTTAAAGTTGAGCCAGACACCAGAAAATAAACTAGCCAAAGATAGCAAATATATAACTGATGTTATCACTTTGTTGTAGTATATCAGGGATGCCATCACTTGGTTATATTATATCAGGGATGTCATCACTTGGTTATATTATATCAGGGATGTCATCACTTTGTCGTATTACATCAGAGATATTATCAGTTTGTTTTCTTATATCCTCAGAACCATGTTAGAGAAGCCGATGCCTGAGATGATAAATAAAACATATAATTATAGCCTACCTGTGTCTTATCATTCGAGTTTCACTGTTTACGGATGCTGTATATAGATTTGTTCCAGGTGTGATCAATGACGCCTCGAAACAAAGCCTTCAATAACAACAAAGGTACGGTGCCATTATTAGAAAATATATGATATATTTAGTACTGTGACATTTATCAACAACTGACAATAGTGACGCGTGTTGTATAGATATTGTCTGAATAATAAACTACTATTAATGATTTATAAGCAGAGGGACAGACACAGCCAGGTTGTGGAAGAGAGATGCGTAGATAGGCAGGTGATCATACTGACGATGAAGAGAGCTAAATATAGACGTATCGATATTGCAGTTGTGGCGTTTGAAACTAAATCCAATAAAGACGGAGAAGCAACAGAACTTGAAACTAAACAGCACAGGTTTGTCAGATTAATCTCAGTTTGTTTTAAAATATTAATTAACGCTGTTTTGGCGGCCCGTATAATCGATGAAGCTGCAAGATGCACATTGACATCTCATTCCTTCATTTCTGAAGTTGTCTCATATCACTGAAGCGTCTTATTATTGACTGTAAACTTATAGCCAACTATATAATTTGTGACGGAATTCCATCCTTGAATTCATCTAGCATGCTGACCATGTTTTCATCGATATCAAACTTGGTGCTGATAACGTATCTTACGTTAGTTCCTGCCATAGGTAAGGTTTCGTTTTGAAATAGCCGAACAGTGATGCAGGTAAGTCTCAAGGTACACCGGGTGCTGTTCTACCCGTTTGTAATGACATTGTTCCGTCTTTTACCGAAGTATAAACACTGTTATCTTCTATTTAAAAAAAAATTATCCATGAAAAAATATCATGAGAAATGTCTCGACAAAGGTTTTCAAAAGTTTGTCATGATTTTTGCTGATATATGACTAAAATAGATTTCAACAATCTGAAATTCATTATTCTTCACAATTATTCTTCATTATTCATAATATATATCATATTTATGTGGTGTGATAAAAGGCTATAAAAACTCCTTTAATTAAATTTTTCTACATATAAACCAGCGTCTGTATTTGCACGTTTGTGACTAAACAATGCAGTTTTGTTTTGTTTCGCCGGATCGTTTTGTCCGGAACTTCCCTTTTTTATAGTAGGCTATTTGTGCTCATATTTAATAATGAATGCCTCTTAATGTGCGTTTATCAGTTTTTGATTGAACCGATGAAATATTGGTTTGCGCTCAAGATGAAGCAAAACACGGCGAATCGAAATCTCGAAAGGCAGTTCCAAAATCTGTTAATAGCCGCATACGAGTTCTCGATAATCAAATATGGATCAGTTATGGACTGAGTTGCATGTTCTTCGTATTCCATCAGATTCTCTATAGCGTTGCCTGTGTGCAGTTTTGCAAATTTAGTATATTTTATACCACACCGAGCCGTACACACCAGGGAATTTCCACATTAGCCATATATTTATGGACTATAATTTTAGAATCAGCTTATGCTAAGCATTAGGTGATTGTTCAAATGGCTTCACGTAATTTGTATTTGGTTGCTTGCTTCCTGCAATTAATAATTCCTTAGTTGAATTTTGATTGATTGATTGATCGATCGATTGATTAATCGATCGATTGATTGATTGATTGATTGATTTATATAATGCAGCTGCTGCCAAGGTGTCATCTTTCGATGACGACAGTGATCATCTAGTTGGATTGATGAGGGGTTGACCTTTTTTTACTGGTTGTCATGACGACTACAATTTGGTCGTTCCCAACCAACTTATACCTCATCAGATGGAACCCTGTCATCTTAGAAATCTATCTATATGTCAACTTGTTAGAGTAACCATTCTCCAATTATTTATTGACGCAATACAGCCGATGTAAGACTTGACGGCTGTTTGTACATCTCCACGAAGACTTCTCGGTCGTGTGAAGTAGCGTTTTATTCTCAAAAAGAAGAGCGGATTAAGGCCGATGATAGGGTTATTTTCTGGTCGTACTTCATAATCTAGCATTGGCTTCCAGAACTATTCGGAAAATATTCCGGAATTTACGGTCTGTATCAGTGAAATGTACATCCTTCGGTAAGCAAATACGACCAAAGGTATTCCTTAATCGGTTGGTTGCACGGTATAAACGATCCAAATGATTTATAACGCGCTTTCATCGTTGCTGCTTCTAAACTAACTGTATCGTCCGAGACAAGCAGATTTCACAAGCTCATCACCTCATACATACATTCGAAACTATGGCAACGTTCACATGGCACGAAATCTTCTCTATTATGTCAGCTCTGAAGTGGCTCAGGGTCTTCTTGGATTAACGTTTTTGTAAAGGCGTGTTCGCGACAATCGATATCTTTCAAAACCTTTTATAATGGATTGTGGCGGGAATTGTGAGACAACCGTAATAAATTAACGATGTACTTGCCTTTATAGTAACTAGTTATTTGAAATTATACTATCATAGTATTATAGTAAAATAGTATCAAATCGGTGTTTAATTGATGTTTGTATTAAGGATGTTGATAATGGTACACAACACACCTCTGTCTGGTACACACAAAGACACACACACACACACACACAAACACACATAATATATATATATATATATATATATTAAAGGTGGAGAAAGTGACTTCGCCTGTCAATCGACCACTATACGTCCCCTCCCTGGCATTCCTTACTATACGATCATAACAACACCAATGACCTATACAGACGCTGAATATGAATGTAGGAAGAGAGGAGCTAACTTACCAGCCATCAGAGATAATGACAGACGCATCTTCGCTGATCCAACGAGGTCAGTATTATTTGCAATGCACTTAAGATGTGAGTGTGTTCTTTATTTATATATTATTATAGACCATATTTAATAATTCAATGAGTTATCCTTAACAAAGGTAGGCCTAGGTTAAGTCTACGAACGTGTTCTTGTAATATGTTACTTTGACGAGACTTGATTTTCCTGTAAGCAAAGGTCAGTAATTGAAACGCACAGGCTGACTGATGTTATAGCAGTGGATTAGATATGTGTTTCTGTAGCGTTACAATATACTAGCATGGATAAATGGTATATATATATATATATATATATATATATATATATATATATATATATATATATATATGTATGTGTGTGTGTGTGATGTATATATATATATATATATGTGTGTGTGTGTGTGTGTGTGTGTGTGTGTGTGAGTGTGTGGTGTGTGTGTGTGTGTGTGTGTGTGAGTGAGTGTGTGCGTGTGTGTGTGTGTGTGTGTGGATGGATGGATGGTTGGGTATTTTTACTTATCGCCATATTTTTTAATATCAGAATATGGCTGTCAGCTAAGAGGCGAAAGTGGACACATGTCAGTCTTGATCTTGGTCTGTCGTATGAGTTATGGCCTGATAGTGAACCGAGCCTGAACACCGACAGGTGTGCTTACGTGGTTATGAATGAAAGCAATACTAAACTGCATTCAAAGGGTTGCGATGAACGTTTCAGCGTGATATGCATGACTGACGAGCTAGGTATTAAAATATATCTTTGTAATGAATCATAACCTAGATTATCAAATATTTTGTTCCCAAATTACCCTAATGCGAATTCTAACGCCACGGGACCAATCATAAATATAAGCTTTATAAAAAATGTTCACTGATACATACAGTGTATGTTACCACGGTCAGAAACTTGTCAGGACGACGTTTCGCTATACCACCAATAACGAACACACTTTATATTTCAGTTTCTTGTCGTGGAAGAAGATATTATTATGATGATCATTGCTATTTCTTTTCTAAAACATCACAAACCTTCGAAAACGCCGTTTCATCGTGTTCTAAGAAGAACGCTGTTTTGATCGCCATCTACAGTGAAAAGCAAATGAAATGGCTTTCAAAAAAGTTTGCGTAAGCTTCCGTTTCCTGTGAATGGCGCTACGTGCTTTAAAATATAAAAGGGATGCATCCAAGGTCTAATTGGTAGCGCGTTGGACCACGGATCACTATCACCTGAGTTCGAATCTCGGCGTGGGCATATCTGAAGGGTGTTTCATCTTTGACTTCGCTTCATTACCTTTGGACGTTTAGCCTACAGTGTGCACGAAAGTGGCCGTAAACCATCAATCATAATCATTTGAAATGTAGTAAACAATATTTTGACCGCGGGGTACTAATTCAGACAAGAAATCTATAATTTCCAAGTTATGAACAATGCTCACTTCATTATAGATTATGTTATTTTATAAGATTCCCTGATGACTAACCAATTGTTACAGGAAAACCCATCGCAACGTTTTCGTCTGGATTGGCTATAAGTACAATGAGAGCAACACGGATTATTATTGGTACGACGGCACTCCGATCATTAATGCTGACTGGAAACCGAGAGCGGGATATGGCGAAGACTGCGTCCTGCTAAATGAAACAGGAGATTGGGAGCAAACAAGCTGCGAAGATATGAACGCTGTCGTCTGTATGTTGGAAGTGCCATACGGTGAGCTCAGCGGTTTATATATATATCGGCAAGGAAGCGCAGAACGAAGCCAATTCGATCTGACTGTCTTTGCCATACTGCGATTATCAACTGTCACCCTAAAGAGATAACCCCAATACTTTTCTTTCAACCGCTGAAGCTTTTACTAGCACATCACGGTGCCGCGTTCGTCAAATTATACTTGAACCTCCGGGGGGGGGGGATTTATATAAAATCAGACAAAGCGGTGATTGGTCGGTTAATTGGAATGACGCGTCAGTCCCGAGATACGTATGTACCGATATAATCCCGATGCGACCGAGAACAACACGGACACATATAATATATCAATATTTAATAACAATCAATAGTTGGTTTAGGTTTTGTTGTTCGGGGAGAATCCCCAGGCTGTCGCTTAGTCGGCACAGCCTCTATGTTGGAGTGGTTGAGAAATCTCCTCCCCCACCACTCACAGGGGAGCAGTACGGAAAGATGGAGCCGAAATACCCTGAGGGTGGTCACTGCCAGAGTGTTTTTAACGTCCCCCTTTATTTTTAAATAATTCAGTGGAGACGGCAGCGCCATTTAACGTGGTCAGCCACCCACGATGTAGTGAGCCGAGAAATTAATCCCTGGAAAAGTTTCGACCTCTTGCGGGGTTCGAACCTGCGACCGTTGGCACCAAGTGCCGGGTGCTTAACCACTAGGCCACCGGAGCTCACTAATCAATAGTTAGGTATGCTTAGTTCATAAACCACACACGAAACATACATTCGCGTGTCACGTTTTCGCGAGAGCACCGACCTGGCGAATTGCGCGAAAATAAGATTAGCGCGAATCTATTGGTAATTACAGTGGCTCGACGGGCATCCTCCTAGAAAAAAAGATCCCACAAAGACGAGTACGAGCTGGATTCGACTTCACAACCCGGAGTACTGCGGCTCGATACTCTAGCCACTGTGCTAGCGCCATGCGCTGTTGTGTCTTGGTTAAGACTTGGCTAAACGTAATCCTAACTAACCTTAAAGATTGTCCTCTAAAGTAAACCGCTCAGTCCTATAGGAAAAACAATAGGCTTTATCTGTGCCAGACAATAATCCCTTAATTGTATACAATCAAGGTTTAGATATAGCCTGTAAGATACTAGATCACAACTACCGATAGGACGAACATGACTAGTGAAAACTCACACAGAGAATCATTGCTGAGTGATACTGCATGGTGCGAATCTCATGGCATGAGTCAGCGAGTAGTTGAAATAGTGAATAATTAATTGGGTCAGTGAGTGAATGAGTGAGTGAGTGAGTGAGTGAGTGAGTGAGTTAGCGCGCGAGTCAGCGATTCAGTGAATGAGTGCTTTGCTTAGTCCGGAAGCCGGTCATCACTAATTGCACCTCATTCGCAAGGAATCATACAAACACGGATCAAAACCGGGAATCGAACTCTGTCATTTGGATTTACGATGCAACGCCCCCTTTCCGATTAGTAGTTATTTATGATCACTGTTCTTGATAAACGGTTACATAATTATGTTATCGTGACAGGTGAGATGAATACAACCTGTACAAATAACAGGGGTGAGTGTGTCTGTTATTGGTATACATCCGAAGAGAAAACCTTCCATCAAGCCATGGCATATTGTATGTCAACAGGGGGCAGCCTAGTTTATCCAAATAGTCAATTTCAGCTTCCACTTGTATCTTCTCCGTAAGTATTTAGGATGTTTTATAACCTAAATAAAAATACGCAGTTCTATTAACTAAAATATTTCATTTATACAGATACTTCCAAATGCACACACACACACACACACACACACACACACACACACACACACACACACACACACACACACACACACACACACACACACACACACACACACACACACACACACACACATACACACACATATACACACACACACAAAACACACAACATATATATATATATATATATATATATATATATATATAAAATATATATATATATATATATATATATATATATAATATATATATATATATATATATATATGAATTTTGCAGACTTGGATTGGTATCAGTGAAGGTCATACACCAGGCGTATTTCGCGGTAGTGACTCCTCAGCTATAAGGTGGGCGCCATGGGGAGAGCCTAAGCCTAAGATGTATGAAGAAAAATACTGCGTTTATACAAACGCTGATCAATACTTTGTTGATTCGTGTGACAAGGAAAAGAAATTTCTATGTCAGAGTCTACCAGGTTATTGGTTATCTTCCCAATCTAAAGTAGTAGCATGTTATTTGTTATAACGCTACACATTGTATCATTGCAAATCGTAGTGTTACCTTACTGAGACGGTTATCCAACAGGTTATTGGAAGAAAATAATTATGTCTATTTCAGACCCCGAACTGTACCGTTGTAATAACGATAGAGGTTGTCTCCGAACTGCTGGTGAGTGATTTAGTAAATACAGTTTTAAATGTGTTCACGAAAGCGCGGTATTACAGGCCCCTAAGCTATGTATGTTCACATTATTTTTGTTAGAAATAGATGTGATGTTTTCTTTTTTAAAGGGTATTGGAACATTACGAAAGTTACTGAAGTCTACATGGGAAATCCCGATATGGTTGTTGAGAATGTGGGTACTTTCGAAGAATGCTGGGATATTTGTGTTAATTACATTGGCTTTGTCTGTTTGTGAGTATTAATCATTTATATATATATATATATATATATATATATATATATATATATATATATTATTTTAATGTGTTTGTGTATATCCAAATACATTGCTACAAATACAAGTACTAAATAAGTATTGTATAAAGTCAGATAAAGTGGCAACAACAACAACAACAACAACATAACGGCGCTTTTATATAGAGATGCGAAATTATTAGGATTTCTTGTTAGCAACTTCCGTATAATTAATTCAAAACGTGATTGAGAGAAAGTTGAAAACGTGTGGTCAGAAATACGCATTCGTCAAACTTTGCCTCACAAATATATACCTGGGATGGAATGGTCAACAAGAACAAAGAAACTCGTAGTGATGAGGAGTCAAGAAGATGAGACCCAGAGATAGAAACAACGACGGGTACCGCTATTTAAGCAGACAAACAGAAACACAGACAGATAGACGGATTGACATACATAAATGCAAATAAACACACACACACACGTATATATATATATATATATATATATATATATATATATATATAGAGAGAGAGAGAGAGAGAGAGAGGAGAGATGATGGATGGATGGATGGATGATGGATAGAAATATAAACGGACAGACAGACATACAGACAGACAGACGAACTGACAGGCAGACAGATAGTTATCTAAAGTGACTGAATGAATCACTAACTGTCTGACTGACTGACTTACCGACTGACTGACCGACTGACTGACTTCATTACTAAAAGTGCAAACTGACAATCCGCTCATAATATTCGTTTATACATAACAAGATAATGACATACAATCCATTGTCTCCTATCATTAACAACACAACTAGTAGAGCTACTGTCGGGTTAGGTTACATCAAGGGACCTACTTTAAATGAGGTTACTACCTTAAATATAGGATTACTGTAATCCATCTTCCGAGAAAGCGGTGTAATATGATCGTAGAAATGCGAAAGATAACAGTTTCTATTTTTAGAAATCCAAAGAAAACAACTATTTAGACAAATTATGTTTTAAATTTTCTAACTTGAAATCAATGGGGAACAGTTCTGAAAAGAGTTCGCTAGATGGCGCTGATACGCACCTAGATTGTAGTTAGTCATTCTCAATCTGGCGAGTATGGGAAGTTTAAAAACATTTACTTGGGTTTTCTTCCAAGTTATAGTCTATCCATAAATACTGTGATGCATATTATGATTAATATAAATAGGTAGAAACACATTTCAGTAAGGCAAGTGCTAATGTCCGTAGTAAGAGCTCAATTAAATCATGTATTTTCGGTAGTTTATGGTTATTAAATAATTTTGAATTAAAATATGGAATTTCATAACATTTAATTATTTTTTCTGGATTAAAAGGGGTTTGCACATTTCCCGAGTTTCACGCTACGTGAATAATGAGGTATTTCCAACAAGTTTACAATAACTCTTTGATCCGACCCGATGGTTTGGATTCGAACGATTTCATTTGATCAACCAGCAAATTATATATTTAAAATGATAATATTAATAGAAATTATTAAACAAATACATATAGATAGAAATAGTAAACAGTAAACAGAATGCTAAAAGCTCGCAACAAAGATGGGCTAGTCATCCATCAGAATTTATATTTCGGTAGTGTTTGGTTATTAAATTTCTATATTTATATTTTTAATGCTTACGTCTTTTAATTATCATTCAAACTTATTTAACACCAAGATAATTAAATGCTGTATTATAGTGGAGTGTTACTGTTTAAATATTAAGGTGTTTGTAATAGTTCTAGAAGAAATCTTACTCCTGCTGAATTGTCTATAATTTCTATATTTTCAACCAATCAACTAGTCACTTCTTGGCTATTTCTAGGTATTTTCATTTCGTTTGAGAAATTGCAATTTAGAAATATCGAAATATAGTTGCCAGGAAATCAAGGTTAACAAGTGTCAAGTTAAGCATGAATAACCTGGTTGCATCACAACGCCACTATGCGAATTAGTGCCAAGGTACCTTGAACAGGTGTGTTATTAGAACATATTTTAAATTTTCAAGAGATGGCGCATTTCTAACCTATTCCACAAAGTGGGGGCTGCAACACTATACGGACAATAACCATAGTAGTAGTAGCAGTAGTAATAGTAGTAGTAATAGTAGTAGTAGTGGTAGTGGTGGTGGTGATAATAGTAGTTGTAGTGATAGTGGTAGTAGTTATAGTAGTAATAATAGAGGCAGTAGAGATAATAATTAAAGTAGTAGTGGTAGTAGTAGTGGTAGTAGTAGTGGTAGTAGTAGTGGTAGTAGTAGTAGTAGTGGTGGTGGTGGTGATAATAGTAGTTGTAGTGATAGTGGTAATAGTTATAGTAGTAATAATAGAGGCAGTAGAGATAATAATTAAAGTAGTAGTAGTAGTGGTAGTGGTAGTAGTAGTAGTGGTGGTAGTAGTAGTAGTAGTAGTAGTAGTGTGGTGGTAGTAGTAGTAGTAGTAGTCGAAGTATTACCCCTCTGTCATCCATGGTTCCCTCTTGATAAAGTGTTATTAGATTTAAATTGGCCAAGAGGAATAGCTAAGTCTAGAGAAGTTTTATCATTTGGAAACATAATTCTATACGCTTCTCTCTAGAAGTTCATATCTAAGATGGACGAGAAATCGGTCTCTCAACTAAATTGTTGAATCTGAGTTGGCTTTGTGCTAAAAGTATGTGTCTGGTCGGAACATGCCGTTTATGGCTGCGATAATTATTTGTACTACATGATAAATATCGAAATGATTTTACATGCCGTTGATTATTATTCGATAAATTGATTTGGCAAAACGCTTATTTGAGAATGTATGATCCATCAGTACGTCTAAGTTATCAGTTATCATCGTTGGCTTATGAATAAGTGGCAGAGGCCTTGAGAGAATATATAATAATATAATAATATATGATTTGTATAGCACCCCATTCAACAAAGTGGTTCTGGGGTGCTTCACACACTAAAACATAGAATATATATGCATATGTGATAAATAAACAGCTAAAAATACAATAGTATGCTGAAATAATTAGGAATGAGGGAATGATTTGTCAATTAAATCGTTTGTTGTGTCATGGGCATTACATTTTAATAAGTCTGTAAATGTTAATATATCCCACGAGGACACAATTAAGTTCGTTAGTGCGGGTGGTTTCCATTATATTTAGGAGTGTTGATGTAAATCTATCTAGGTGCTCAAGCGCAGGAACAATTGGTCCATAGATTACTGCTGCAATGCTCTTTGAACCAGAGTTGTCTATAATGTCACCGAGTAAAGGTTTAAAAACGTGTGGCACAAATATATCGAGATCTCGTATTTTGAAGTTAATGTTTCAATTCGTGAATGATTCTACTCTCCTATTAATACCATCTTGTCTAGTGGGAGTTATTGTATTATGAAAACCAGTTCGATGTATACAACAGCCCCTGTTACATGTTTCAAAACCCTCACTCACACCTATAAAATTAAGCGAAATATTTTCACTGTGGAGTTCACATATCAGTCCACTGAAACGGTCCCATTGTTGATAGACTACCTATGTTGAATATTCTGGTGTCGATTTTTGAAAATCAAGACATTCATTATTCATCATGAATTTGCGTTAATTTTGATCAAGAGCTATCATCTCAGGTAGCATCGTTTCCCTCAAATATTTCCTTAAAATAAATTATCATTTTCCCTGTTTTACACCATCTATGGCCAATCAACAAATAAATATCGGCGAGTGATGATTAATTTTCCTTCCTGTGTATTTGGTTAGTTTGGACACCCCATTAATTCGACGTTCAAACAGAAAATGTTGCTATATTTGTTAATAATAAAAGCAGTGTTCAACCGGTTGAATGACAATGTGGAGATATAACTCTTGGTGAAAAGAAAGTGTTCGATTCTAGACTGATTGGTTTATAAGAATAACTTGATTTGTAAAAGGTGACGTATATCGACCGTCACTCTTTTACTGTATAAAACTTGTTATAATAATAATAATAATAATAATAATAATAATAATAATAATAATAATAATAATAATAATAATAATAATTATATTATCAATAATAATAAAATAATATGTGATATTTATATAGCGCCCTATTCAGCTAGAAGCTGCTCTAAGGTGCTTTACAATATTATTTACAATATTATTATCCCTGACTCGGACCTGTTTGCACCCAGCCCCAATCTCAACACCCAGGGGAGCATACAACGCACGCTGCCGTTATGGGCGTAAAGCGTTAATCAAGCACATAGCCATCGGGTCCCGTCGGGATATGATAGTGATCGGTAAAGATGACGGAGTAACAAATACCTGACAGAGAGCCGATTATATAGGGAGGGAGCATTCGTGATGGCTGATTAGTAAAAATAATACGGTTTAAAACCGATGCTAGTTGACTACATAAGTGTAACCAAATTGTTAGAGCGGTGAAAGCTCCAAAGAAACTGGTCGAAGGTAATTCGGTGGTATCGGTTTATAGAGACAGAAGCTCTAACTTAGAAGCGAGACAAACTAAATGCTATCGCTTAAGCATACAGCAACAAGCGTTTACTATCGGATAATGCTTCGTAAAATTCAGCTTAAAACATGTTTTAATCCATGACTTCCTTTCGATGTTCATTCAATCCGTCTTGATGCTTATCCTTTGTTAAACCATATTTTCTAGTCATCTACAACATAAAATAGGCACCACAGACGTGATTTTTCTATATTACGACCATTGGTCAGTCGGAGTCACCATTATTTGGTATCTGAAGTGACTTCAATACAGTTACTGTACCATCTTAATGTACACAAACGATTGCATATTTATATCTAGTGATAACTGTCTTTTAACTTGTCGTTCTTTATTGCACCAAAACACTAGTAACAGCAGGAAGTATCGACTTAACTAGTCCCACACGTTCTCTGCTTCTTTTTATACGTAACACACACACACACCACACACGCGCGCACACATACAGCACACCACCTGGCGGTCTTATAGCTAACAATATTATATTATTTCCTGAGGATTATCACGTATGAAAGCAGTTCACAAGAATGTCGACTCAGCAGCAACAATTCAGCTGATTCTTGGCAACAATCAGACACTTTACGGAGTCGTACCAGATCTAGACTCGGTAAGTAAACTCGACGATGGCCGATAATTGGCGCATACAGTCGAAGGATCGGCATCGTAATGTACTACACACCAACAAGCATTTAATCCGAGAAAGCGTATATATTATCGGCGTGTCAGTTTAACTCGTCTTTCATTTTCGTCTCCCGTAGTTACGAATCCCGATTCCTACTGCACGAAAAGGGTCCTTCCTATTTCAACCTACGCCGAAGCCATCGAAACGTGCGATCAAAATAAAACGGGTTGGACAGTTCCTGTTATACTTGATGGCGAAATGCAGGAGAAACTGTCAAAAGAAAATCATGAAATGTGAGAACTCCAAAGTTAACTTATTAGTTACTCTTCTAAATAATATATATTTTACTATGTTTATCTTCTATCATGGTTGTTTGTATTGATTGTGGTATTTGTATGTGAGTGTGAGCGCGTGCATATATATGTATATATATATATATATATATATATATATATGTGTGTGTGTGTGTGTGTGTGCGTACGTGTACTAGTGTTTGTTAGTGTGTGTGTGTGTGTGTGTGTGTGTGTGTGTGTTTGTGCGAGCGCGCGTGTGCGTGTGCTAGCGCTCTGGAATAGGTCACAATAACTCATTATGGGACTGAATATAGAGACCTTTCATGGTGAGTCGTGTGTAGTGTCTTACCAAGGTCTTATGCGCGCGCGCGCGCCTTCACCCACGCATACACATTTTATCGGGATAGCCAGCATTTCATTTATTCCATCAGTATCTATTGGATATCGGCAAAGACGACAATGAACCAGGTTTACAAAACGCATCAAAATGAGTACATCCGCTATTCCCAATGGGAAAAGGCATCATATGGTTATTCAGGCAACTGTGTCAGAGTCATGAAAGGACGATGGATTCCAACAGATTGTAACAGTAACTGGACCGTGGTGTGCTTGGGTTATTTAGGTCAGTGAGCATCCCTATATCACTATACAACTTTCAATCGCAAACCAAACTTTTTTTTATTTTGACCCTCTTTGTTTCCGCATTCTTGCGACAAGAGAATCAAATATAAATTTTCCTCACTAAATATATTTTGCAGATCAGATTTGTAAACATTTTCCAACTCTGCAACACGGAAGGGCAGTGATCAACGAAACATCTGGCGATGTAGTTTATACCTGCGACGAACAATATATTATGCCAACGCTGAATAAGACAAGCTACTACGTGCATTGCGATTGCAGCTGGGAGCGCAACCTGGAAGCGTTAGAAAACTGCGCAGGTGTTTAGAGTAATCGATTTGGCATAATGTGCATTTCCGAATAGCTTCCGTTTTAATTTAGAAACGAGATCAGAGGATATTGTTAGCATTTCGGCTCCAGCTTAGTCACTTCAGCCATCAACGCTTTCACATGTTATCTTCAGTAATTATCCGAAAAAGATTTTTGTAACTGCTACCTAATTCAGAATAGCGTAACAAGTATTGGAAACTTAATTGTATCGTAATTCAAATGAGTCCGAGCCGTCCGCTGAATCTATATCCCAATAAGTCGTTAATGAAATATAACAACAACAACCGTATTCCACATATATAATAGTATTCATTATAACATCGGTAAGTAGAAAAACGAGTGTGGTAGTGTTATACAGATATGGATGACT
The DNA here is from genome assembly GCA_025642065.1 of Paralvinella palmiformis. Lineage (NCBI taxonomy): Eukaryota > Metazoa > Annelida > Polychaeta > Terebellida > Alvinellidae > Paralvinella > Paralvinella palmiformis. The sequence continues at coordinate 537,274 of JAODUP010000662.1, read as the reverse complement.
CAACGAATGCCAAAGTGAATCCGTTTGACGGGAGACACAATACCACGTGATGTTACTCATACGCGCTACTCGTAGAAAATAACGATCAGAAGATATTAGATTATTCCAATTTTACGAAATAGTTTCTTTAAACTAGTAACACGTTATATTTTATCTCTGTCGGAGATTATTTCCGGTATTTACCACCAATTTTCGTATGCTTTGAACAGCTCTCGTCAGTTCTACACTTTGAATTCAGTACTAATCGTAATTCTTTGAGTACAATAATTGCTCAACAACTATCACAGCAGATGAATGATCAAATATATGTCGATATAAAATTAACCTTCATACAGTGGCCTTAACCAGATGTGTGCGTGTGTGTGTGTGTGTGTGTGTGCGTGCGTGTGTGTGTGTGTATGTGAGAGAGAGAGAGAGAGTTGATCATGTTTCCATAATTCTGCCAGCCATAGAGTGTCCGGTACTAGAGACCTTCACTAATGGGACACGGCTTACCAGATATGGATTGAAGATAAACGATACTCTCTTATGCAAATCTCCTTATGGACAACAGGTTGCCGAGACAGGATCTACGTATTATAATCTGACTTGTAACTGGGTACCCAACACAGCATTGGCTGTGTGGTCTGATGTTCCTAGATTTGAAGGTAAGCGCCAGGTGATGAGCATTATTCCATGTCGTCAATTAGCCCTCACATCTAACTTGTGGTGATTGTTGGAATGTATTGAAGTCAATAAAGTTCTTATCTACAGGCCGTGATTTAAAAAGCTGATAATTACGAAGATAATAGATAGTTCGAATAATTGTATTCCGTAATGTATGTTTTGTTGTTCGGGGAGAATCTCCAGACTGTCGCTTATTCAACACAGCCTCTATGTTTGAGTGGTTGAGAAATCTCCTCCCCCACCACTCACAGGGGAGCAGTACGGAAAGATGGAGCCGAAATACCCTGAGGGTGGTCACTGCCAGAGTGTTTTACGTCCTCAGGGGTTCTTTAACGTCCCCCTTTATTTTAAATAATTCAGTGGAGACGGCAGCGCCATTTAACGTGGTCAGCCACCCACGATGTTGTGAGCCGAGATATTAATCTCTGGAAAAGTTTCGAACTCTTGCTTATCCTTGCCGTACCTAAATACAAACTCCAAACATATGGACCTGGTGCCTTTAGTGTTGCAACGCCAACATTGTGGAATAAGTTGCCTAGTCATATTATAATTTATAAGTCACTAATTGTTTTTTAAAAGATGTTAAAACATCCCTATTCAAACAAGCTTTTAATTGTTAACGTACTCATCATATTTTGTCAATTTGTTAAACATCTCTTTATTTTATTGTACAGGGTTACCTGATTTTGGCGCTTTTTTAAATATACATTACTATTATTATTATTATTATTATTATTATTATTATTAGTAGTAGTAGTAGTATTGTTATTATTATTATTATTATCATCATCATCATCATCATCATTGTCTACTGTATTTAAGAATTTCATTTTTCAATGACCACAGATATGAACTGCCTCAACTATTCTACTCCCATTAATGGAAGATGCACACAACACGGCAACTCCATTGGATCGGTGATAGAAATTATTTGTGATGAAGGATATCTTATTTATAACTTAGGCACGCGCGCCGTTAATACTACGTGTACGATTGACGACTCCGGTGACTACGCTCACTGGTGTTGGGTACCGCCGTGTGAAGGTAAACTAAAGATGATACCATCCGAGTTATAGCACCAGTCGATGTGTTATGATAGTAAATGCTTTACATTATTCGTCGAATCTATTTAGTGGGCTAATTTATAGAAATTATATATTACTAAGTGCATATATAATAATTAGTTAGCATCCGGGTATATTTATGCATCGTAAAATAGTGATATTCCAAATTAAAATTAATATACCGTTATCATGCAATGCCACACAATACTAACATGAAGGTAATCAGTGATTAGTTCTCAGTATTAATCATATACAAGAAGATGTAGTCGTGCTCTTGTAACGGAGAGGAGATCGGTTCTACCAAATTATGGGTATTGGTGAATGGTGCATACGAATGAAGGTTATTTATGCGTTTTATATATTTTGACAGCTTAATTAAATGTTTTCCTCTATAACCTTGTTATGTTGTCATGTCGTTGCTAGTTTCAGCCTTTAAATGTTTATCTGAATTTGTTTTTAGCTATAGTGTGTCCTACACCAGAAGATTCCATCAACGGAACTACGATCAATATTACTGGATTTATGATAAACGATACCGTATTACATCAATGTCCTTATGGCTACCAGGTGACTGAGACGGGTCTTATATATTATAATTTGACCTGTAATTTGGTGCCAGGAACAACAACAGCTGTGTGGTCGGAACACCCACAGCTGGAGCGTAAGTACTACACCACAACTATTTGCTGTAGTTGTTGATGTTGTTGTTGTTATCCAGGAACTATTTTAATCTAATAATGGTAATAAAATCTATAAACTTAACAAATGCATAATTGGTTATCATCATTATTGTTTCGTTAGCAAATAAATTATTCGAGTGAAACGTGTTTCTTATACCGCGAGTAATATAATTTATGTTTCACTTCAGCTTTGAACTGTAGTTCCAAAGAATATTTAATGAGTAAGGCAACATTCATAAAGTACGGTACTGCTTTAGGATCTGTGATTCAGGTGGTTTGTGATGAAGGATATCATATATATAACTCATCTACAAACACTGTTAATACAACGTGTGTACTTGATAAGTTCGGAACCTCTGCTGACTGGTGTTGGGTGCCGCCTTGTGAAGGTAAATTAATCAAATAAAGATCAGCTGTAAATTGATATTGATAATTCCGTGAATGAACTACTTCATACGAAATAATAACTAATCAAAGTAAAGTGAGAAATGTTATGACATACGTTTAATATAATATTTATCAATATAGTTATAATCTGTCCAGAACCGGATGTGGTTAGTATGGCTAACTATATGATATTTGGAAACACAGTAAATGACACTGTTACCTACACTTGTCAGACGAATTATATAATTAATGGTACGTCTACTAACAAATGGAATGCTACTTGTGGATATGATGAAAACCTTCATGGTGTCTGGCTTGATATACCAACATGTGAAGGTGAGTAGAGACCAATAGTTATCGGTAAGATTGGATGTGCTCATACCATTTCCAGCACAAAACAAGAAGTATGTGCGTACATTCGGGGTGATAAATTCGTTCTTACTTAAAGGCATAACATGTTCGGATCCAGTGATTCTGCCGAACGCATCATTAGTAGTTTCGCCGGATAGCACCGAGATTGGAGCCACTGCAACATACGACTGTCACGAATACTTGACCCTTTACCGTGGAGGACATCAAGTGAATGACACCAACAGCTTTAACATGACTTGCCTCGTTAATTATTACAATTTCACTGGCGTCTGGTTTGCTGAAGAAATCTGCGACAGTAAGTCTTTATTAGAGTAGTATTAGACGCACTCAAGCCGATAATGCTATATAATTTTGTCGTATTTATTTTCCTCTGCTTTACCCGCAGTACCACGGTGTGACAATCCTCCAGATCTTGCACACAGCACTTTTGAGATAGCTGCCTATACCGTAAACGGTATCACAAACTATACCTGTGACATCAACTACATGATTAATTCGACGGGATGTAGATGGGCAACATCGCAATGTGTAATGGAAGATGGGCAACTTCTTCCCCATTGGACATCTGTTGAAAATTGTACACGTGGGTATTATAGAAGTTATGCTAGGTAAACTTTGTGCGGAATCGATTTAGAAGTTTCCAACTTAGAATATACGACAACGGTGATATGCCACAGACGAAGCAAATTGTCTCAGAAAAAGATGACGCTTTAATTATGATACATTTTCCAGTGATAGTATGCGCTGAAGCACCAACTATTTCCAAAGCACTTCTACTTTCCTCTTCGACAAATATTGGTGATACTGCACAGTATTCTTGTGATCCTGGATATCGAGTTGCTAACGTAACACCTATAACTACAGAATTCCAAATAAGCTGCTACTTGGACAACACCAAAATAGCAGCAAACTGGTCAGACTTACCAGTATGTGAAGGTAACAGAACATATTAACTAGTATATCGATTGCATCTTCTGTGTCCTGTTGATACTAATATTTCTACTACATTTCCGAATCCTACTACTACTTATGCTACTACTAATAGTACAATTACTATTTCTACTACTACTACTACTACTACTTTTATAACAACAACTACTACTACCACCACACCACTACTACTACTACTACTACTGCTACTACTACTACTACTACTACTACTACTACTACTACACCACCACCACTACTACTACTACTACTACTACTACTACTACCATTACTACTACTACTACTACAACTACTACTACTACTACCAGTACTACTACTACTTTTATAACAACAACTACTACTACCACTACCACTACTACTACTACTTTTATAACAACAACAACTACTACTACCACTACTACTACTACAACTACTACTAATACTACTACTACTACTATTTCTACTACTACTACTACTACTACTACTACAAGTAGTATTGTTACTAGTAATTCTGGTATTAATTATAATAAAAATCATATAAATAATATTCATCATTTATTTCCTAGCAATGTTGTGTTCTGGACCACCATTTTTATCCAATGGTACGGTAGAGGTTCAAGGTCACCGTCAAGGAGATATAGCGATATACACATGCAATCCTCATTATAAGATAGCAAGTGATCAACCTACATTTGGCATGACTACTTCCCAAGAGAGTGTTTGTATTTTAGATCCCATTGATGGCTTAATCTGGGAACCTGTGCCAACATGCATAAGTACGCCACAATGCGTTTCAGCATTTGCCATATCTCAATGGAACCAGACTAAATCTTCTTTATCAACCCCATCAATCTGTTATTCACAGGTGAGGACACTGAGGTAGAAATAAAGCCAATCGTACGCCAATGTTCAGCGCCAGAAAATACAAAAGGAGCAAGTCTACAGTACAAGGACACCTTTATAAATTCTGTGGCTACGTATGTCACGCATTCCGGTTACACTTATGAATCGGGCAGCAGAGCGAGAACAATTATGTGTCAGCCAAATGGACAATGGAGTGCAACAGAAACGAGCCCAAAAGGTTATTTGACTTGAACACTAATTTCGTTTTTAATTATCTGATGCGTTTATGCGAGATGTTATTGATAAACGAAATATTTGGTACCCTAGCTTTATTAAGCCTTCATATTTTCTAAAATGTTATAGCTCCAAATATCAACATTAACGGGATTATTGTGTAGCATATATCTGCAGATATGAGGATTCATATTCTCAGAAGTGTTCTGCCGTCGGAATATAGTCTCCAATGGTAGCCTTATATTTTGATGCGATTATTCGTGTCTTAATTTAGGTAAAGTCTGTCCACAAATTGAGGTTATTGGAGCTACTATGAGTACAGAAAGGAATATCAGGGGTACACAGGTGAAATAACTTTACTGTCACAATCTAAGGTAGCCTTGCTTTTATGAATTATGTATCAGTCCAAAAAATAAATAAGCTTACGTTTATATAGGTAAAGATAAGTTGTATAACTCTGAACGCGAAACTGGAGAACGGACTACCAACAATGATTATCAAATGTACAGATATAGGAAAGTGGAGTTACGTCCCGAAACGTTGTGAAGGTAAGCACTACACATCATCAATAGAGGTGTAATCTACAGGTGGAAATTGGCCAAGTTATTAAGTCTAGAACAATAAAACTATTCACAGCCTGATATATTTCCAGTTAACAGATGTGCGCCATTTGGCCTCATCGAACATGCGACACTGGCATCGTTCAACAACACAGTTGGTGGCCTGGCAGAGATCAGATGTGATACATCCTATAGTTTTGCTGACGGAGAAGTCATTCATTATTTCCAATGTTTATCGAACTTAAGCTGGGAACCGCATGGCCGCTGTTTGGGTACGACGTTTCAACGTGCTGAACATAACATCACCATTATAATCTCGTTGTAATTCGTCTGTTCTGAAAGGATAACACAAAATGTACAGCGATGATAAACGATTAACACAAAGATTTGTCATAACTATTCAGTACTTATCTATTAGCGTATTGTAATTCGGCACAGTTAATACATGTCCGACCTTACTGGCACCCCGGAATGGCATCTTAAGTACTACAATCGTTTTGGAAGGGACCGTTGTAGACATAAAATGTTTGACGGGATATATGTTCCCTGACAGAAGTACGATTAAACAAGTTGTTTGTAACCAATCTCTTTATTGGAATATGACGCTTCCAGACTGTGAAGGTACGTTATTCGTATTGATAAACAAAATATTGGGATATGATAATTTTTATATTAATGCTTTGTAAAGTGTCAATTACTAATATTTATGATATATATATATATATATATATATATATATATATATATCAATAGATACAAAGGGGTGCTGGCTTTTGTAAAGTGACAGTTTATCTTTTCAGTTCTCACATGCAATGAACCACCAAATATTGATAACTGCAATATGACAACAATCGAAGTTCACTATAACAGCAATATAACTTACACATGTGAAGCACCTTACCGTATGGATAATGGTTATATTGAACGAACAATAAGATGTACAGAGAATGCCGAATGGACGGATGTGATATTTTCATGTGGTCGTACGTACACAGATGCCCGATCTTCAATTAAAGCTTCAGCTTTATATCGTCATCGCAACAGATTTATTTACCTTACTTGAGGATATGGCCCTAATTATTAAATGCATTTCGTAGAATTGCCTTGTGCCTATTCTATTTTAGTGGGCCGATGTCCACCGGTACCCGAAATAAAGAATGCGGAACCTGATACACGACAGGCTATAAACGGGACCACGGCGGTGTATACCTGTACTAAAGGTTATGTGCTTCCGGATGGTACCAAGGATATGACTGTCGTGTGTGACGGTGTGACCTGGAACATTACTGAAACGGCGTGTATCAGTAAGAAGATCTTCCTGTTTCTTAGTGACCTTAATATTTATTTTAATTTCTCAAAGACTACTTAGCACGTAACTAAATCGTATTCAGGCACATACGGGGAATAAAGCACACACCATTGATTTATACCTGAATAGGAAGTTGCCTATGAACTGACAAGATAACACAGGCACAATGAGGATGTCAAATGGCTTATACGCTTTAAATATTTCGCATCATATTTTCAAGTATATGAATATTATAATGCAACCTTTTTATACTTTAATAAGTACCATGGTAGTAAAGTGAAAAGAATTCATTCTGAACACTTGGAAGTGGTTAAACCTAAACTCCTATTTATCAGAATTATTCAGGGGGAAATCCAGTCTGTATATGTTTATCAATTCTGACACCGACAATGTAGGTATTCCTTGTCAAGTTTATTTACATGGCATCAACCCCCAGCATATATATATATATATATATATGAATAATTCAAGGGTAATATAGATTCACATGCATGAGTGCGTGCGTGTGTGCGTGCGTGCATGCGTAAGTGTAGATGGCTCTATAGCAAGTATCTAGAAGCTATATAGTTATTCGAATCTGAATTTCCCATACCTGGCAGGTGTTGATGACCAAGGAATCATGACAATTGGAAATTACTGGCAAATCTCGTTCATCGTTATCTTGCGTTAATCAATTTATTTAATAAAAATATTTATTTAATGTCAACTCAAAACAAATGTCTTATAGCAGACGCAGAGAATGTACTTCATTTACCACATTTCGTACATAACAAGCAATCTGGCTACAGGTATTTTCTACGTCGATTCTTATTAATATGTTCGATCAGTTTCAATGTGTGTGCACGTGCGCATTGTTGTGCGAGTTATTACGCATCACGTTCGTTGTTTTACAGAAAAGAACTGTTCAGTTTTGAACTTCACCCACACGACTTGGGTAAAACAGGGATATAGCTTTGGAGATGTGGTGAAGTTCACATGTGACGATGGTTATCATTATGATAACAATATGATGGGTGTCTTAGAATGTCAGGACAACTCCGAATGGAATGGAGACACTAAAGGCTGTCTACGTATGTTACGATGCTAATAATTAAAATTGTTTATTTGGCCCAATGATAAGTTTTGGATGGCGCGTGTTTGCTACATCAGTTAATATATTGTAACTCGATCATGGACAACTGTTTGTTTCGAATAATATCGCAAATCAACACATTATTAGCCAGAGACTGTGGCCCGCCACCGGAAATGAAATATTCTACAAGGACCGTTCCATTAGATAGCCTGTATGGAGCCGTTGTCACCTATCAATGTTTTCCCAATTACCGACTGAAGCCGGGCGTCACAAATACTTCAGTGTTCTGCACCAAATTTGGAACTTGGTCAAACACAACTGGTAATTGTACAAGTAAGCTATGCCGGCTCTTGATTTATTCGCGTAGTGATAATACAATTATATTTTGACAACGAAATACCATAACAACATGTATTTATATGTCTACACCAAAGACTCCGAATTTTGTTTATTCTCAATTAACTATTTTTCTCCAGTTATTAAATGTCCCGCTGTACCTGTCTGGGATGACATGGAGGCCAATTCGACCAATAATATTGTCGGCACGACAATAAACATCAGCTGTTCCGTAGACAAAGAAAACGCTAACGGGTTTCTTCTATCGCATTGTACACCCGATGCGGTATGGGAGCCATCATTCGCAAGCTGTAAAAGTAAGGCCGATTGATATATTGATTGCTTACTGAGCGGGATGGCAAATAACGTGACATCACGTCTCACAAATGCTTCTGTTGACATCCTTTTATCCGTGCATATTTATTTACAGGCAAGAAAGCATTGATATTTGAGCCAAAGCCAGAAGAAGCGAAATCCTCCCGGAGTATTGGTGTCGGAATCATAGTGTGTATAATGCTTGTTGCTGTATCAGTCGTGATCAGTGATATTCCAACATTCATTAGAACTATAAAAGGTAGAGAAGTGAAGAATAGCGAACGGACGAAGAAGCTAACTAGAAATGCTTCAGGATCCTGGAATTTAAGGCACAATGGTGATGTCTTCAAATCAAGAATGGCTTGAATGTCGCTATAGATAATTGCTGTTTTCGTTCAGCCTCTGTGTTATTTGTGTTTGTTAATACCGTCAGTTATTGATTGATCTCCGTTGTATCCGAATTTTGAGCACGTTTGAATAAATGCACAATTTGCATTAATTTTATTTTTCCTCTGCCTGCAATTTTCTTAAACAGATACATATCTCTCTCGCTGCGCGCGCGCGCGCACACACACACACACACACACACACCCACTCACTCACTCACTCACACATACACACACACACACATATATATATATATATATCAACTTTGGTTTGTATTGTATATTATATATCTGTTACTTGGTGTTCCCCTGTTTCATATACTACTAGCAAATGAGGTACCTTCGCCACATATATCAATATAGAACTAATTACCTGCCACTAATGAGGTTTTATATATATATGTATTTTGAATGATCAGCTCTGATTGGACATTGTATTTATAACTTTGTTTTGTTGTTGTTGTTGATGATGTCGTTGTTGTTAATTAGTCAAGAGTACGTTTAACAATATAAGAGTAATAAATATTGGAATGCAAGTCAAAGTATTAACTAAGAATATTAAAATTCAACAATATACCATATAGTTAGCCGAAGACAGAATAATAAATGTTTCAAATGAAGTATATTATGATCATCGTAAACAGTTAAATACATTTAAAGGAATCTAACTATGTAAACAAACTTTATTCTATCTTGCGTCAGTTCATTTATACGTTCAATCGAAGTTCTGCACTTATTTGTCGGGATAAAAGCCTTTGCCATTTTTTTACTTCCATTAATATTATTAAAACAATTGTGTCCACGGAAATTATTTTTGCCATTCTTGACGTGTCCATTGAAAATTTCCCCCAGATTAGCGGTTTTACTGAATATTTTAATAAATCATCATTAGTTAAAGTGTGGAATACCAAATTACGAGATGTTCCTTAATTAATCAAGTCTGCCATTGATTAGCGACGTTTTGAATCAATAGAAATATTAAATTTCTCGAAGCAGAAGGAATACTTATTACCAACATGTTGACAACTTATTGGATACTCTTCAAATGATAGAGTCATTGACAATGCGATGCGCAGCACTTTAGACACCAGTAATAGAGGATATTAGCACACAATTATCTTTGATTATTTCCTTTAGCCGATCTTCATGCTAGTACACAATAAAATGGTTTATGATCATAACGTCAGTTGGCTAGATGTATGATATCTCACACAAGGGCCGTCTATCGATAATAAGACGATCTGCACAATTTTATTAAACGAGCCATGTATATACTATGTTCTTTTGTATTCTTACTACTAGATATTGTCATAATGGCAGCTTTTAATTAACACAATTATATATATATATTGTATTAAATGTATTGATAGTGTGATGTTAAATAAATAAATAAAACTTCGGCTTTCATTACTGTACGTTATATAAATGTAAGTGACAAATGTGTGAAAAACTATTTAAATTTCATTGGCAGTTTTTAGTGGTAAGAGCTTACCTTGGTTCATTAAAAACCGTAAAAATTATGGCAATCCAATATCAGAAATTTAAGTGTCAACTCTGACCAATATGTCGAGCATGATGTACTTCCAGCACCACCAGGTCCATCTTGCAGTTCTACAATGTAGCATACACTTCCTGCAATTCTAAACTGCGGCATGCACTTATTGTAACGTTTGCAATGCTAGCATAGCAAGTGTGCTTTTTAAAACTACACGAAGTCACATTTAGAATGAATAGCATACGTTATCGGTTGATGATACCATGTTCTATATTCTAAATACATAATTAACCTATTCTCCTAATACACGGAGAGAAAAATGGTGAATATTACTCTGGATACAATTTTATGCTTTCTAAGAGAAGCCGGGATTTTATTTTTAATATAATTTATTTAAACTTGGAACACCTAGTCAACGTCTTAACCTTTTTATTCCTATTTCCTCTAGAGAAGCGGATGTTCTCTTTTAGCAGAAACTCATTTGATTATCTCTAGTCAGAGCTAGTCATTCTTTACTATATTTCACATTTCAGACGCCATTTTGGAAGATTAAGAATCTGATGAGTTTATCTTTTTAACAACCTTATAGATCTATGCACCAACATACTGTTTACATATTTATCATTTCTGCTCAACGATTAGCATATTTACATCTTAGCTGATACATAACTTTTATCGACACTTGTAATCGGGCTTATTAACCTTTTATAAAGAATCTTTCATGCGGTTTTATTACCAAACGGTCTAGGACAATGATTGGCCTAAATTGTCCCGATGTGTCGTTAAACAACTTTCATCCATCCATCCCATCATAATGAAATTATTTTATCACGATGCATCATTATATATCATAGTTACTAAAAATCCTTTACCTCTTCTGTTGTGTGAATTAAAAGAGTTTAAAGGGTAAACAAAAGAGCACGTATGTGTGTTTTATTTGAAAATATTCAGCACCACAAGTCACAATAAACAAGAATCTTTTATTCTTACAAATTGAATCAATTTTGTCCATTAATGGGTGAAAAATGTTCATTGAACAAGCGATTTAACATGTTCATCGTCATGGGAGGAATTCCAGAAACCAAAGAATTATAAATGATAGGATTTTTATTTGTTATAAATATATATATATATATATATATATATATATATATATATATACATTTTTTCTTTCAGTACTGCATGTGAGGTATTTTGTTCTCGTGTATGTTGCATATGACTGGTAGAAACGCCCCGACCCATTGAGTGACGATAGAACACGACCTTTTGAAGATACACTAGTATAATTCATCAATGTATCCGTTTCAGGTTCGAGTTTATTTTACTTCAATTCAGTTCAGTTCAATTCAATTCAGTTCAGTTCGTGAAACTGCAAATACACTAATACCAAACTTATAAACTTACAAATACCTAATATCCAATAAAGGAGCTGTTCAAATACTTAAAAACAATTCAATTCACTAAACTCGGTTCAAATATTTTGACATGAAGTTTACATCTACTCAGTACAACACATATATCGAAATGACAACTAAACGTCACTCCTTCAAATAAATTAACAATTCGCTTCCTACCGATTTGGGCATCCCGCCACACAACATAAGAATCACAAAGCAAAAACATATGCGAACTAATCCGTCATGATTTACTTTCTTCTCCCGCTTCCACACTTCGTGGGGGTGGTGGCCACGTTAGTGGCTTTTATCATAACGTTCTGTAAAGTTTCTCAATAACTGATATTACTTACAAACATTAAGTGTGTAAGTATTATTACAAGCATTATTACCAACATACACCAATACAATATTTCAAACTCGTACGAAATGTATCTGACATGAACAGGTTAAGCAAAGTTAAAATTAGACAAATTAGACGAGAACCATAACTCACATGAAATCCTATGAAATAGGCATTCAATCTACGTGGTAGATTCAAGTAAACGTAATTTAGTCACTGGCTAAATAAGGACAGTTGATGGCGTCTTCACTGTTGCGGAGCTGACCAAACCGTCATTCCCAGCAGTCGTACTCAGGACGCTTGCTAATTGTCAACAGTTCCGTGGAGACGTTTCATCTAGAGCCAATGCATTAAAAATATATCAATAGAGAACCATGGATGACGACGGGTCTACTAACATCATCAATACATAAAGCAAAATTATTCAAAAAGAAACTGTCTAAGCCTACTGAACCAAATATCACAAAATATAAAACCTTTAATAATAAATTGTATAACACGACAAGGCGGCAACTGATGATGAGGTACTATGATGAGGTATTCAATTCACATAAACACAATATCAAACAAACGCGGATCGAATTAAGGAAATTAATTGGAAAACAAAACGACAAAAACCTGTCCTGATTTCTTCGTCGTCAATAATAAGAAAGTAATCGATAAAACAGAAATTGCCGAATTATTCAATAATTATTTCGTTAATATAGGAAGAAAAAACACGTCCAAAGCAAAATACCAAAACAGAATGAAACATTTGAAAACTATATAAGTCATAACATTTCAAACAATATGTTTATAACCTCTACGGACCCGATAAATATCACAGACACAACAAAACATTATAAAGGAAAACTAGCTCCGGATTTGATGAAATATCAACGAAATTATTATCTGAAATAATCGAAGACATCGCTTACCTACTAACCTATATAATTAATTTGTCGTTTTCAAAGGGAGTTGTTCCGGAAAATATGAACTATCCAAGGTCATACCTATCTATAAATCTGGTGAAATATCTAAACTTGACAATTACAGACCAATCAGTCTATTGCCTGCATTCTCTAAATTATTAGAAAAAATAATGTACACTAGATTATTATCCTTCATAAATAAACATAACATATTATACAAACATCAATATGGCTTTCGAAAGAGTCATACCACAACGCATCCACTAATACTTTTCTGAACCACATTGCCAATGCCAATAACAAAGCTAATCCAGAACTAACAATGGAGATATTCGTTGACTTAAAGAAGGCTTTTGACACAATCAATCATGAAATATTATTGCAAAAATTAAAACGATAAGGGATTAAAGGTCTTGCAAATGATTGATTGCGCAGCTAGCTGACAAATAGAAAACAATATGTAAATTATGGCAATCGTTCGTCGAAAGTATTGGAAGTAACATGTGGGATTCCCCAAGGTTCCATTTAAGTCCACTTCTCTTTATCTTCTACATCCATGATATTGCTAACGCCCTTCCTATAGCCAATATATTATGTTTTGCTGATGATACAACATTATATTTTTCACACACTGATATCAAATTCCTCTATTCTAATGCCAACTTTCACTTGCAAAATGTATTTAAATGGTTATGTGATAATATGTTATGCCTTACTGCCGATAAAACCAAGTATCTCATTATATGCCCAAGACGGAGGAAATCTTATCAAACAAATCAACACCTGACTATAAATGAATACGAAATAGCTCAAATTGGAAGTAATTGGAGGGGAAATCGATACAATTTCTGGGAATACATTATGATGAACGCTTGACCTGGAAGTACCATATTCAATATATAAATAATACAATATCAAGAAACTTGTTCATAATAAATAAATTAAAGAACTTCTTGCCTAAGTCAACATTACAAACTTTATGCTTTTCATTAATACATTCTCGGATACTGTATGCAATAACAGCATGGGGTCTAGCAATTCACAATAACGAAAATAATAAAATATTTAAACTTCTAAAAATGGCTATTCAAATAATAAATAAGATGGACCTGGACAAAGCGTTCACGAATGAATCTGCTCCCATGGAATGCAGCTTCTCGATATGGATAGCTCTAATACGCAAACAGGTGAATAGACACCCGTACTTCTTTTCTTGGGTTCGACCTCTCTTGGCGTAACATGGATCAACACAATCGATTACAACGGACGAGAATGCTGTTCAGTATGGCGTATTACTCGCTCTATAGATAGATCAGCCATTCGCTGGATAGCTGGCAATCCTCTCATTCTCTTCCGTGAAATACAATTACGCAAGAATCGGTTCACAAGTGGTCTTGCTCTCGGTATCCAAAGGTGTTGCCTTATCGACGACAACACATGTTCTTTTCCAGAATGCGCAACGTTCTTTTCATGAATATATCGAACAATCGGTAATGATACACGATTCTCTCGATGAATAATGATCGGAATGAAAGCTGATTGAATTCTTTCTCGAACTCTCAAAAGTCGACCAGTGAGTGCAGGTTCAAGTCTATATATTGAACTTTCCTTGATAACATGCCCATTGGCTTCTAGGATCCTGATCACTTGTTTGAAGTGCTTAGTTTGCATATAATGCAATATACCCCACTCAGTTTGTTTCATTTCATCCGGTTCTAACCTTGTATTTAACACATTTATTGGTCACATATATTAAGTGCAATATCAAGGAAGATATCTGGTGTTGGTAGCCATTTCGACTCATCCTTCCACAGAAATTCTCTTTGGCACATAATCATCGTGAGGCATCATCCGCTGGGTTGTTGTCGCTGTAAATATGTCTCCACTGAATAGGACTCGATCCATCATGGATCGTGGCTATTTTATTGCCTACAAATGTCTTCAGCCGTTTGCTCCGGTTGGATATAAACTGAAGCACAATCATACTGGTTGCCCGAAATGTTATTCGAGGAATATTTATCCGCAACTCTTGACACAAATTTCCAAGTATCTGCTCCACTAACACAGCTCCCATCTACTTTATTATGGGTATTGTGATCGTCATTATTGGGCGCTAAAGGCGATTTGCCCATCGACATCATATAATGCACTTTACCATCTGCAGCTACAGAACGCAAGTAGGACACAGATCCATATGCTTCTTGGGATGCATCACAAAAATGAGGAACTACAAAGAATGAGTAATCACAACGTTTAATGCGAAAGCTTTAAAGCACAGGAAATTGCTGCAGCCACTGAAGTCAACGACGTTGATTCTCTTCACTCACGTTCTCATCCCAAGTACTCTGTGCAACATTATCCCCTTGCCCTTTAAACCGTTACCTAATACTTCAAGTGAGACTTCCGTAGCTGTAATGTTCTTGCCATCTGTAAGAGTCTCATGATTCAGCTTCACTGCAGTGCCACAGATACCTAACCTGTCGATCAGTGTACGAGAACAGAAAGTGAAATTACTACCAGGATCCAGGAGGGCACACACCGTAACTGACCTTTCATCACTCTTCTTCTCCACAGACACAACTGCCAGCGTTATTAGTGTTGTGCCTATCTAGGTCACATGTAGAAGACGCCCAACTCTTCATATCAACAGAAGCAGCTGATGGCATATGTGCGGTCATCGCCTCATGAGGCAATGGTGAGTGTCTATAACCACACGCAGGGGTTATAGCATAGTATCAGCGGGGATGGTGCCGTCCCCCAAGGTAATAGAAGCAAAGCCATTACCTTTACAGCGCATAGCCTATTCTGACCACTCATAGCAAGAAATACTGTTACAGGAATTCATCATGTGATCATCTTTACACAAGTAGCAAGCACCGTCTGGGCTCAGGAGTACGCTTATCACATCGGTTGGGTTAAGCATCCTTTGATTTCTGGATGGCATTTCATGTACAGTAAAACTGTAGCCTTTTAGCTTCCCTTTGCTGAATTTATTCCTGCCCTCTCTGCTGAGTCCGCCATCGAACACCTGGTAATTCAATTATTTGGCAATCTTGTCAAGGAATTCTGCCAGATACTCCACTTCTGAATAGTTTTCCAGTTTTGATTAAGGAATAAAGGCAGGCAAGAATAAAGCCGAAGCAGTTGAATACCAAATACAGTCGCTGAGGTTAAAGGTTTCCTGGGCCTTGTCTGGTACTGTTCAAGATTCATTCCGGGCTTTGTAACAGCGGCGGATGATGATGATTGATGTTTTATTGCCACTTTTGTGCACAAGGTAGGCTAAATGGGCCGAGCGACCTCCAAAGGTAATGAGCCGAAGTGAAAGACGAAACAACTTTCAGATATGCCGACGCCGGGAATTCGAACACGAGTGGTAGTGATCTGTGGTCCAACACGCTACCGCTAGACCACGGAGGCGCCCGCAACAGCGGCGGAACGATTGCATATACTGACTAGAAGGAACACTGAATGGACTTGGAGTGATACACAGCAAGCATTTTTTAATTAACTTAAACATGGACTAATTAGTTTGCATACTATGGCTTACTAGAATGTTTAAGCTGATAATCCGGTCATAGTGTAAGTTAGTCCACTTGGATTAGGCGGAGTACTGGTAATGAAGCAGAGATGGAAAATATTCTCTAATAACATTCAAGAGTCGTGCATTATATGGAGTAGAAGATATACGCTATTCTCAGACTGAAAGGGGGCCCTTGTAGTTGTTTGGGGCTGTGGGTGTTTTCATATGTAGTTGTATTGCCGTATAGTTGAGCTACTGACTAATCACAAGCCATTAGAGTACATTTACTCTAAAACCTCCAAGCCTTCAGTACGTATTCAGCGCCGGGTATTGCGCATGCAACCATATGATTACATAATCAAATATATAAATATATACCGGGATCATCAAACATAGCAGACTCGCTATCTCGCCTGTTGTCACAATCAGCAATGTATGCAATTAAAGTTAAGCATGTCACACCATATTGGTCACAGGTGAATGCGAGTGTAGAGAGAATGAACAAGGCATTTATGAAAGCACCGCGTCATGCAGCCAATGTAGAAAACGAAAATTTGGTTAATGGTCTCACATTTCTGAACTGGTTTTACGCCGACAGAATTAATATTTGGTAGATAATTTATAACCAAGTTACCACTGTCTAGCGCTAGAGATAATATCTATGAAAAGGCAAGGTTGACCACTGTCTAGCGGCTAGAGATAATATATATGAAAAGGCAAGGTTGACCACTGTCTAGCGGCTAGAGATAATATCTATGAAAAGGCAAGGTTGACCACTGTCTAGCGGCTAGAGATAATATCTATGAAAAGGCAAGGTTGACCACTGTCTAGCGGCTAGAGATAATATCTATGAAAAGGCAAGGTTGACCACTGTCTAGCGGCTAGAGATAATATCTATGAAAAGGCAAGGTTGACCACTGTCTAGCGGCTAGAGATAATATATATGAAAAGGCAAGGTTGACCACTGTCTAGCGACTAGAGATAATATCTATGAAAAGGCAAGGTTGAGAGATCAACATTTTAAAGAGACAGCCAAGACATACATAGATCACAAGCAACAAACATCTTCCTGCGAATTAAAGGAATCTGGTAGGGTGCTATTAAAATAGTCAATCAAGAATAAAAGTGACAAACTCTCTCCGGGGTTTGAGAAAGATCCAGACAGAGTTGTGTCTAAATATTTATTCGCATTGTGTTACGATCGCGGGATGACAGAGTCATAAAACGCCATGTTATTTAAATGATGTTA
The DNA here is from genome assembly GCA_025642065.1 of Paralvinella palmiformis. Lineage (NCBI taxonomy): Eukaryota > Metazoa > Annelida > Polychaeta > Terebellida > Alvinellidae > Paralvinella > Paralvinella palmiformis. The sequence continues at coordinate 519,208 of JAODUP010000662.1, read as the reverse complement.
TTTAGATGAAGGTATTGTGAGCGGCTGTGGATCAGGACAAGTTTGTGCTTTCATTATGAAATGTTCATGGTCAGTTAAAAATATCCTTGCCTCTGCTAAATCTGAATATCATAATAAAAGGAACAAAGCATCCAAGGAAAATCAAGGGACAGATTTCAGTGTTGTGAATAAAGTATTACATAAAAGTCAAACTGTCCTTCGAAATATTATCAACTCAGATAAAGATATGGCCCATTGTTTTAATAACGTCTTCTGTCAAAAAATATAAAATATACATAGTGGGTTCCCTTCCAGCACCTTAACACAGGGTAAGCCATTGGCAGAAGAGTCCTGCATATCCGTGATGGATACATTTGACTGCATATCCGTGATGGATACATTTGAGCCATTTACTGAGACTGATATCAGACAGTTGCTGAAAAGGTCATCTAATGCTTTCTGTGCAGTTGACTCCATATATCACTTATATGCTGATGTCATATAGCTGTATATATCACTGGATTCTGACAATAAGTTTAATTTATCCTCTTCCTTGAAGAATTTAGAACATTATATTGCTGATATTCGATATTTGGATGACTCAAAATCTTCTAAGACTAAACAATAATAAAACAATATTGTATATTTGGCATTGCCACGTTGTGTTAATAACATAATTCTTCAATTACCCCTAATAGGTTAGTAAAATATCTAGTGGTTATTTTTGACCAATGTATTAACATGCATGAACTTGTCATATCAGTATGCCGAGATGCATATTACCATCTTAAGAACATCCACTGTTTAAACAAATTCTTGACACAAGAATAACTTGTAACTGTAGTCCATGCCTTTGTTACATCTCGTATAGACTATTGTAACTCCCTGTTATATGGCATATCTGATTATAACATCAATCGCTTTCAGCGAATTCAGAATAGTGCAGCTCGCATTGTAACAAATACTCGAAAATATGATCATATCACCCCCAATTCTTCAAAAACTACATTGGCTACCTGTTAGACAGCGTATCCATTTCAATACCTGTGTGAACTGGTTTCCATTAGAAAGTCATCCCGAAAACTCAGGTCATCCAGTCAGATACTATTGGAGGTGCCAGTGTCTCGGCTGAAGTCATATGGTGATTGTGCTTTTAGTGTTGCAGGCCCCACTTTGTGGAATAGGTTGCCGACATATATTAGAAATGAGTCATCTCTTGAAATTTTAAAATCTGTTTTAAAATCACACCTGTTGCTTTCACAGATAAATAATAGTTATCTTTTAGACCAATTACAGGGTTTTTACAGACATTATTTGGGGTATTATTATATTATATATTATTTGTACAGCACTTTTGAATGTCTCCTGCTAGTAAGGGTGCTTTATTAAATATACATTATTATTATTATTAATTAATCAACTAAATATTATTATTATTAATCAACTAAATATTCTTGTTTATTGCTTTTAGTTTAAAGTAATAATTTATGATTGCAGAACTTATTTAGGAACAATTTTAATAATTTGCTAACTATGAAAATACTTTTGAGCACAAACATAATTTTGTATAACCTTGTATGGCAAATTTATTCTGAAAGAAGAGGGGCATTAGGACATTTGACTTCTGTTATCAGATAGTAAATATATGTGGCGCCACCTGTGGATTGGAGTAGTAACAAAAGGCGGTGGTGAGTCTGTCACTTCTAGTATTACATGTATGCAAGAGCACGGTTTGAATTACATTTTAAAATAAATAGATATAACAGGGACTACTTGGATGGGCCGACCATGTGGACAGTTTTAACTTGTGCCAATGAGAAGTAAAGATCCACGTCGAGTTGTGTGCTATATTTCTCTTTCAGCCGCCCGCCAGCACTCATTACTAGTAGGATTGATTACTGCAACTGTCATCGTTATATCTAAGGATATTCTAAAACTTCAGTGTGTTCAGAACTGCTTAGCTATGGTTGTCACAAACCGTCTCCTCGGTTTTCCCATTCTGTCCCACTTCTGAAATCTCCTCACTGGTTCCCTGTTCAATCTCGCATGATTTTCAAACTCTGTACCATTGCCTATCACACTCTTTCTTATGGAGAACCTTCACATCTATTTTCCATGCTTACTTTATCACCCAAGTCCAGAGAACTCCGTTAATCTTGTTTTCACTTGTTATCTGTTTCCAGCGTTAAAACTCATACTGGGACTCGTGCTTTTTCAGTTGCTGTCCCTACTCTTTGTAATTCACTAGCTAAACATGTTAAGTCATCAAATAGTATAGTTTCTTTCCGTCAGCATTTGAAAACTCACCTTTTCAGACTCGCTTATCCTTCCTAAGTTTCCTATCCATCTGATCATTCGTTGATGAACTTTGCATTGTACCCTGACTATGAGTTTGCCCAACCCCTCCACCAGGTGCGCCACTGAGCTCGATTCTTTTCGAGGATATTGGCATTATAGAAGTTTGGTAATTATTAATTATTATAAATTTAAATATGCATTGAAAATGTAAAAACAATGCTAATCAGATTATTGCCAGTAGACAAGTTAGTGGATTACATGATGTTATTAATAGAATTTCTTGTAGAAATTCCATGGTCTGGACAGAATTTCTTCTCAGAAATTTAAGGTTTCCAGGCTATAAACTGTCAATACTAGTAGCTCTGTTTGTAGTATTGGTATTTAAACATCGGTCATTGTTCCTATCTTAAAAGATAAAAATAAACGTATTCTATTGTGACAAAAATGACTAACGGCAGATATATATGTGTCTAGTTTATTTTGTAAAATTATTAAACTTTTAATACTTAATAGAATTGAACCTTGCCTAGTAACATATGAGAATAAGTTTGAATTCGAGAATATACATGACACTGACATGTGTGTTTCACTCTTACTGAAATAATTAGTTAATATATAGACCATGGTTCTCTTATTTATGTTTATTTCTAGATGGCTCCCAAGCCTTTGTTCCGGTGAATCATACTATTTTATTACATACTTAGTATCTGTTTGTGTACGAATATATTTACTGAGGTCAAATGCGTTTGGGTATTATAATCTATTTTACCTTGATAGATGGGTTAACGTTTTATCTGTTGGTTTTACTGTTTCTAATGGTGTTAGACACGGGGGTGCTCTTGTCGCTATTCCTTCACTTCTATATGAATGATGGATAGATGTTGCTTAACGACACATCGGCACAATTTAGACCATTCAGTGTCCTAGAACGTTTGGAAATAAAACCGTATTAAAGATTCTTTATAAAAGGTTAATAAGCTGGATTACTGACATCGATAAAAGTTATGTTTTGGTATGTAGATGTACTTTGGTATGTAGATGTACAAGGTTTAAAAAAGGATAAAATCAGATACTAAATCTTAGAAAATGGTGTTTAATTTGGTAAAATATGGTGAATAATGACTAGTTTTGACTAGAGATAATTAAATGAATTTCTATTAAAAGAGAAGACCCGCCTCTCCAGAGGAAATAATAAATAACGTTATGACATTCACTAGATGTTCTCACTTTAAATAAATTGTATTAAGAAGAAAAGACGAGCTTCTCTTAAAAAAATAAACTTATATCCGGGGCAATATTCTCTAGCAGCTCTTTCCGAGTCTCTGCTTGGTAATAATTTACTCTCGGGTGGTGATATTCCGAGCAATGATGGAGGACGTGATCAACTGTCAGGCGTTCTTGGCATGAGATATACTCTGGCGAATCTTCTCCAGCCAACAGGTATCTATGGGTGAGGACAGAGTGGCCAATCCGTAAGCGGCAGGGCACCATTTCCTTTCCGGATAGGACCACACTGAACATCCTAATGTAGGCTGCGCCGCATGCAATTTATTTTCTATTTGACCAGAAATGTGACAACTGTCTTCTTATATAATGTTTTTGATAGGTCGGAAGTCTGAAATGTAACGGGATGCTGATCTTCCGACCTCTAAGGGAAGTTTTGGCAGCCTTATCATCGCGTTCTTAGCGAGGAAAACCAACAAGGCTCGGTACGCAGCAGAATATCACATCTTTTTTTAGTTTTGAAGGTGGAATGTAGTTCTAAAATACTGAGAAAAATATAATTTCTATATCTAAATGTTCTAAAGTATGTAGGCAAGACAAAGAATCCACGCATATAATAAATTTGTCCCCAGTAGAGCCAATAAAGTGACTGAGTGCAAGATAAGTGGCTCGAAGTTCTGCTGGGTATTTTGAAGCCACGTCAGGGAGGCGTTCCATCACGCACTGCCTATCACAAACGACAGCGCATCCTACTCTATCGCCTGCTTTTGAACCACCAATAAAGATGAACTGATGGTCATCATATTTATTTGTATGATGTGAAAACGGCTCTGAAATTCCGATGGACAAACATCGGATTTCTTCCCCGTTCTCAGATCATACAAAATTGTTGGTTCCATCATATCCCAAACTTGGATATGAGGTAGTCATATATTTTCTATTCGATACTGTTCAATCTCCAAGTCTTCTCTCAAAGACCGAATACTAATTCCAAGAGTTGGGATAGTATTCGATCTGAGTTAGAAGTTATCTTGGAGTTTTGGGTTCAATGCTATATCAAATTTGGTTTTGCCGGAGAACTACTTACCTGTAGGGCATATTGTAGAGATAGTTTTTCTCTCCGTCTGTAAAGAGATTCCTCACTAGATTCAACGTACAGACTCTCCACTGGGAGGTCCTAAATGCCCCTGTGGTTATTCTCAAGTCCTGGTGGTGTATATGGGGTCTAGTATTTTGATGTTTGATTTACGAGCCGATCCCCAAACAATCGACCCGTAATCAAGTTGAGATCTAATTACTGCTCTATACAGACGGAGGAGTGTTGATCAACCCCCCCCCCCCAGTCAAACCGTGAAAGGACTTTTAATAAATTTAATGATTTATTACATTTAGGTTTCAAATAATTTATATGTGGAATGAAGGATAGCTTGCTGTCGAATATTACCCGAGGAATTTAGTTCCCTTTAAAATGGGAATATTTACCCCGATTAATCTTAGAGTCGGGTCTGGATGAAGTTTTCTTTGTTGGCAGAAGTGCACGCAAACTGGTTTGGACCTGGAGAATTGGAAGCCATTCTCAATAGCCCAATTTTCTAATTTATTAAGACACAACTGTTGAATTCTTTTTATGGAAATCATGCTTTTGACTAGTAGTATATCAGAAAGTCATCTACGTATAAGGAACAGTCAACACCATCCAGCAAGCATTAAACTATGTTATTTATTTTCATGCTGATGATGATGATATGATTGATGTTTTACGGCACTTTTGTGCACAAGGTAGGCTAAATGGGCCGAGCGACTTCCAAAGGTAATGAGACGAAGTGAAAGACGAAACAACCTTCAGATATGCCCACGCCGGGATTCGAACACGAGTGGTAGTGATCTGTGGTCCAGCACGCTACAGCTAAATCATGGAGGCGCCCACTTATTTTCATGCTGAATAATGTTACTGATAGGAAGCTTCCTTCTGGTACACCCTCTTATTGGTGGTAAGAATTAGAGACTGCGTTACCAGCAAGGATAGAAAAGTTTCTATCAATCAAAAATTTGGAAATTAATTTTTGGCTATTGCTTCGGGATCCGGCATTGTGTTAATCCTTTAGTATCCCAGATTTCCCTGTTGTGTCGTATGCCATCGTAATACATCCCTTCTTTATTATAGTTTCTAATTTAATTAGTTGGCCTGTGGTAGATCTATGTCTTCTAAAACAACTCTGGTGAACTGTGAAAATGGCAGGATATTCAAGGTACCAGACTAACCTGGTATTCGCCATCCGCTCAAACGTTTTACAGATACAACTTGTTATTGCAATTTAACGGCAATTACCAGGATCGGAGGGAATGTTTCCTGCTTTGGAATTGGGATGATGGTGGCTTCCCTCCACTGGGAAGGGAAAACACCACAATTCCAAATTTCATTGTATATACCGAGCAGGACTTCTAATGTTTGATGAGGCATTTGTTTTAAGATCTGGTGGTGAATATCACATGGCCCAACGGCAGTATCATGTGCTTTCTGGAGACAATCCAGTAGTTCTCTCATTGAGAATTGTGTATTATAAATTTTCATCATCAATGAATTCTGCTCAAGGGTAATATTTTTTCCAGATTGTGTACAATTCTTTCTGCCAACGTATTCCCGATCTCTAGTATGTTGGTAATTATGCTCCCATTTGTTTTCTAATTGTTTAATTGCAGGGCATTGGACTTTACCCGAGATTTTCTTTATCATTTTCCATATCGTATTCACGGGAGTTCTATTATTTAATTGGAAGACACTTTCCCTCCAAGAATTTCGCATGTTTCTGCTGATGACCGCATGAGCCTTGGCTTATTCTATTTCGTAATTTGTAAGATTTTCATGGGAGGGTTTTTAAAATTAGTTTAAATCTCTCTTCCTTTGTTTCGGAGCTTCCTAGCATTCTCCATTCCACCTGAGCTTGTGGAGGTTTCTTGGAACTGTAGAGGATTTTGGTATCGTTATTTCCACTATGAAATGTAGCACTGATGTAAAGAGTTCACAGCGGCTTTCTCTGATAGTCTTGAATGCATTGCTGTTAATTTCTTGGCTACATTTAAATTTAAACCAGTCTGCTTTTTAACTCCATTTTGGAGTATTTAAAAGTGCTGCTTTGTCATTGTAATGCAGGAAAGTTGAAAAATGGTGACTGCCATAGAGATCATCATGTACAGACCACTCAAAATCAAGAAATAATTATGGACTGCACAGGAACAAGTCTATGGCAGATGATGACCCAGTTACTGGATGGATATATATCTTGTGTTACAATTCCACAAGCACAGCTAATTGTGTCCAATGAAGTTTTCTAATGTGTTGCCCTTGCTATTATTTGGTGCATTTCCATATATGGTGCTGTGGGCATTCATATCGCTAATTAAAATGAAAGTAGGAGGAAACTGGCTTATCAAATTATCCAGTTTATTTTCACCAAGTGAATAGCTTGGTGGAATATATATTGAACACAATGGCATGGTCTTGTAGTGACACCGTCACAACAACTGCCTGCAGATTTGTCTTCAATCGGATTTGAATCGATACTTTAATCATAATGGTGACTCCACCAGAAGCTCTAGTGTCAATGGCCTTAGACAATATATGAAAAGAAGAATACCTTTTAAAATTAATTACGTTTGAACTTTTCATATATGTTTCTTGGTAGAAGAATGCAATGGGGTCATAATCCCGCATTAGCATTTTATTTCATCTATATCTTTTTTGATCCTCTACAATTCCAATTTATGATAGACTGGTACAGATAGTGTTTTCTCCTTTTGTCTGTTTTTTTTTGTTTTGTTTTGGTGGCTTAGTTCCAATATGTGTAGGCTTATTTTTGTTAATACTTGTCTGAGATGTAGGGGGTTCCTTTTTTATTGTGGCTTAGATTTTGTGGTTCGTGTTAATTCTGACTATACTGTGTTAGCAACAGTCATGGTAGACACAGCCTTAGATACAGGTTATCTATGTATCGGCACTCGGCTCGGCTTCTGGGCCCCGAGAGGCCAGGTCAAGTCGGACTGGCAGGCAACATATGATCTCGCTGTAGTAAGAGTATTACCCTTCTCTGATAGAGATTCCTTGTGTTATCTTGACGGTCTGGATATCACACGTGATTTCAGTCACAGTTAACACAGTGAGGAATTTTGCTACAGCCCCAATCCTCATGATCTGTTGTTCCACATTTGGCACCGGTAAGCTCTGGCTTACAGTTCATTCTGTAGTGTCCGTACCTTTGGCACGTGAAGCACCGCAGTGGATTAGGGATGTAAGCATTAACCTTCACCCAAAGAAATCTGATTTTTGCAGAAGTAGGAAGGACGGGGAGTCCAAACGTGAGGATGATGGTGCTGGTATTTACTCGACGATCATCACGCTGGACCATAATCTTCCTCACTTTCGTAATACAGTGTGCTGCTAAGTTCTCTAGTAAGATCCCGACATCGTATGACTCCCTTTTGGAGTTCATATTTCGATGTGGGACTACTTTTATTGGACAATTTGCCAGCACTGTGGAACGCAGCAAGCAGTCAGAGTGACTCTTCTTGGAGACTTTAATAATGAGGTCTCTAGATCTGAGCCACTTTACTGATACTGCCATTCCAGCCAAGCCTTTCAGTACCTTTTCGACGACAAAGGGGTTTAACTTTGCCAAAGGAATTTCCTTATTCGTGTCCTGTATAACGAGAAATTTATACTATAAAAGTAGAGATGGGTCCTCGGTGTCCGAGGAAGGATCCACCTCTTATGCTCATTTTTTATGAGAATGCGAGTTTTTTTAGGGGGTCCATATTTGATTTTATTTGTTTGGGCACAAATGTTCCCCACCCGTCTTGGAGTCCAACAAGGGGATGCACAGAGGTGTGGTAACCAGCACTTGTGCACCAGGGATGCATTTATGTTATACCCCCCAGAAGACAGTATTACAAGGAAGAAGCGAGTGCAGAAGTATCATCCACTCGATTACCCAAAGCAACACCATCCTCCAATGTTGACCTATCAGCTACTGCCTTCTGATAAGTGGGGTTTAATGACCAAAGGTTCGAAAACAACCACCTCCAGGGCTGAACGTGACTAGCCGATTGGTCAGATAGGGCTTTTCTGACCTCCCGTTATAGAAGAAAATTGGGCCAAAGCAGTTTGTTGCAGTGTTTCCACTACTCAACTACCAGGATCCCCTCTGCCCCTCCTACAGGTCACAACCCACGGCAAAAAGGGTGCCCAGTTTAATCACCGTTTACGATATGCAGAGGATACGAATGAATGAATGAATGTGGGTTTTACGGCAGATCGGCAACAATGGTAATTTTGGGTGCTAAAACTAGATAATGGTTTACATTAAAATCATAAGCTTATTATTCTAAGAATATATTCCTCCTGTAATTAATGTGCATGGGGACGCCACAACAAAAAGCAACGAAGACTAGTTTACGCCAATATACAATTAATCTTATACACATTATACGTTAAAAAATAAGTCTTACCTCCGGATCAATATTATTAAAATGTTTTTCTATAGTAGACCTTTCAATAAGATAACGAAGTTCATCTTCCACCAATAATCAATTAAACATATGTAAATCCTACATTAAAATAGTTTATAAAGACAAGCTTCACGTAAGCATTGAAGCACCACTTTGGAATTAATATCTCTAAAAAATTATTCAATGCTTCAACTTTAAACGAACTTTTTTAACTCATCATAGTGGAAGAATATGTGTTCCACTGTGAGGGTTTGGTGGCACGGTAAACAGAACGGGGGTTCCTCCACATCTAAGAAATACTTGTGTGTAAGATAGGTATGTCCTAGGTATTCATAAAATAAAACGAATTATTATCGTCTTAGGAGATTTCCAGTGAGCCATTCTACAAGGACCGGTTTGGCACAATGTAATTTATTGAAAGTTTTATCGTCCCAAGGTTGCTGTCTTTTGTATGTTGCGATATTTATCATCGAGTGATATATTTATATATTTGAATGCTAATAATATGGCTCGAAGTTCAGTGGAGGACCTTCTGCCAAAGAGCCTCTACTAATTATGGCAGTAGATCCAACTCGATTGTCTTTCTTTGAACGATCAGTGTGTATGAATTTCAAATTGCGATACACGTGTTCAACTTCTGAATTTTTTTAATGAATATATTTGGACTTGTGTACATTTTTGGATGACTGGAGATCGCATCGGATAATGGGAATCTTCTCATTTTCGTCTTGCACGAATACTATTAGTTGAAATTTGGTTGATATTTAAATTTAGTTAGTGCATTTGGTTTATTTTCAAAAGTAGTCGTCAATTTGGTATGAAATGCGTCTTGATATCTTGGGTTCTGAGGATTTGATTTTAGTTTAAGTCCATGTTGAAGTGACAATTTCATACGTAAAGGCTTTCAATTGGAGATGTACTGAGAGGATCTAAGCATAACCTCAATCCTTGATTTTGTATTATATCTAATTATTTAATATATGATGGTCGAGCCGATCCATTTACAATACATCCATACTCTAATTTGGATCGAATTATAGCCCTGCAAAGTATTCATAAAACTTAGCAATCAGCTCTCCAGAACATCCATCTTCAAAAGGTTGAAAGTATTTTGAAATGTTGGTGTAAACGACAGTTTCTTATAAAATATAACACCCAAACATTTGTGTTCGTTCAAAACTGGTATTTGGTTTCCGGGGGTTGTAAAGGTGCAGTCACACAGTTTTGGACATGGAAAATTTTAAAACATTGGCATCTGCCCATTTTGAGTTTTATTTAAACATAGTTCATGTTGTATGTCAAACTTGTGTGTATGCTTGGACTTGTAGTATATAAAAAAAGTCACCAACATAAAGTGAACACTCATCCCTGCATCATGGAGTTTTTTCATGATGCCGTGCTTTCAAGTTCATATGCCTTCTCTCAATCAAAACATTTTGTCACCTTGTGTTCACACTTAATAAATGTTTTCGGACAGCAGATTACAATATAATAATTTGATCAGTAGTTGATCGATTTATCCTAAAACCACTCTGGAACATTGTAAGTATATTATTTGTTCTAAAACCCATAATAATCTATCATTTACCATGTGTTACATGGTTTTACAGATACAACTGATAAGGGCAAAAGGAAGATAATTGGATCAATTTGTATTATCTTTTCCTGGCTTTGGAAAAGGGATGACGACTGCTTCTATATAATTAGGTGGACATTGGCCCGTCTCCTATATCTGATTATAGATATTCAACAAAAGCTGAAGTGATGTTTTTAACAAATGTTTCAATACTTGATAATCAATATCATCTGGTTCTATATCATGTGATTTATGAAGTGAATCTTCCAGTTCTCTCAACGAAGAAGGGTTTGGTGTAGAGTTCTGTATTAAAGGAGATAAAATGAAGTGGTTTTCTCTCGAATTTGGTTTACTGTTCCTGAAATATTTTGGTGTAATTACTAGATGCTGAATGTTTAGATATTGCCACTTTCGACGATATTGGTTATTTTATTTCCATTTGTCTCTAATTGTTTTATTCCTTTCCATTGTCCTTTACCAGTTATCCTTCTTACCATGTCCCATATTTTTATTGCAGTTCGCTATTCAATTTGGAAACAAGTTTTCCTTTACCAGTTATCCTTCTTACCATGTCCCATATTTTTATTGGAGTTCGGCTATTCAATTTGGAAACAAGTTTTCCATTTGGTTTTCCGATTTCTTTTAATTCGGTAAGTGGTTTGCGTTTTTTTCTTCTAATATATTGTGTAGTGTAGAAGTAAGTTTTCTGGTTTTAAGTTTAATTTGTACATTTGGTGAACTTCAAAACAATCAGCTTTCCCCAATCGTTAACTTTGTAAATTATATGTTTTACCGTAATGTTTAAATGAAGAAATGTCGGAAAGTGATCACTTCCACAAAGATCTTGGGAAAAATGACTTTCAACATAATGAAATATCAATTGCAGAAAAATGATCAGTTGCAGGATAAATATACGTGGGTTGTCCGTCATTCAAAAGACATAACTGCTGTTGTGCAATCAAGTCTTCTATCTTTCTACCTTTATCAGTGATATCTTTACATCCCAATATAATACTTGAGCATTCGTCTCCAAATAAATATACGATGAAGGGAACTGGTCAACAAGATAAGACTTGTCTGCTGCATTTGATACAGTTGACCATAATATACTTTTCTCTAGGTTGAAAGACATGATTATAAGATTAATCGCCTTCAGCGAATTCAGAATAGCGCAGCTCGCATAGAGGTAAATACTCGAAAATATGATCATATCACCCCAATTCCTCAAAAACTACATTGGCTACCTGTTAGACAGCATATCCATTTCAAGATTTTAATAACTTATACTGGTGTCATTTAGAAAGTCATCCCGAAAGGTCAAGTCATCCAGTCAGATACTATTGCAAGGTGCCAGTGTCTCGGCTCAAGTCATATGGTGATTGTGCGTTTAGAGTTGCAGCTCCCCCCCATTTATGGAATAGGTTGCCAGCAAATATTAGAAATGAGTTGTCTCTTGAAAATTCTAAATCTCTTCTAAAAACACACCTATTTAAGGTCGCTTTCACAGATAAATAATTATTATCTTTTAAATCATTACAGGGTTTTACCGACATATTATTTGGGGTATTATTATATTACATATTATTTGTACAGCGCTTTGAATGGTTCCTGATCCTATGCCTTTATTATATGTAAGATAAAGCACACACCGATTCATAGAAACGAATAAATGTTACATGGATAGGAAACTGTTTTTCTGCGCACAGCCAACACTCATACAGTCGACCCCTCCCCGCACATAAACGCCCTCCCCAACACGAGCCCACGTCTCACTCAAAGGCACACACATCTATTTACACTCGCTGACGGATGTAGGCCAACAGACGTACAATACCACATACTGACATCCACCTCCCTATATTGGCATGACATATATATATATATATATATATATATAGCAATGGTATTTATCAACATAGACTGCTCAGTGTGATGGATGACCACGTATCATCATTTCCCTCATAAATTATTTATTTATTCTAACTATACCCAGCCAAAAAAGGAGAGGGGACATATATCACGATGCGTCGTCTCTTTAAAAGTTTAAATCTCTTCTAAAATCAAACCTGTGAACCAAAACTTACAAGATCAAGATTCAGGTAAGCCAGTTTAATCCTGTTATGCATCCCATATCTACAGCAGAGCCCTCTTTTTTAATCCAGCTAATTAAGACTAAAACAATGTTTTGATTTGAGTAATTATGCTTGATTGGTTCCTACATGCCATCTTTATTTGATACAGAAATTTCCATTTTGAATCGTGGTAATTTGTAGCATATTCAGGTAAGTTCTAAGGAACTAATTACCACCCTAAGTTAAGTCTCATTAGACCTAAGTGCCTGCAGTACTGGCATGTGCCTTTATTAGGCGCCATCTGTGCATTATCCCATAAGTGCTCTAGGCTTTGCATAAATCAGTAATTTCCAAGGGAATTATTGCATGTTTCACTTATTCAGACCTGATCTCCTGGTTCTTAATAGCAAAGGCTTCAAATTATGTCCAGTTGTGGAATAGTTTTCAGACTTTAATATCATGCTGGTAGGTAAGGGTTCCTGACTTATTTCTGAGGTAATTTGACGTCAGAATTTGCAAGAATGCCAATTTTGAAGATAACTGATGAGGTCCATCAAGAGTGGTCAGTAGTGATAAGATTCGGTGACTTTCATACCCAGATGAGTTTTCTAGGCAGCATTGGCCACCTTATGGTAGGCTCTGGATTTTCCTAACTAATAGAGACGATTTATGCAACTAACAGTGTCACTCACTTTCTTTCAGGGAAAGCTGTCTCTCAAGCTGTTAGAGGGCATTTATTAGTGTACAAGTCCTTGCATACTATGCTCTTTGGAAATGCATATAACTACATCCTGTCTACTGCTGAACAAGTAGATGAGGACCACCTTGGTGAGGATAGTCATGAAAGTCAAACCAACTGCAATTTGGACACGGCAAGAGATGTCCTGAATGGTTTGTTGGATTGTGATGATTGTGGAGATAAGGTCCCTAAAGCACTGAGTCGGATACAAAGTAAGATTGCTGAGGAAACGACATTGTTATGTGATGGTTGCAGTATTCTGGTTGCAGTACATGGATATGGTGCAGATACACCCGAGATTGGTTCCTTCACCTGAAACCATTTTGGAAAATGTTGCCATACTTTGCCGCATCAGGACACAATTGGTATACTAAGTGCGGCTACCTCTACCTACAAAAGATGCTCTGTCTTGAAGCAGATCATCCAGATATGTATAGAAGTTTCTGTGAAGGACGCCATATCGTTCGCCGCTCTGAGAGATATTGGGCGGGCCTGTCCACTGATCTTATTATTGAACAGGTTCGTTCTTATGCGCGTGTGAAAAGTCGTGGTGGTCTTACTCAGGGACAGGGATTTTCTGAAAGCCAACGAGCACACTGGTGGCTGTCAATGCTAGCTTGTTCAGGGGTCAATTTTGTCTTGCAGACACTATCAGGGGTCGCATATGTCACAAGTGAGCATGGCAAGGATGTAACCATGGCACGGCAGAAAGGATGTTGATGATACTTTTTACTTGTTCAAGACACTGAAATAGTTTGATCCTTTTGATAGTGACAAGTCATTGCGCAGCCTAGTCAGTGGTGTCACAGCAAACAGGTATGTTAATGTTGACAGTACAAACAAGTAGGGCAGCTATCACTTGACAGCATAGTTGGAATGAGCATCAATGAATTCTCTGTTAAGCGAAAAAACCAAGTTGTTACCATCGCTTCCAAGACATTGGTGACTACTAAAGATGATGTCATACAAATTGAGCCACAGCTTCTGTTCAAAAGGCTAAGTGTTATTGCCAGCAAGGAGGAAGATCCCTCAGTGGCTTTTAAGTATGAACTATGCAGCTACCCAGCAGCCCTGTTTGAGTCAACCGTTCTCCCCAGAGAAGCCAAGAAACCTGCCCTTGCTGATGCAATGTGGGAATATGTGAAAGACTCACAGCCATATTCCGTGCCGTCTACTGACCTTCACTATGTGCTTGATAGGGGATCCCTCATTCAGAGAATTCCTTGGCCCAGAAAAGTCAATTGATCACATCTGTCAATTATACGTGGATTATGTAACTCAAAGGTACTCAAAGGTAACCATTGTATTTGATGGCTATCCTGCAAGACCGTCAACCAAGGATGTTACTCACTTGCGCAGGATAAAGGGTTGCTGTGGTCCAGAGGTTCATTTTTCTGGCCAAACTGTTATTTATTTGAAGAAAGCTGAGTTTTTGTCAAACCTAGTAAACAAGCAGAGGTTCATAAAATGTTGAGTGATAAACTTGAGAGAGCAGGATGTGTTGCCCAACATGCAAAGGGAGATGCAGATATACTGATTGTCATGGCTGCAGTGAAATCTGCCGAGTTTGTTGACACTCTTCTAGTCGGAAAGGACACAGACTTGCTGGTTCTGCTTTGCTACCATGCAAATAATTTGCCAAGGGCAATCTATTTTCGATCAGAACCAAAGTTACATTCAAAAAGCTGCAGCAGAGTATGGGACATACAAAAGACGAGGGATATCCTAAAGGAGACTACAAGTGAACACATTCTGTTTGCCCAACATGATAAAATTACTAAAGCTGGAGAGAAGGCAAATGACAGTCTGGACAAACTTAAAAGGTGGTAACGCGACACATAATTATGATTACATAATTAGCCGATCACCCATATGGGCAATTGATTTAGTTTCTATTATTTCTAACAAAACAACTGATGAATTTGGATAGCATTTAATTGCTTCTTTTGATGAAAAATGAAATATTTCCAGTTATTTATCTGATTCCTTTGATTTTCGTACCTAATTAACATAAATTCGCATATTTAGGGCCCTTCCACCACTTTTATTCATCTCTATTTTTATTCCTGGGGTATATCAGAGGAGAATCTCATAGAGAAACAATTATTTCCAATTAGTGGTGGTTCAGGTCACTATTTGACTGGACCAACAGCCTTCAACTGTAAGATCATCATAGCAGGAATCAGAGTAAGTGGTATTTACCCAATGGATCGCAACATATTCAGAGAGGACGAGTTCCTGTCAGCCTTTGTCACAGACAGACCAGAACCCGTTGATGAGCAACCCAATGCTACAGGAATCAACGTCGCGCCCGGGGTGATTTTGCAAGAACATAATGAGGATGACCTCTTGGAGATTAAATATCTTGTCCAAAAGCCAACAAAGACCAAATCTGATATATGCTTGTCTTCTCTGAAAAGGATAATATTGATTAAACTGACTTCATGGACATCAATCTAAAGCTGCCAAAGCCAATCACTGCAGGTGGCACAAAGTGCACTGTACAGCAGTGTCTTTTTAATCTGGACTTCAGTCAATATTTTTAGGTGTCAAGTCATAAACTTTTGTGAATTGGCCACTTATATCCTCTCAATCAAGATAATCTTGTCAATCGAAATAAGAGCAAAACGTATGTTTGAAGGTCAATTTTTTCAATACTGAACTCATTCAAGTTATGTGTAGAACATTTTCTATTTGTGTATTAATTTCAGTTAGACATGTATTTGCATGTCCCATTGCACCCCAATAGGTGTCCCAATGCACCCAATCATGGGGTAGATTGGGACACTTCCGAATAGAAAGAAGTATGATTTAACTTAAATAATTATGTTACAGTTTCAGAACTTGTTATTGATACATTAAATAAAACTTTCAACTACAGTATTAGCCAATTTGATGTATCTTTACTAATAACGGATATTTTTCTAAAAATGATAGAAGGGTCCGAATGCGCCTCAGTTATTAACATGCATCCAAACATATTCAAACTTCAACACATTTATTAATGACTTAGCATATTTATTGGTAACTTAAAGAACTAATGCCATACCACCACTATAACTTGTTTTACTAACTTAAGCAATGTGTCAATATGTTCTGGGTGAGACCAGTGAAACTTTCATGACTAATCTAATCCCTTTGATTAATAAATTTAAACTGAATACTAATGAGGCTTATCTACTAATAGTAATATGTATTCAAATTATTATTCTCCGGTGTTATACTGCTGGATAATGGGTGCAGGTTGACCTTGATCATCAGGTATACAGCCACATGCTTCAATTTGTATAACCTATAAGAGAAACATGGGTTTATATAACAGGGTGTGTGGGTGGACAGGCACACACACACACATATATATATACACTGATACACACACACACACACACACACACACACACACTGACGCACACCGGAAAAATTACTATTAATATCAATTTTATAACATAATCAACTGACTTTTCTAGGTGATGGACCACAGACAAATTCCTCCAAATTGTACTTAAAATTGATGGGAACACAACAGTGACCAGGTAAACGTCCGCAGCCTCCCTCACAATGATTAGTCTGTATACTGTGTTTACTCGTACAATTATCAGTATTGTCATGGACTTTACCTATGTGTGGTACCATTGTACACCTGACTGGTTTATTTGGCTGATCAGCTATAAATAAACAACAGAATCACAATAAACAAAAACTACGACCCATACACTTTTATTCATATTCTTAAACAATAGTGTGTATGGGAGAGGGATTTTTGATCGTGAACAAGTAAATATAATCTACTTGCAAACAAAACCCCAAAAAACAGGATTGATCAGACACAAAATCTAATACAGGGCTCATGCAGTTATAGGAGGTATTTTCATGTGGTTTTGAGGAGTATTCTGTGAAAAACTGATGGATTTTTAAAAGTAAATATAATTTTCAACTGGCTGTAAAACAAAACTATCACGCAGAGTAAGAAATTGCTTAAGCAAAGAAATGTATGAGATTATTTTAGCTGAATGAAAATCAGTTACTTGTAATTTTATTTTTCAATGCTAATAACAAATGTCAATGGGTGTTGAGGGTTCTGTTAATTAAAATAAAATTCAAGGGGCCACGTATATCCTGATATATACAGGATGACCAAAAAACTAGTCCACCTAGTTTATAGTAAATCATTTTATTTTTTTTAACAAAATACACCACAGTAGTTTATTTTAATTACCATTGCACTGAGGAAACGTGTGGATTTGGAATATGCACAGGTACTCTGGCGTATATTAGTTTCAGCCTTCATCCATGTCGTGATATTGAGTGAATCAACGTTGCACGGGCTTCTCTTTATCAGAGTGCTTGGCATGAAATGTTGGTAGATCGCAATAAACCAGCATTGTTTAGTATTTTAAATTATTTATTAGGTGGGCAACACCTTTTTAGATTAATCCCGTAATAATAAATTTCTGCTTACAAGGATTAATGGCCATATGTAGATAATTAATTATGCACTTGAATATGCATGCGTATTCAATGTTAGCACAAAAGGGAGTGGTGACTTTACACAAACAAGTAAACAAAAAGGTAGACTCCAGCATTAGATTCATGTATGACTATACCAAAACACACACATCTAGATAACGGCTATACACAACTCTGTTCAGTAATAAAAAGGTCAAAAATTGGCATCTGAAAACGGAATATTGAATACTGATAAGAATACAATACTTGATCCACGGTAGCTACAAAAGGCCTCAATATCCACCTACTCACAATTAAAATAATCATTTATTGTAATGACATTAGTGGTTAATAACATTAAAGTTCTGATCAACTGCTAACATCAAATATCTGGAATTATTCTTATGTACAGTTTTAATCAGGAATTATATATTTCAGACTAACATGAAAATATCCAAATAATTAATAATCAAATTCTGTCATGCATCTAAACTGAGCTGCGTAACTCTTAGCTTTGTAGTTAATATTGCATATTGCAGTTGAAACCCTTTTAGTGGTAGAGTGAAGTTGGTTCATTTAGAGTGGCTAAATATGATACATAAATGCCGAATCTTGGGTTCTTATTGAAATTCATGCAGACTGTGTTTTGTTTTGTTGGAATTGCCACAAT
Organism: Paralvinella palmiformis; assembly: GCA_025642065.1. NCBI lineage: Eukaryota > Metazoa > Annelida > Polychaeta > Terebellida > Alvinellidae > Paralvinella > Paralvinella palmiformis. Next base: position 500,702 of record JAODUP010000662.1, on the reverse strand, counting down.
TACCAGCAACAGTCCTCTTAACTATGACACAAGACGAATTCAGGACACCGTGAACTATAACCAAATGGAAAACAATATGGTGTACTCAGCTCCACAATTAAGTTAATCTAGGTTCTGTGTGACATCAGCAGCTTGGCATTATTAAGAAGTAATAAGTACATGTTAAATGTTCTTTAACAATTGGCGTGATTGTAATTTAAGTACCAGGTAGTGTAGGATGTAATCGAAACAGTTTGATATTTGGCTTTAAAAAAGAAGAAAAAAATGAAAATATTAAATATTCAAAATATGACCTTCAACGATTTGTCAAAACTAGCCAACTCTGGCCATTGATTGGTAAAAACCAGGCAGTTCTCAATCGGTGAAAAGGCTAAACCGGTAGATCAATTAATAACTATTATTAGTCATACTTACTAGCACACTTTCCATCGTGTATCACCGTAAATGGCTGATTCGATACACAGGCATAATGAAGCAAGGTACATTTATTGTACGCAGTGACAATTCTTTGGCCAATCTCGGCGCAGATATATTGAGGAAGTTGATGATCACAGGTTGGACACTTACAGTAGGGTAACGCTAGTCGATGGTCTGTGACGCAGTACTCTCCTGGTCTACCACACTGATGAACCTCGCATGGGTCTTTAAAAGAAAAACAGCCAAATAAAATTAGACAGGCTAAATACATTTGAATTTGAATAAATAGATCCATAGAATGGATATTACTGACTGTATCCGTTGACTTTTTTGTTGTTTATAATAGAACCAACCTATTGATCCATTAGGTATATGTAAACACGAATACACACAGAGCAAGAAATAAAGTTCTACTCCAACATAAATATTGGCAAACGAACCTAATCTTTTAAATATTAGTTGCCATAGATAGCCCATGACAGTACTTCGATATGGATTTGTTTTTACATTTGAAAAGAATTTATAATTTGATATACACCAGATAAACCTAGTCATGATAAGGTCGTTTTTCCCTTATTGTAATTAAGTTACACTCATTCGGATAAATGGTTCAATGTATAGCTATTATAATCTCTACATGTCATTCGCAGTATCGGAGATATCCCTGAAATACGCTGTTCTCGAATATAGGTCAAATAGATCATGCAGATTGGCACTTTATTTTACATCCAACTACACCGCCTGAATGAATTATCGTAAATATAGACCACCTTGAGGTTAATATCCAAGATTAACTTCAACTAGAGACTTCGATTTTTTTTTTCTTCTGATGTTATTAAAACTCAACACAGTGGAGCAATATGTGTTCCATGGTGAAAGTTTCGGAGCACGATATACAGAACAGCTAGAAGTTGCTATCCAGCTAACAAATACTTATGTGCAAGACAGGTATGTCCTAGATGTGTGGACGAGATAAAACTAATTCTGCTCGCCTTTTGAGGTTCCCAGTAAGCCATTCTCCAAGGACTGGCTTGACATAACATAATTTATTGAAAATTTGATCGTCCCAATGTTGCTGCCATTTTTTCATGCAGTGAGATTTTAGTCTGTCTAATGTCTGAGTGAGGTAATTTGTTCCTTGAAGTATCAAGCTGATGGGCCCATTTAGCAACAACATCAGCCTTTCCATTTCCTTTTCTACCTATATGACTTTGCACCTAACAAAATATAACTGTCTTTCCTCCATTCGTAATGCTTGTGCATGTGATTTCCAAAATAATACTATTGTCCAGCTGGAGGCTGGATAATGAATTAGTGCAAATGACAAATTTATTATGGATTGATCTATCATTATATTTGAAGATCAGTAAAATAGCTCGAAGCTCAGCGGAGGTAATGGTGATGATTTATGTTTTGTGTATATGGTAGGCTAAATGGGCCGAGCTCAGCGGAGAAATTAGAAGCTTCATTAGGAAGATGTTTTGTCAAGAACCTCTACCTACCATAGCGATGGAGATCGTATCAGATTACTGCTGAATCTAAGCTCTGGTATCAAAGTAGTTACCTTGTATATGTGTTAACTTACTATTAAACTAAAAAAAGGTGTTTTCTACGGTGAGCTCTGTTGTCTAATGGGACTTGATAAATTTTATATGTTGCCTACAAACAACTGCTTTCCTGTGGGCGTCACATGTTTGTCATGTTTGAAAAGCGGATTGGCCAAGATCCACAGGCTGTTGAGAAGCACAAATACGTGTATATGTCTACGTATGTATAGATAGGTGGAAGTGTAGAATATTTTACATTTAGGTTGAAGTATGTATATCTAGTTTATTTATGTATAGTTTATGGAACAGTAGATGATGATTGATGTTTTATGGCCACTTTTGTCCACATGGTTCGCTAAATGGGCACAGCAACCTCCAAAGGCAATGAAGCGAAGTAAAAGATGAAATACCCTTCGGATATACCCACGCCAAGATTTGAACTCAGGTGGTAGTGATCAATGGGCAAACGTGCTACCATCTAGATCAAGGAGGCGCCCTTTATGGAAGAATATATTTCAAAGGATGTTTAGATGTTGATGTTCTGTGTCAGTGCTACTATATATGTATCCTAAACCACACATTGCCCGAACCAGACATCAGACCGACCACAGATTCCTTATTACACCAATGTAAGAAAGTTATGTCGTTATTACAACACGTTTTACTTTATTAACTTTCCCATACATCATGTAGAATCTGTATTGTCGTCCTCATATGTGGCCTGGTCAAACAAATTATTAATTTATACAATGCTGTTTGATGGATTTATACTCCTCGAGACATTTGTTGCCCCGTCAGACATTTCAACGAGTATTAAGCACTCATATAGGATAACTGTTGAAAACATAACTATTATAATCCCGACTTGTCATTCGCAGTATCAGAGATCTGGCTGAAATCCGCTCTTCTTGACTATAGGACAAATAGAACAAACAGATAGGCGATATAATTTAGGTCCGGCTACACCTAACTTCATATAGTTAGTAGAGAAGCTAAATTAGGCCTAGATGATGAACGAAAACGTATGAGGATTAGCTGGTAAGTTTGAGTAAATCATAATATTTATTCAGGATTGAGGCGATATTTTGTTCTTGTCCAGTAATAATCCATTATACAGTATTGCTATTTTGTTTTTGAGCCAAGCCACTTCGCTGCTTCCTTATCTAGGTAGTGTACACAATAAAATCTTGTCACATGTACAACAGACTGCTATGTTGGTTGACGCATCGAGAGCCTATAAAAGCTTATAATTTACTCTGAGAGACTGTATTGATATGGTTGATAAAGTTAGGATTTGTTTGGTTATCCAAACCCATAATGAATCTGCGGTGTCAAAATGTTCTATGTATAAATTTCTTTTAAAAAAGAACAAACTTCTGCTGAATGTAAACTGTGGTATGAAAGTAGTTATTTTGTATATGTGTTAACTTACTATTGAAAGCCATACATGTGTTGTATACAGTGAACTGTGGTGTCAAATGGCACTGGTTATATGTATATATATCTGCTTTGTGTACGTAGCTTACATACAACCACTTCCCTGTGGGCGTCACATATATGTCACGTAGGAAAAGTGGATTAGCTGGGTTCCTAAGGCTGGTGAGTAGCCCAGATACATGTATATGTATGGATATATGGAAATGTAGAATATTTTATATTTAGATTGAAGTATGTAGTTTACTTATGTATAGATTTATGGAAGTATAGCTTTCAAGGGATGTTTAGATGTTGATATTCTGAGCCAGTGCCACTCTCTCTCTCTCTCTCTCTCTCTCTATATATATATATATATATATATATATACACACTAAAACATACACACACAGCAAGAAATGAAGAAATTGTGTTCCAAAATACAGATCTGGAAAGGAAACCTCTTTTAAATATTAGCTATCTTACATGACAGTGCCTTGATCTGATGTGTGTTTATACACTTGAAATGAATTGATAATGTGATGTAAACGAATATACATCAAGTAATGATAAGTTAGTTTTTGACCAAACATTATCCAACACCTGTCCTCATGGATCTTGTAGCCTGAACAACGTTATGGCTAAATATTACACACCTACATGAGCAAAATCACACACACACACACACTACCTCCTGGACAAGGTTCCAAATGGCAAGGATCAGTCTCGATCAGGGTATGCAAACAGCTACCATCACCAAACAATGGATGTCTCTTAACATCTCTCCTCCGTATATGCTGACCTTCTCCACATGTCACTGAACAACCCGACCAGTCTGACCATTGTGTATAGCTGCAGTCTGAAATGGAAAGGCAAAGGATCACACACACACACACACAGTTAATATACAAAATATTATGTGCAAGTGTGAAGCCAGTTCTTCATTAAAATAATCTGTTCAATATCTTACCCGTAACTCTGTCACATCGTCCATAATGATCAAATATGTCACTGATTTCACCTGAACACTGCATCATTCTGAGTACACAGAGATTTGGAAAGGTCTCACCCAAATTACTACATATCACACCTGAAGAATTGTAGAAAAAAACACATAAATCTGGAAGATATACAACAACAAAAATCACTAACAGTAACATGACCAATCTTCTACTAGTATCACAAGTAATTTTCTCTGGTGCTATAAATAATGCTGTGATCCCCTAAAGGTATTCAATATGTTTATCAATGTAAATTTCAATTCCCAGACTTCCAACATGCTTCCATCTATATATGGAACTGTTCATTAAAATCATTAACAATATTGTCTGTGTTTTTTATCAAATGTAATTCCCTTATCAGCTGTCAATGGCACATATTTTCCTAAACATCCATTTTACATATTAAACCATACAATCTATATGTTAGGTTTAAATGTACTTTTATACCAACTGCCATGGAATGCTCAATGCAAACATTCATACATTAGTTATCAATTTTAACTAATAAATTTAGACTATATATATATATATATATATATATATATATATATTATAAAGAGGTAAGTCAGAAGTACAATGCTTACATTGAAGACATTCCCCAGGTAAGTCATAAATGAAATTAAAAATATATGAACATAAATCAGACACACACACAAATGCACAGAGAGAGGGACACACACACAACACACACATACATACACACGCACGATCACATACACACAAAACTATACTTTGAATCAGTGCTGATATTATTTTTCATGCTATGACTACTGCATATTATATTCTCAACTTAATCCAGAACCTGCCTTGAGAAACCTACTACACTGAGACACCACAAATGATTTGAATGAATCAATCAATGACTTGTGTATCACAGCAAATATATACACCGGTATGTGTCGAGAATAGGAATTATATAGGGCATGTAATATATTCTCAGCACATACAAATATATATTTGCTGCGTTTGAAAAAAATCGAGCCTTTAAAATAGATATGGAACAGAAATCAATCGGTTTTTGAGTGCCTATCTGTGTAGCTCTTTATGTTTTAACACGCTGAGGCTCAAGCATGAATGCGTACCAGACTGTTCTTCATCCTCTGTACAGCGAGGACACGTACATGCTGGCTGGCCGTCTGCGGTCTTACATACCTTTCCTGGCGAGCATTCCACCTGAGCACAACTTGCTATAAATAATTATATTTATACATTTATTCAAGTGTGATGACCTAAACAATATTGAGTTATGTGGTAAACAATAACACTTGGGTTTAGGTGTTAAACAAAATTTTTTTAAATTTATTTGGGAAAATTTGGGTTTATTTTTTTTTTCCACAAAAATATATAAAATTGACCCAATTTGTGAGCCTTCTTGCCAGTGAGCTCCGGTGGCCTAGCGGTTAAGCACCCGGCACTCGGTGCCAACGGTCACAGGTTCGAACCCTGCAAGGGGTCAAAACTTTCCAGAGATTAATTTCTCGCTCACAACATCGTGGGTGGCTGACCACGTTAAATGGTGCTGCCGTCTCCACTGAATTATTTAAAATAAAGGGGGACGTTAAAAACCCCTGAGGACGTAAAACACTCTGGCAGTGACCACCCTCAGGGTATTTCGGCTCCAATTCTTTCCATACTGCTCCCCTGTGAGTGGTGGGGGGAGGAGATTTCTCAACCACCATAACATAAAGGCTGTGCTGAATAGACCACAGCATGGGGATTCTCCCAGAATAACAAAACAAACAGCCTTATTGCCTTACAATCTGACAGACTAACAAATTCTTGGCTCACTCCTATTGGCTAATTACTGAGTGTGACTTTGTCCTAATAATCAAGGAAGTATTTCTACTCTTGAAGACCAGTCATTTTTAATAGATAGGTATATATATGTGATGAACATCATAACATACAAAGAAAATGAAATGCATACTAAAAAATATACAATTTACCGATCAAAAAGATATGAATCAAATAATTTTATTTTTAAATAAATCATTTCAAAGTGGATAATAGCTCCATAATATATATATATATATATATATATATTTGGAATTGGTGTTAGTAAATTTATACAAAGTTATAAATAATTATTTTGACGGTCAGGTATCAACAATGCCTCTTTGACTGACAATGATGAAGCACTCGTGTTCTAAACATATTTTCTTACCACGACAGGGACCTCTGTAATTCCTGCGAATATCAATCCCCGTTCTACATGCAGTAACCTGCAGCTGTCTTTCAGAATCATAGGTCTGCCCATCAGTACCACAAACCTCACCAAGCTCTAAACATTCCAAACCATGACATCTGCAGATACAGTGAGCCCTGTTCTCAAATATCACACAGGTCTGCTTCTGAGGACACGTATCGGGCTTACAGATAGCTGTAATATCCAAAATGTCTAAATGCCGTTAATAATCAGTGCCAAAGAATAAAAACAGTCCATTTTCTATTTTGTTTTTCATACTGTAAGGGCAAGGTAAATTTGCATCATATTAAAAAGCTAATGTTTTTTAATCTTATGATAACAATTGGAGCTAGGTTACATTGAACCAAATTAATGTGCATACATACGTTCACAAACTTTGCCGTTTCCATGGTAACCATGTTTACATTTACAAGTGTAAGAACCAGCAGTGTCTGTACAAATGGCATTCTTATCACAGATGTGACTCTCACTGCACTCATCTATATCTATGTAAAAAAAGATGTAGCACTACCTATACCCAAATGTGCGTGTGTGTGTGCGTGTGTGTATGACATGTTTGCAACAATTACCATTCGAATTGTTATTAAAGTATAAATATCTAAAACTAGTAAATCACTGAGACGGACAGACAGACAGACAGACAGACAGACAGACAGACAGACATACAGACAGACAGACAGACAAACAGTGGTACAAAGGGTGTTATATTTAGCTGATCAGCAATTGACATAATAATTTCACTTCAGAATTATTGCTCATGAGCATTAATACTTACTCAAACATCTACCATTATCATTGACAAAGCCTTCAGGACAGTCACAGCTATAACTACCATACATATTAACACAGAGGGCATCTTCACAAATATCTGGAGTCTCAGTACACTCATTTACATCTACAGCAAAAACAGAAAATATAATAAATAAACAGTCTTATTGAACTAATATTATGGAATTGGAAGAGGAAAGTTTGCTTAAACCTAGAAATTACATAAACATTGGAAATGACGCTGAATTAACAAACTTTCACACCAACACTACATCTAAATCCATTAAGGCTTTAAGAGTTAAAGATTACCTTTTTGTATTTCTTTAAAAAAACACAGATTTCTTATAAATTAACCCCAATCATGTAATTTAATAATAATAAAATTTTAGCAGCTGCACACCAATCCACATCTTAAAATGAAGATAAGTATTACCTTGACACCTGCCATTGATCCAGGTGAATCCCTCTAGACACAAACAATTGTAAGACCCTTCAATATTAATACAAACTGTTGTTTGTATGTCTCCACATATTGTTGGAAATTCCAAACATTCATCAATATCTGTAACATTGATAAGTATAAATTTGTTACAATATTATCAATTGTTAAAAAACAATATGCAGTTTCTAGAAGATTTACTGAAATTTTACATTGTCAATAAATGGAGAAATTTAAAAATAATTTTTAAAATAATATAAATTTAAAAAAATTAAATTTAACTGTATCTCATATTATAAAGAATACAGTTTTTATTAAAAGTAAAAATCAATAAATCTTTTAATATATATATATATATATATATATATATATTGTCAGTAATACCATATACTACAAAATAAAGCATACAATACAATATTTATAATATACAGTGTTTTAACATACTGGTTGTAGGAGTGGTATAATCTAATAGATACACTTAACTCATATGTTCTTATAGCACTCCTACAATCATATATATATATATATATATATATATATGTATATATATACAGATTTACTAATTACTAGTATGTTAAAACACTGATTTATTGGTAAATTACCCCAATTGTGGTTCTAGGTATTTGAATATGGAGCTTCAAGTATTACCCAGGATAGGAGGGACACATTATCCCAGTAAATATACCAAGCGGGTAAATCTTAATGATACATTGGCACAAATAATCATTTAGTGCTGTCCTATTTTAGCTGCCTCTTATTGTAAGAGTCTTACAATGCGCTGGAGGATAGAGAATATCCATTTAAAATATCCTAAATCTAGAGTGGAGCCTCAGTAAATCTAGCAATAATCTTACCCACACATCTCTCTCCAAAAGCCTCATACCCTGATGCGCAGTCACAGGCAAAGGAGCCGGGCAGGTTAATACATGTACCATTCGGCTGGCACATGTCAGGGGTGTTGCATTCATTTTTATCCTCGCAATGATGGACAGAGACATGCTGATAACCAGTCAGACATACGCATCTGTAAGAAAGCAATTGTACATTGGTATCGTCTCTGTTCAGCAACAGCTGATTCTGCGTGACATTGTTTGCTGACTATGCCTACCTCTATATGTCTAATTATGTAAATCAGTATAAGCTGATTATTACACTATTTAATATTAGTATCTTCGTTGATAATCATTTAAATATTTAAATGATGTCACAACTCAAATAAGATCAAATTTCAAGCACAAACTTCTATCTAAACTACTTTTGGAAAAAAATGACTTCTCCATCTAGCAAGAAAGGTTCTCCATCCACCATCTTTGTTATAATAAGTGATAGACTATATCATTTAAATCAGCTCTTTTCTCTTGTTTTAGATGCTTATTATTATAAATGATAATTATGAGATACAGTAAAAATAAGACTGACACTAAATCTAATGTGTATGAATTATGACAACTGGTATTTAGTAGAAAAAGCAGCAAATTTAGTTGAGAAATTCTCTCGAATGCTAATTGATACTTTTAAGAATGAAGATACTAAATGGGTCTAAGTGATTAAATTATTAAATATCACCATTATTTTGAGGCAAAACTCCTATAACACACAACGGGGAGAACGATTTTATGATACTTCTCAATCGAAGTTGGGAGCGAGACGTACTTGTAACTGCCTTCTTCATCTTCGCAGTCAGCATTGGTACACTGATGGACATTGGGATGAGTTGATGGCAAGTTACATTCATTAATATCTGAAATACATTACCAGTAAATCTAATAAATTTTCCATGATGTGTTGACATTATATTGCCACAATCAAACATAATAAATTGATATGTTTATAGTGAAGTGCATTCAGAAATCAAAGAGACTTTGACCTTAGTTCGTGTGTTTAATTGTTTGTATTTTTATTACCATGTGCATAATTCAAGTATGGTTTAGCTTAAATCATTCAAACTAATCGGATAAAATTTAAATACACAAATTTTATATAGTTCTACAACAACAAAAAACGGTCTTGTAATATTAATATTTATAACATCAATAGTACAAATAATATCAACACCATCATCATCATTATCATCATCATCATCTTTATTACTATCACCATCAATTATTTGCTTCACCAGTTCACTTACTGATACACGTTCCTTCGGAGAAGACATAACCTTGAGGACAATGACAGATATAATGACCAACATTATTTTCACATCTTCCTGAGCCACATATGTCAACATCCTGATGACACTCATTAATATCTGGAAATTAATATAATAAAAGAACTGATTAATAATAAATATATACGCAATAAATAATGTGGGAGCTTGCAACACACACACACACACACACACACACAGAGAGAGAGAGAAGCCAGAGTTAGCTGTAGTTATCTTTCTGTATTGTAAATTGTGTATTATACCGCAATTGTGTATTATTACCCAAAACTCTCTTTAAAACATCATCAGTCATAAAGGATTACACAAAAGGATTCAGTTAATCTACTATTCTTCGCTTTGTTTTATAAATATAACATGCTTCCAACATATAAAGAATTAAATATAAACTTCCTGAATATTTCCTTGATTCTTTAGAGAAATAATGGCTACATTCTATGACTGATGTGGCCAGTATCCATGGCAGTCTTCAAAACCAATCTGGGGATCAGGATCACTATAAGATACACCCCCCCCCCCACCACACACACACACACACACACACACAGCAGATGGTTTTACAATGTGTATTGTGAAAAATAGCATGCGACAACATACATGATTCTAAGACATTTTGCTTTTTTTTCAAATGTGATGGAATATATCACGTTTTCAATAAAAAACAAACAGCTGCAATCAACATTTTAGCTTTAAGATCAAAAATTAAATTTAGTTAAATCAAGTTTTTATATTTCTTGCCTCTTCAATTATCAGATATTTTTCTGGTTTTCTCTGAAACCCTGCTTAAAACACTGTCTATGGCATCAAATCCAGTTCAATTAAAATATATTTAAACATGATATACCATTCTGTCATTAAAGTTACATCAGAAATACATTTTCTAGAGATTTCTTTGCGCAATTAAATATCTGCATATAACGTTACCAACCTGTACAGTTAGGAGGTTGACCATTAAAACCGTTTCTACACTGACAGATGTAACTTCCTGGAGTGTTCTCACATTTCTCCTTAATCCCACACTGATGTGGGAATGTGGTACTGTTACACTCATTGATGTCTGAAAGTTACCAATGTAAACTATATCATTATAAATCAATAAGATGCATGACATTATTTCTAGCAATGTATTTCTAGTAATATAGTGCATGTATTTTGGCTTAGCAAGCTTAGGCCAATTTTAATAATTACTGAGATTTAATATAACCAATTTTCAACTAAATTTGTATATAACAAATTTCAATTGAGCTATGACATTATATCCATGGTGATATTTCATTTCCCCCTTTTCAATTCCCAAATTTCTGTATAAAGAATAAAAAACATTTCTTCTGGAATGTTTTAACCATACCTGCTCTGGATAATCAGTAAATGTTACAAAAACTGACCGGATGACTATGTGCATAAATATATCCCTAGTGTTTCTTTTTGTTATGTACAATATAATACTTTCACCTGCTAAGTGTGAAAAAATTAACATACCAGAACCATTTCAAGAACCATAAGAGGTCATCAATTAGGTCCATGAACTGATTTTATAAACTATTGGCAATTATTTCAAGAAAATACAGGATTAAGTTTGCAACAGAAAACATAAAGATGACACTTCATGAACAATTCAGACAATTATCTAGGGTAGAATTTGAACTATTCATCCTTGTTATTTGACTGGCCAATGAATACAAATTGTCTTGGAAATCTGTGGCATCATTCACATTGCGTAAAATGCATGTCACCAAAATCCGCACAACCTAAACTGTTATCTATTCTCTCCCCCCACCACTTCATCAACAGTGTACAATGGTTAAATATATTTTGGTACGTCACACATAAAACAGAATTTATATTTCACTGAAGAAATTTAACACTTTCATATTGGTAGTTTTGATGCTCGAAAGATCTTTCCCTTTATTATGTATGTAAGTAAGTATGTATTTATGTGATATAAGATATAAGACTGAATTGTGAACAAAATATATTTCAGCTTACCAACACACATGCCACAAGTGCTGCCCTCTGGTGTATGATATCCTGGTTGACATGCACAAAGACAGGAGCCATCAGTGTTCTGACATGTACCACCTTCTCCACAGACACCAATAGAGCCTGGCTGTCTTTCAGCACATTCATTTATATCTGCAACCAATCAAATAAGATTAAACTAAGGATAGGCTCGACATTGACATCAGCAACACACAATCAGTCACTAATTTAATAACTCTAGGGCGTACAGCATTGCCAGCATATGATAATGTTACACTGTTTTACACAGTACAAGAATATATAACAAAAACAAAAAGATTCTAGGAAAACAAATTCTCAATGTATATTACAATAAAACTGTATGTTATATGTAAATTTATAGCAATACAACACAAATTGCACAATTATTAATTTTATACATGTGTGTACATAACTTGTATTCCATGTAAATTAGAGCATGTTAATTATGTCGTGCAAACCACACAATGCTACGGCATCGGGAATGTACAAAAAATATATAAATAAATAAAATAAAAATGATTAAAATTTATGCTAATTATTAATTGCCAATCCTCTCTATTTACATACATTAGAGACTGTAACTCTGTAAGATAAGTCAGGTGGGCACTACTAGTTATTTAAAATGTCTCCCTGATTATTGATTCAACATGAACCTAACATTAGAAAGATGTTCTGTCATATTGTCTTCAATAAATCACTAATCATAATTTTATGATAATTCACTGTTCAAGCACACAGCACTATTATTATGAGTTATAACTGTAGTGAATAAAAGATTCCTGGATTTAGTATTAATAAGTGGATTTCCCAAACAGAGTTGGCTCTTAACTGAAGACCAGAATATGAGGTCAAAACAGAGCACATCTGTAACATTTGAGTTGTTCTTAACAGCTCTGCCAGGAGGACAGTGATGAAATAATATTGTTATAAGTTAAACGATTACTGTTACATACCGTGACATTTCCCATCAGCACCAAACTGATAGCCTTCCTTACAGAGACAGACATAACTTCCGGGTGTATTTGAACAAAAAGCATTTTTACTGTGACAGTCTTTATTTTTGTTGTCTGTCATGCATTCATCTATGTCTGAAAGTTGAAAGAAAATACTTGATGACAGATAAATATGATACCCTATCAATATTTACTATTGTCTTTATACATTTTATTACAAAATATATTGTTATTTTTGTTGATTGGCTTTCTATAGCGGATATAATTAATCAATTAAGCTTTTTAAATCTCCTTTCAGTATTATTCAGTATAAATATTTGTGTCTGTGACAAAACATGAATCTCTAGAATAATAGCGAATAAAGGAATTTCAATTCTATTCAATTTAATACCGTAAGATCCACTATAGAAAAGGTCCGGTCACAAAACAACAAAATAGACATATCTGAAAACTGATAATCACCAGTCATTATTTAAAACTTTAAAATGTTTTTAACACAACCTTCATCTTTATTATCGATACACCAGAAAAATGCAGGCTAACAATTAGCATGTAAACTTAATCATCAATTTTTATTAAGCATGTGACTTAAAATTTATAGAACAATATTACAAAATTAATTAAATAAGTTTCTTAAAACCTGGCATTAGGCCATTAACTAATAATTACATAATCCAAGAATGGCATAGTGTGAGCAAGACACACCTTATATGGCAATGTAAGAATTTATCTGTATTTTTATATATATGTTTCTATGGCATATAAGTATTGAGAGATGGATGACTCGTGATTAACTGAAAGGTCCATATACATGAAAGGCATTTCAATTAACCAGGAAATAAATCTATTACCTCATTTTGGATGGTAACATTGTTTAGTATCTAGCTTGATTATTGGGACTACAGATTGTCTGGCCACATATTGTTGTCTCCCAACAATGTATAATTAAAGAGAAGCTAACTAACAGGACTGAGAAGGCAGCTTGAAGTTGGAGAAAGTAGAAGTGAAAATTCAACTTGTTTTAAACAATATTTTCAGGTTACTGGCATCTAAATATAAAAACACAGAAAGAAACCAAAAACAAAGTCAAAATGGATCTTATTTCTTCTTGAATTAACTCAGACTTCTCTTCTTCTAACTCTGTTATTAGACTTAATAAGCAAAAAGAATTATCTGTCTTATTAATAAATAAGCAGGCAAATCAAAGGTAATATCTGTAATACCCTTTAAACTGTTAATAATGATAACACATTCATTGAATCCAGATTGACTGAGTTTAGCAAGACTGGAGCAAAACATAAATATTCTGTTATGAGCCATTCATTGCGAACAAAAAACCAGAAATAAAATTTCATTTTAGAACAAATGATCTACCAGTCAAGTAGCTTAATTGTGACTACAGTGTTGTAAGCAAGATATTGTAAAAACGACATTCAATTTGAGAGACACAATTTTATATATCTTTCTAAAATGTAATAAAACTATTAATTATCCGTGACCTACCAGCTTGTGATGAACAACATAAATTAACATACTCATTACCAAATCATTGTTACACACTGTATTGATAAGTCCCATTGATCTATTGCTCGTGAAGACTGCCTTTCAATAATATTAATTATATCAATCAAATTTATTCACCCCTAAATGCCAGAAATGGGTGTGTGATGGAGAAAACATCAAAAACATTGAAACATCAGATATTCATGGACTCATTTACATGGTGTGTATTTGTATATATATAAACTGAGTTATGTCAATACGCTGACACAAAACAACATTAAAACCAAACAAAAGCAATAATCTACAATAAATAGTACTCAATTGACTTATAATTATATGATGTATGATTATTGGCGTATAATGTATTATTAAACACTGATTGTAAAAACTTGAATAAATATGCAAGCAATATCAAAGTTATCTCAATCATTTAAAAAAACACATAAAGTATGAGACAGGTATAAAATAATATTTGAATAAAAAAATATATATCACAGTAAGTTCCGGTGGTCTAGCGGTGAAGCACGTGACACTTGGTGCCAACTGTCACAGGTTCGAACCCCGCAAGAGGTCGAAAGTTTTCCAGAGATTAATTACTCGGCTCACAACATCATGGGTGCCTGACCACGTTAAATGGCACTGCCGTCTCCACTGTATTATTTAAAATAAAGGGAGATGCTAAAAACCCGCTGCGGACATAAAACACTCTGGCAGTGACCACCCTCAGGGTATTTCGGCTCCATCTTTCCGTACTGCTCCCCTGTGAGTGGTGGGGGAGGAGATTTCTCAACCACTCCAACATAGAGGCTGTGCCGAATAAGCGACAGCCTGGAGATTCACCCCGAACAACAAAACGAACAATAAATATAATACCATATAAAAAGTATAAACTGGCTTCACTGCTTGAAAATAGTTTGGCCAGATGTTTGTTATCAACCTGCCTCAGATAGTCAAACCATTATAGGTGTCAAGTGATGGTTTGTATATTAACTACTCACCAATACACTGATCGTTCTCATTTGTGAATCCTGATGGACATCTACAGATATATGATCCAGGAGTGTTACACATCTAGCATATGAAGTACAGTTATGAAGGTCACCCTGACATTCATCTCTATCTGTAAAATAGACAATTATAAAGATACAAAACATTAATTATTATACTTCATATTATCTTTGAGATATTTAATGTTAATGAGTGTTAAATAGTTTGTGGATGTATGCAGAATGTTGCCTATGCACGCAAGTGTGTGTAATGTCTACAGTATTGCATGTCCTGAAGGCATGCATATGTGTGGCCATTAAAGCTAACCAGAGATAAGGTTTTTGATGCACTTACAGAACATAATATAACTAGTAACTATGAGAGGATTCTGATAAGAATATTTTGAGATATATCATTCAGAAAACATGTAACTTTGTCAGAAATTAATCAGATGATCCAAGACAGCAGCTGGCACCTGCCTCTGACTACATTTCTACCACAGACACGCAGTGTGCACACTAACAATATAAAACACACAGCTGCTTCTGATATCATCCGACTAACCGTGATGGGTAAAACGCAGATCAGATACCCGCACCACATTGACAATATCGAACCCGCAGTTGCTTCCCACATTCTCAGATCAACTACGATGGGTACACATCAGATCAGATACCCATAACGTGCTGATCATTAGTGAGTATGTATGTGTACACAAGTAATCATGAATATGTGTACATTTATGCATGTATAACTTTAGTTCTAATTTGGGTAGAAATGCTGCTTATACAATTTTATTAACATAAAAATCTCTCATATTTAGTACTTGGATTATATATATATATATATATATATATATATATATACACACACACACAAAATTGTAAGTTCAGTATTCATTTAACTAGTTCCATAATACTTACCTATGCAGTGAGTACCATTTCCAACATAACCCTCTATGCAAGTACAGCTAAAACTGCCCGGATTGTTTGTACAAGTTGCTAAGTGATGACAGTTATCCGTTTGCTGTTCGCACTCATCAACATCTAAATAGGAATATTAAGCATTCGCCATAAATGAGAAAATCATATGAGTCACAGTACAAGAACTTACACTGGCAAAGCACCTTAACAATTTTTTTATAAGTAACAAAAACTTTTGCAAGAAATAAAAATGCTCTTCAGTAACTGGAGAAACATGATGCACATCAGGTTTTGTTACCATAATAATGTCTGAAGTTAACTCAGTTTTTAATGGATACATGTAAAGATGTAATAATAAGTACTACTGCTACTACTACTACTACTAATAATAATAATTTCATTCCAAATGGCTGCCAAAGTATATAAAGATGAAGAATTCCATATTTCTGACTTTTTTCTACAAGTTTCCAAAATTTCACAAACATCAAATGATAGAGAGAAAAAACCAAAATAATTAGAAAAATCCAACAAAATATTATGATACACTACCTTCACAGTGTTTGCCATCGCCTTGGTAGCCATCGAAACATAAACACCGATACGACCCCTCAAGGTCACTGCAGTGAGCGACCTCACTACAGTCGTGACTGCCGGTAAGACATTCATCTTCCTGTTCACAAACGAAACCATCTCCAACATAACCCGGCCAACAGACACAGCTGTAACTGCCAATAACGTTACGACATTCTGCATACTCGTCGCAAATGTCTGTACCGATGGCACACTCATCTACGTCTGATAAGTAAAACATGTCTCAGTAAATTTATACGTCTTCAAAATGGTGAAATGTCCGTCTCTGTGTACGCATGAACACATGCATGCTCACACACACAGACACACACACACACAACCATATATATATATATATATATATATATATATTATTTTTTAATGACTGCTATAATTATGACTAATTTTAATGAAATCCTTTCCAAATACCATATATCTTAACATGAAAAATATTATCTCTGAAAAAAATATCAGACTGTAGAAAAGTAAAAACCAGCTACCAAATAAAAACGTTCGTTAGTGATCGATTCTTTCATTATAAATTATAATTACTATCAAAATTCTACCAATGTGATCATGTGTCGTGTTCTTTTCAACTGTGTGATAAGACCAGGTGTAATTATATTTTGTACTTTTACATTTAAAAGCCACCACAAGTCGTTATTAGAGTAACGATTTTGATCATCTTCATAACGTAGGAAATTAATGATGACAGTTCATTACCACATAAAATTAATCTCTGGATAAATACGTGGTCATGTGGAACAGCATTTTGTCATCCACCGACTTAAGCCATAAACGTGCGGTTGTGATAAATTTATATCGGAATATGTTCACATCTGCTGCGGTTACATGGAACATGTGTTATGCTTGTGTTGGTGATAATATTCTTTAAAGTGGGATATGTTACTGTGTAGACAGTAAATTTCCCTCGTTATCACCTAGCCATGTTCAGTCTGCTTTTCATGCACGAATACCATCAACTATTCTTGGATAGAGGTGTTTCTCATAAGAATTGCTTGTAGTCTAATAATATTGATGACTATTTCGTTAACTCGTACACAAATATATAACATACACATAGCTTGTTTACGTACCTTCACAGTATCTACCATTGCCAGTAGTACCATCTATACACTGACAGCTAAAATGTCCATCAGTATTTGTACATTTAGCAAACTGATGACATACCTCAGAACTGTAGGCACATTCATCAATATCTGTCATCAACATTAATGAAACGGATGAATACCACATTATAAAATGACTACTCTTTATTCAACATTTGCATATTTTGTATGAAATTGAAATAATACAAGGTTGGGTTGGGTGTCAGTGTGTGCGTCTGTGTGTATCCGTATGTGTGCCTGTTTGTGTGTGTGTGTGTGTGGGGGGGGGGGAGGTGGGTGAATTGCCTACAAGTGTGTACTCTAACTTTAAATAAAGTTGTTTATATTTTACTGACCTGTGCAAACTTGTGTGCACAAACCTCCTGTCAAAATAATACACGCACACACACACACATATATATATATATATATATATATATATATATATATGTATGTATGAATTAAGCTTCCAGCATGCATACATACTATTGATGCAGTGATTGGTAATAAATGTACTGTAAAGAGACTTCAATGCTGTTTTTTATATTTACTAACCACTACAGATTTCATAGCCATCTTGCTCATATCCATCCTTACACTGGCATGTATAATTAGCTCCCTGATCAGAGTGCTGTACACAGTACGTACCAGCTGTACAATGTACATCGGTCGTATCAGGACACTGATCCAGCTCTGGATAAAAAACCAGAATATACACAACTGTACACATCAACATAAACACAAGGAACATATTCTGTCTTCTGACATAACCTCGTTATTACATAATATCAATATCACCAAATCTAGTTATAGAAATATCTGCCTTAATATACTATATTATAAAAACGACAATATAGCGCTCAATAAACTTAGCACAATGTTGTCCATATGATGAGGGTGTGGCTAAGATTAAAGAAACAATGTCGAGGTCTGGCCTATTAATGTGCCATTCAGGTAGACATCATTTCGTAATTGCACCAGGCAAAATATTACAATAGAAGACTGCATTTTGGCACAGGTACCTTTTCAGTTTGATGTGTCTGTAGTTTATATTCAAGTTGTTACCTTTTTTTTTTTAAATATTAGCCTTACTAATTATGTGCCTTAGAGTAACCTTCTTACAGGTTATATAGGGCACTATATACATTTTGTATATTATTATTATTATGAACTTTCAAGAATAGGACCATTTCATGTTCAAGAACCATTTAAGAACTGCTCATGTGTTGTTCATGAACCCCCTGTTTTCCTGAAACTGTTTTTATGGGCCCAAAAAAAAAGGGAATTCAGGAACTAATTGCTTGCAATATTACACTCTGCATCAACACAAATTTCATTGCAGGTTCATACTGCATGACTAATTCCACGCTCCTGCATGCTTTTAGTATTGAGTAAATGAGTAAAGGCTTCATATTAAACCTTAGGTATATGTTACATATTTATATAGAAGCTGGATGACTTACTAGGGATAAGAGATGGTTAGATGAAACATCTCGCAGTCTCAGTGAACACAGCGAGATAGATTTGTACTACCAATCGTACTAAAGGAGTGTGCACACCTTCAAGACTGAAAGTGGTGTGCTTCTGTTATATACCTTGCCACTATTTGAAACTATACATAACGTATTTCAGAGTGATACACATATTAAGTATGGTGTATAATAATGGAATGTGTTAGGTCAGTGGCAAGGCACTCAACCAGAAACCAGGAGGGTTCTTGGTTAAAATCCATTAGTTGGCTACTGTACTGTTGCAGATTGACAAACTGCCTACGTCAACAAACTTTATGGATGTGAATTATGTTATTTTAGCTGATGATATCCTATTTTAAAAATTACATTCATTCCTGGTACGAACAGCTTCAAAGCAAGACCTGTTCTTGATGATGATGATGATAATTGATGTTTTATGGCCACTTTTGTGCACATGGTAGGCTAAATGGGCCGAGCGACCTCCAAAGGTAATGAATTGAAGTAAAAGATTAAACACCCTTCAGATATGCCCACGCCGAGATTCGAACACGGGTGGTTGTGATCCGTAATCCAACACACAACCGTTGGACCATTGAGGCACCACAAGGCACGTTCTTGAAAACGTCATTTATCTGACCAAGCAAATCATTTTCAGAAAGGATATTCCTGGATGATAATTTATCCTTGCTTCCCTTGCTACCCTTGCCACTTACCCCTTTTCCTTCACTAATCTCACATTTTTATGGCTTACCTTCACAGTAGATGCCATCACCTGTATAATCATTCTCACAAGTGCAAATACACGAACCAGGTGTATTGGAACATTCAGCATGAGGATGGCAAGGGTGTATGTCATCGGCGCATTCATCGATATCTAGTTAAAGACAGGAATTATGTTTTATATATAAAATCATTAATATAACGTCTAGACCCAAGCTATAAAATTGATCTTTCATCATTCAGAAAAGGACAAATATTATACATTATCAAAACATATATTCCATTGTAGACGTGTAGAAAACTAAGCAAAGTATCAGATGATTACAGATGATTCAAAAACTGATTATATAACATTACTAATAATTTAACTTTTGTTGAAATCACCTATAAATAATATTAAATTAATAATAATAATAATACATTTAGTAATGATAATAATAATAATATTACATTTAGTAGTAATAATAATAATAATAATAAAAGTCTAGATAATAATTGCCTGATTATTGTTAAAAGTTATGAACCATAGAAATATCTAAGACATATCATATGCTATGATGATAAGGTTGCTTTCCAAATGGTGATTTTAATTATGTATCACAGACCTTAGTGATCTAAATATCTATAATAAATATAGAAGTAAATCAAATAAAGTACTCAAAAAGTACTCATATTATACAGAAAAATGTCATCAGCCAACATAAACAATCAATTATAGTATATAACCATTTTGTTTCATAATAATATTATATGAAAGTTAATTTAAAGGGACAGTCCACCATCAGAATTTTTTTTAAATATGTAATGACGCGGGTTATACTTTCTCTTGAGCGTTACTATCTTCGCCATTTTTAATCATCCTCCTCTTGTCTGGTTCCTTCTGGCTCAAATTGATATTGTTATATGTATAAATTTAACAAGATAATGTTGTTTAGTTCTGGTATAATTCTTTGCTCACACTTGTTTACATGCTATTGTACAGACTTCAGGTCAACCGGATAGGCTGAAGTGACATCAGCATTCAGCAGCTTCCTGTCTCTGTCTAGCTTCAAAATGGCAGCACCCACAGGCCATTAAAAGTCAATTAATCACCACTTTGAACTGGATTATTTAATACGTGGGTGATCGTTTACACATTTTGATATTATTTATTATATTTGTGAGTATGGCTGTATTAGTGTTCAACATCTGAAATGAAGGTGGATTATCCCTTTAAAACAATTTTAAAATTAAACAATGATAACTGATAACATTTAATATTCATGTACATACTTTTCTCAATGCCAGATAAAAATATTAATAACTAGCCAACTAACAGTAGCTCAGGTCACACTAAACTTCATTGATATCTCCTCATTATATTCATAAACATTCAAGAAGGGTTATGAACTGTTCATGAACACACCAAACATTTTATGAACCACAAGTTCATTGAAATATTCATGAACTGTTCATAAACTACATTCATGAATACTGACCACAGATGGTTCATGAATATTCATGAACCTGAACTAGTCACTTCTTGTTCATAAATAGTTATGAACTTAAGACAGTTCATGATATTTCAAATCAATTCAACTCGTCATTTCAAGTTCATGAACCTTTGCACAAAACCCTTCATTGTATTTCACTTTAGGATATCTTTGGGATATTTGAGCTCCATTTTTCCTTAAGGATTCCCTGTGAGTAATGGGGAAGGTACTACCAGCTAGTAATATTGTAAATAAATACACTTCTAATACATAAACAGGGTATTAGTATGGCACAGCTGGTAACATTACTGTCCATAAACCTTAGGTGATTAGGTTCAAACCATGGCTATGTGTGTCTGGTGGTTGTTTCATCCTTCAATTTGCTTTCAGGAATTGTTTGGTCCATTTATCTAACCACGTAAACAAACGTACTCATATATAACAACAAAGTTTCAATTGATAAGTGAAATTTTGCTGAACTGGATATCAATTTGTCTCCACCAGCAAGAAAGTCATTCCTTGAACATTCACCATACTTGCTCTTTCATTATAAATTAGTAAAGCCATTTACCATCACAAACCAACCCATCTCCAGTGTATCCAGGTTTACATGTACAAAGGTATGATCCCCAGATATTAGTACATAAAGCTTCCTCGGTACAGTTATCCAGTGATTCTGAACATTCATCAATATCTGGCAAATTCAAAAATATGATTGACTATTATTATTATGCATGTACATCTGTCTGTCTGTCTATCTGTCTGTTTTCCTGTCTGCCCATGCATATCCATACACATAAAGACATCATGTGAATGCATGTGTATGTGTGTGCATGAATGTGTGTGTGTGTGTTTGTGTGTGTGTGTTACCTATACATCTGCCATCAGGATCAGCTCTGTATCCCTGTAAACATTGGCATTTATAACTACCTGGAGTGTTGACACATTCTGATCCATAAGCACAATAAAATATATCTTGTTCACACTCATCTATATCTGAATAAATAATATATATGTGTGTGTTTTTTATATATATATATATATATATATATATATATATATATATATATATATATATATATATATATATATATATATATATATATATATATATATAATACCATATCATTTATTAGTAACAGTGTATAGTCTTATTAATTTTGTACTGTGTGTGTGCATGCATTTGTGTGTGTGTGTGTGTATGTGTGTGTGTGCATGTATACACATGTGTAATATCAAATGTTTTAAATATTTACAGTGTATAAACACTCAGCTCATACTTCTGAACTAAAATTGATGACAGTATATTACCTTTTAAAATATTCCATTAAAATGCGGCACATTTATCACGAAGGTAAAAAATAAATGTACAAAGTGTGCTAAATGTTAAGTTTGGGGAAAGGAATCAAAGTCAGATTTTTAGAATTGTCCCCAATATTGTCAGAAAATAGAACACAGAGCTATTAGACATCAGATTTCTTTTGTCAATATGAAGTCTATTAATTGCTACGCCGATCATACAGTTTGTCTTTTTGCCTGACTGTAACTGATTTAGGAAGTGGTGGGCAGATTTTAAGTATAAGCTGGCACAAAAAAGGTCATTTGATGGTTTCTTTTAGTTGTCTGTTATCCAACCCTGAACCTAAATGGTTTTCCAAATAAATCTGTTATCTGTGTGCAGTACATTGTTACAAACCTGCAAATGAAATTCAATTAATTTCACAGTTTTTTTATGTCTGCTTTCCATAAAATAACAGACCTCTATTCTTGCACACCATTGTACATCTAATTTTATTTCCAAGAGAAAAAAATTCAAACTCCTCCTGTGAAAGATAAAACCATCACATCAAGCCGAGCCGCTGACTGTTGGTGACTGCCTAGCGATTACATCATCGATAATACAGCCACAATATAGCAACATTCTATACTCAGATAACATGCATAAAATACACATAAATTAGTTAGTCTCAAGAAGAACAAATCGCTCTCCCAGGCCAACGAAAGCGAGCAATTGTTAACTCCCCTGCATTTTTTACACATGGAGGACAAAAGAGGCTTTTAGTAATTTACCATTGTACCTTATCAGTGTCTGCACTTACCATGACATGTTTGTCCATCACCTTGGTAACCTTCTATACAGTGACAAACAAAATGATCCCACTTGTTGATACAAATAGAATGTTTGCCACAGAGAGTTTGTGTTGAACAGTGATCTGGTGCTACAATAAGGAATATATCACATAGTCATGATGGATAAAGATAATTTTTCTTAACAGATGATTTATAAATATGTACAGAAGTGCGTCCATGGGTAACCTTCTAATGGATGAAATTATTCAATGCATATTTTATCATTGTATTTCCTCACTTACAACATTACTAACTTAAAAATGTGGCAAGGTTCTTGATGAATCGAAGTTTTGTCATTTAAAAGAACATCATTTTCATCCCATATATATATAAAAATAAGTTACTATGACAAAATTTCAATAATGTTTCCTAAATTGAGACATTTTACTATTCTCTACTTCAGTATGAAGAGAGTGAGTCAGTAAACAAGTGGGACACCTCCATGTTTTGGCGGTAACATGTTGGACCACAGATCACAACCACCTGGGTTCGAATCCCAGCATGGGCATATCTGAGGGGTGTTTCATCTTTGACCTCGATTCATTCCCTTTGGAGGTCGCTCGGCCCATTTAGTCTAACATGTGTACAAAAGTGGCCATAAAACATCAATCGTTATCAGTAAACAAGTGATTAGAGCTTAATAACATAATGACACACAAATGATATATTGTATCATCTCTTTCTGGCCATCTCTATTATAAAATGGAGGAGGAAATAGTGCGTACATCGGTTCTAAACCTCAAACCCACAGAGTAAGCAATATGATAAATAGATAGATAAATAGATTAAGATATATAAATAGATACACAGATAGACAAAGAGAGAGAGTCTAATATAGCATGAGTGAGAGAAAAATAGAGAGCATCATACATACATACATATATATATATATATATATATATATATATGAGAGAGAGAGAGAGAGAGAGAGAGGGGGACTAATCCAAAAACATTTATATGCCTGTCTCAGTAGCTTTATATAACAAGTTTACCTCCACAAGCTCCACTCTCCAGTAACTCCCGGTTACAAATACATTTATAACCACCATTAGGGTTATTGACACACTCCATACCATTAGCTGTGTCACAGTTGTGGCCTCCACCTCCTGGACTGGTTGGGTCACACTCATTAATATCTAGAAAAATACAAATAACAAATATATAATAAATATATATTATTATACTTACACAAGGGCATATCTCACACAGTGTTCCAGTTATGTTTATTATTATTATATACCATATTTATATAGCACTATTTTCATAAACTATTTCATGTTCAAAAGTTATTTACAATAACAAGACATATAAATGTAAATTGTTAAAATGACATGTAATAATATATATTAAATGTAAAATAAAATATTACAATATACTGGTGATTTTTTTTGACGTAATAGTATGATTTAAAAAAAGACAAATAAACTAAACTTAATCAACTAAATTAAATCGTTATAATATACTGATATAACAATATATCGAACTGCTATTAACTAGAAGAAAAAAATAGAATATAAACATGTTATATAACCATATTATTAAGAATGACTAGATTTGTTTAATGGCTATAGTGAACTAGAAAATAACGTGTTTTTAAAAGTTTTTTAAAGGTCTCTGTTGTCTTAGATATTTATATACGTTCCCCCTTTTTATACATATCACGTCTAAATCTATAATTAGAGGTCTAGCATCATCAACTTACCTGTACAAACCTTCCCATTACCAGTAAACCCAGGTCGACAGGTACACTGATACCCCTCAAATGTATCATCACAGAAGGCATTGGGATCACAGTCATCTGTACCATCGGCGCACTCATTTGGTGCTAACAAAATAACAAAACAGCTCAAGGTTAATATCATGGTGGTTTGCCACATTAGTGCCCTACCAGGACAACACTTTATCATATTTGTTATTCCACAGAAAGTCGAGTAAAGATAAATATTTATTAGGCTACCTAGAGGTTTCGAAAATAATCAAATATAGTTACAAGGTTACTAACAAGTAAAATGTATTTGTCAGAATTGTTAATCATGGAAAATGTAACATAACACTGATGTGACTAATGCTGAGATCATAGCAAGAAGGGTGTCTGGTTCGAGATGATCTGATGATGTTAACATTTATAAGTTATGTCATGGTTTGTAGCTCTATCAGATCACCGAAGTATTTGTTAATGTATATAAAGTACATGAAATGTTTGGTTATCCCTAAGCCGAACATTATTGGTTCTCGTCTCAGTTGATGTTTTCCTCTCACACTAAAGTCTTCATGATCATGCCAGATTATCAATAAATTAAAATATATTCCCAGGATAATTTTTACAAAATATTTTAATTATTTATATGGCTACTGGGAAAAAATTCAATTCGAGGCCGTAATTTACCAAACTCGTCTTGAACTGTTGAACACCTTCTGGGTCCAAACAGATTATCCTGAAACGGTAGGAACCTTAAAACTGTTTACTGGAGTGTTCTTGAATATATTCTTCGGATGTAAAACGCTCCGGAAGTGACTACCCTTTGATGATGTTACTCCATCTTTACTGTAATTTACCCAGTGAATGGTAGAAGATGAGGTAATTTCAGTTACTCATGACATAGTGACAACCACAAAAGTATTTTTACCATAACATATTGTAATGCCATCTCCAATCAGCGGTGGCGGACAGATACATTGATAACCATTGTCAAGGTTAACGCAAGTAGCATTCTCCAAACACACCCCGGGTACATCACAGGGATTAGGCTCTGAAATATAACAATGTTGTATATAATAATAATAATAATGGCCGAAATAGAAGTTTTTTTACGTGGCTGGCAACCTCAAATGAGAGAGACGCAAGCGGTCTGTAATTTACAGCTTCCTCACGGAGACTAATTCTAAATAAATTCAGAATTTAGAATAAATGGCATATTCGGTGGAGAAAACCTTGCCAGTTGCCTGGTTGGATAAAAAAACTCCCCCTACTATAGTGCCATGGCCGAGGCGCGAACCTGCGACCTCCAGCACAGAATGACCCATAGCCATGGTAAATAATCTCACGCTCTACCTATGTGGCCAAAGAGGCGGTGATGGTAAGATATATTATGTTCATTATCTAATAAAAGATAATTTGAAGACAAAAAACCTGAAACCTACATCAAATTTTAACAAGTAATTTACATATGTAAAAAAATCTAAACAAAATGGAATTAAAAGTAATAAATTACCCAGTAATTTAGAATTTTACATTAAGTTAACAAAGGATCCTGTAGTAATAACTAAAGTAGTGGATTAATAGGTAAGGGAAGCCCGTTGCCTATCATACTATTGATATTTTGTAAGATTTTTAAAATTATTATGTAATATTTTAAAGATTTTTAAAATTAGTCTTAGAACTAACAGTCTATAATGAGCAGATAAATATAGAAAGGTGTTATGCAAAATACTGGCTAGTGAATAGCCAAAGGATATTTAAGAACAATCTAGGTCTTGATTAGAAAATCACAATAAGCCGGAATAGACAAATAATTAAATTACCATCACTGAATAGCATAGGACTATTAGGAGTAGATGAAACAATATCAACTTACTGACACAGATGATGCCATTTCCCTGGTACCCTTCTTTACACTGACAAAAATAACCTCCGTCTGTGTCAGTACAGGTGGCATCATCATCACACCTGTTAGTGCTGGGTCCGAGCATTCATCAATATTTGTACAGGTGTCATTAACATCTATATAGCCAGCCAGACAGTGGCAGGTGAAGGAGCCAGCTGTGTTGTGACAGAGTGTGTTGTGTTCGCAATCAGCCAGGCCAAGGCTGCACTCATTGATATCTGTCATGATAAATCAATGTGATTTGTATACTGGATACCTTACGGCATTGCTAACAACTGCAACAACAACAACAACAACAACAATAAAAACAACAACAGTAATACTTATATTGATCTATTTATTTCCATAAATGAAAGCATTTGATGCATGTCCGTATTAAATATAATACAGTCCACTCTTGATTACCTGCATTGTCCAGGGGAAAGGAGTTTTCGAGGAGTGTTTAAATAAAACTGCGTGGCTGGCAAGCCTTCATAATATGTACCAACTAAACCATTGAGATCGTAAGATTAACATACCATGATGGTACATCACAGGTAAATGGAGACATATGGTAATTGAGCCTTTTCTGTCAGTGCTCAAAATATTCTGAAAAAGAGTCTACCACGAGAAGGACAGCTCAATCATCATAACACTTGTACTCTCCGGAAATCTCTGATATTCTGGGGTTGCTACTGGGTGAAATTCCAAGTTGTTAAGTCTTATCCCTTATATTGTGTACGCAGTCTAAGTTTGGTAGAATTTTTCAGCTGTTATGGCAACTAATATACATTCTATGAATGAATGAAGGAGATTTTTCAAATATAAAAGTAAGCTGGGGGCAATTTTTATTATCTGATAAATAAAATTTTCATTGTACAACATAACGTAAACAATGGAAAATTGTGTACAGATTTTAAGAAATCTAACCATGCTAAATATCTTATAAAACTAAATCTGTAACACCATAAATATCATGTATTTCTACAACTTAAAAACAATACTTTATTCTACAAAACTAAATAAATATGAACAATGCAGCTACAATAATAACGTTGGACAATTTATGCCAGTCAAGGACCTAATAAATAACCAACTGTATAATTACCAGAAGACAAATTAAAAAGATAAGAAAGTTTACATAACTGACACCGATAAACATTTAAGTTAAATTAAGTCAGTTGTTACTTAACTGTATTCGATCCATGGAACAAATATTTAGTTAATGCCATACAGTACATCTGTCTATAGCCGTCTAGGGGTAAAGACGTTTGGCATTAATGTTCCTCAGCCTTGCATTAATAGTTAAATATGTGTGCTAATTACCGTAACACATGATCCCATTTCCATAGTAGCCATCCCAACATACGCATTCGTAACTGCCATCAGTGTTAATACATGCAGCTGTCTCAGCACAGTTGTTAGTGTCCTCTTGTAAACATTCATTTACATCTGAAAATCACAAATTTATCAAACAGTAACCTATTGTTGTAAATTTAACAAACATCTTTGACACCATTAACAGGATACATACACATTAACCACACACAGAAAGGGTAGATAATTATTTTAGATCATTACCAGACTTATGCATTAGAGAGTTGTTCGAGTTAGGTTCAGTCACGCAGCTGTTCAATACTGGACATATTGCCATGGGGGTTTGAAGTATGATCCTCTAAATACTGGGCCATTGGAATATCTTTAATGGGGAGTTCAGGCGTAGACTGTTTACATCCACCAGTTATCTTATCAGTGCATACTAGAGCCTGCACAGGTTGGGTTGACCGGTTGGGCGCTTAGAAACTTTTCTTCAGGTCACAGGTTGGGTTTAAGTCTTGTGGGTTGGGTTTGTTGTCTTGTGGGCTGGGTATGGATAACTTGAAAAAAGTATGGGTTTATTTGCTTATCTGCCTCCCATTATTCAGCCACCACCAATGCTTATGCAATACGAATACATGCATTGCCATATAAATATCCCCGCTATTACTGGCACACATTGACTGTGATATGATTCTGTAATCTGTGAATTGGTTGACGAGCTGTTACGGTCATTAGGTGGTGATCATGATGGTGTTGATAATACGATCAGCGATATATATTATATAAAGGGATAGTTGGGGTTAACAAAGGATCAAGAGCCACATGTAATTACCCACCACAAGGCTGATTGTTGAATAAAAGTGAGATTGACAGACTATACATTAGATATATACCATCCCACCCATCACAGAATTGGTCAAGTATGTGTTTATATAGCTAACAATCCATCTCAAGTTTGAACAGTTCAAAAGTAACATGTTATAATAGCAGTAGTTAGTTAGTGTCTGGGACTCTACAGAGGTGCTGTGTTAGTATAGCTGTTAATTAGTAAGTAGTTTAACTGGTTATACATGTTTACGTGTACTTCTAATCATTGTGTTCAAGTGCTATCAAACAACACATATCTTGTTATGTAAGATATGACAAAAACCTAAGTCAGTCACACCAGCTCTCGGTGGCCTAGCGGTTAAGCACCAGGCACTTGGTGCCAACAGTCACAGGTTCGAACCTTGTAAGAGGTCAAAACTTTTCCAGGGATTAATTTCTCAGCTCACAACATCGTGGGTGGCTGACCACATTAAATGGTGCTGCCGTCTCCACTGAATTATTTAAAATTCTTTCATTGCTGAGACATGCTGCAGGACTGTTAGTATTGGATATTAGTAGATATTGTGTTTTATTGAAGACATTTATTGTATTCTAACTGATTGGAGGTACTGCTATGTTTTGAACAGACGTGATTTTATTTCAACTATAACTACTGATAACCATGGCTGCTGCCAAACTTACGGCTAGTTCACTAAATAGTCACTATAGGATACTACAGGATTTTAATATAAAAATGTGAATAAGTTACAATGGAAAGTTCGTTTTTCAATAAATGATCTTTATAACAGGAATTTTGTATGTTTCGGGTTCGGACCCCATTCTTGTAGGTTGAGTTAAACATAATTTTTAGCATGGGTTCGGGTTGATATTTGTGGATTTCGGTTGGGTGTGGGTTGAGTATTTGCGGGTTGGATCAGGTATGGATTCAGCTTTTCAACCAGTGCATGGCTTTAGTGCATACATTAACCATAACCATAAATCACCACCCAACCAAGTTCTCATATTATGGCAGACTGAACCAATTAACATATGAAACATCTTAGCATCCTGTTGCTGGATCTGCACTGAGAACCTCATAGTTTGCTATCTTACCACATTATCCTAGAGCCATTCGGATCCATTAGTAACATTGGAATGTTTGGAGTTGAGAAATACTGATAATAACATACATAAATAAGGATGTCGAGACATAACAAGGACATTATGATAGATATTCCACAATGAACGTCAGACCCTTGCCAACAAAATACCAAAACTGTGCTCATTTAATGACAAAGATTCAACTCTACTGACCAAATTTATTGTACAGTGATTGGCAGATTTATTTAACAACAACATCTTGTTTTATTAATAAAACTCAATTGTCTAAAACATGTTTTACCACTAAAATCCTTCTACAGAATGTTTCAAGGTATTATGATCCTTTGGACTGGAGACAAAATGCAACCATATGGAATGAGATCCTGAATATTGTCAAGATTACTGGCTTTCTGTTGATTTTGACTTTATCCGGTACAGCTATTACACAGTTGTTGGGGTTCACAAGCTGTTTACTGTGTTATAGCTGGACCATGAATCAAGACCAATCAGCTGTGATGATCACCGTGATCATGGTGGGGTGGGGGGGTAGGGTGAAAATCGGGAGTCGATCTATTCACCTCATATATTGGGTAACATAAACACAACTCGTGCAATTTTGGGTGACAATTACAATGAAACTCTTATCAATAGATTAATATATTAGTTTTTGTATCTGTAATTTTAAGGTTCTATTTTGACAAAACCCAAATATATCTGGTCTAAATCTAAAAACACGATTTCATTGTGTCATGTAAGATCATCTAAAAATACAGTCTCATTGTATCATGTAGAACGATTGATGTTTTATGGCCACTTTTGTGCACACAGTAGGCTAAATTGGCCAGTATCATGTAGAATAATATAACAATCTTCACCAATGTAAAAAATGGCAGCGTAAAGTATTTAAAGTGTAAACAACATTTGTATACCTGCACAGGTACCATTGGCCTCCATTTGATATCCTTCAGCACACAGACAAAGGTATGAACCTGGAGTATTCTGACAGAATGATGTTCCTCACAATCTGTCATGTCTGGGTACCAACATTCATTCTTATCTGTTCAAAGAGATGTTCTGTACATTAGAGATTATATATATATATATATATATATATATATTATAGTATATATACATATATATATTTTAGAGGATAAGTTCCTTTTATATATGAATAAAGAATGTTCAAAACCAAATATGTACACATAAATTGTTCTCCAATAAGATCATCTTTCAGTCTTGCTAAAGGTCAGTATAAATGTGAAATGATTTCTGATAATTACTCTGTTCGTGTTTATTTCAAAGAACTTTTCTGAAATGTATCAGTGACTCTGTTTTCTGTTTAAAGTTCACACCAACATATTGCGAGCTATCAAAGTGCAAAAGATCACGAGAGATTTTACCTTTACATAGGTAGCCAGATCCTTCATATCCTTCCAGACAAACACACTCGTAGCCACCATCAGTGTTTATACATATGGCATTGCTATCACAGTTATGGCTCCTACCTGTACACTCATTAATATCTGAAAATAATACAATAAGAGGACTATGTTATGATATTGTTTATATATATATATATATATATATATATATAAACATTATAAATACATGTATATGTATAAATATATGTTATATTATGTAACTTAATTCAGATACATAGATGTACGTATTTTCTGTTAACTGATTTAATCTTAAGTTAACTTAACTGATAAATAAACAGATTAATGATGTATTCTATGTTGATAGTATTTTTGATAGTTGATAGTATATCTTACAAACACATTTCTTTAAATGTCTAGAAATACACTGTATGTAATTATCTAATTTCACTGTTCACTGCTTTTCAATGGTTCTAGCAAGAAAGACTTTTTTAAACAGTACTACTCAGTTATTAATCTTATTATTACCAAGTTGTAACAATATAACACGACTACTGTTACAAAGTTGGCTGTATGTTCTATTAAGCTTAAAGGTGTAATGTACATTAATGATTATGTTACCTGAACAACTGTAGCCATCTCCAGTGTACCCAAGTACACAATGACAATAATAACCTCCAGCAGTATTACCTATACATGTAGCATTCTCATGACATCCTTTGCCATCTCTGTCACAGCCACCTCCAACTACAAATAATTATATAATATATATATATATATATCACATACAAACACACACACACACACACACACACACACACACACATAGAAAATGTAAAATTTACATAAATAACTTCACTTAAGGACAATATGTCTGAAAGCAGCTACCTGATGCAGACACCTCAAAATGTCTTTCACAATGATAATAATGATTATTGTCATTCACATAGATAGAAAATGGACACACAGAATTTATATAAAAATACTGAACATTTGATATTAAAATAAAAAAAGGGTTTCAAATGTTAAAAATAAATATCATGATATGAAGCTAATTTAAGACTTTACATACCCTCCCACCAAAAAAAGTTTTGTTTAAATCGACAGAACAGCAAAAGATATAATAATCATGGTATTTCTTTAAATCTTTCTTTTCCACATGAAAATAACAGTGCATAACAAACACATTCCAGTGAAATATGGCAGCTTTCAGTAAAGCTAAACAATTTTTCAAGCAGAATATCAAACCAAATTATGAATCTCTGTAAACGTATAGCAATGTCAACATGGCATATTTCCATCAGGAAAATGAAATGTCCACAAGAACCCGCACTTCCCCCAAAACCAAAAACTGGTTTCCCAGAAGAAGAATTATTTCTTATAACCACTTGTCGGGAACATTTGCAGCCTAAACTAAATCCTTATACAAGAAGCACTTGTTACAGCAGTATCTGCACCTAAACATTATTGACCAAATTAAAAATATTGGTCATGTTACAGTAATTCTCACAAAACTGACATTAAACTGCCAGTAAAACAACATTTACTAAAAAATAAGTGATCAATACTGGGGTAAATCAACGTTGTTGTGATTCCTTCTCCAACAGAAAGTCATTGAAAAATACTGAGTCATCCACTCAGATGTCATAATGAGTTACTTTACTTCAACAAGTTACAATGATAACTGGACATTCGTGTAAAGGTGGAAGGAAAAGTGCATTATCATTTAATGATATTAAATCTCTTCTTAAGATTCACTTGCCCAAAGTTGCTTCTTCAGACCTGGGTTCGGGTGATTACAGGACGACCGTAATCGATTACGATTACTTGAGAATACTATGATTATGATTACATTCATTCTGAAAGTAATCGATCATGATTAGGATGACATAGACGTTTTGGCATGATCTAACATGGTAAACAATCAACACATCATGTAATCATTAAAGTAATCGCTCATTACAATCACATTTACAATGCAATTGATTACGATTATCATTACATTGCATCTTGAAATGGCAATTACAATTATGATTACTTGAGATCATGTAATGGATTGCAATTTTCGATTACGATTACCCCATGCCTGCTTCAGACAGTATAGATTCTATTTCTCAAAATTTCCGACATATTTGGGTTTTATTTCATACCGATTTCAATGGCTCCTGCTAGTAATGGCGTTTTATTAAATATAGACCATCATAACAAGTTATATCATTACACAGATGCCCATTTATCTCATTCTTATCAACAGTTGTTGTTATCTAGTTTTGTTTACATATACATTATATCATTAATGACAAGCATAAAGTAGATAGAAATTTGTCTAACGTGATCACTTGTTTAATTACATAACAAATAGATAGATCACTGGACTGAGTACAAAATACAACACCATAAAGGGTTGTAATAATGTGTTAATGAGTGAATACTTTGTTCAACTCTCGCTGAGGGACAACACTCTAAAAAGACATCCTACAAGCATGTGATATGAAGCAACTAAAAGGAGTTAATCCTAAAATAAATTGAGTGTACCACTTAAAACTCTACACACTCACAAATATAACACAAACAATGTTACACACATAAACACAGAGTAGATATTAAATTCCTGGTCACATGGTTATAGCTACAAGCAAATAAAACTCAAGCATCTTACTGTAAAAAGTTAGCAACGGCTGTACAATTTTAAGTTTGAAATTATGTTTATTTTTTCAATTTCAGTTTATGAGGAATAAGCAATACCACAGAAGTATTTTATGTGATAATTTTCCACGGGATACACTAAAATACGGAACAGAATTATTAATTTAAGACTAACAATACCAAAAGTCAGGCAAACCAAGTGAATAATGAAATAATTATGAAAATCTAGTCTCAAAATTATAATTGCTTATGGTGTTACTATTTTCTATACCTAGACAATAATATCCATCACCGATAAATCCTGGCTGACAGATACAATGGTAACTACCAACAATATTCTGACAGAAGGCGTTCACAGAACAGCCGTGAAGATCTTCTGAACATTCATCAATGTCTGGAATATAATAATGCAAAAAATATCATCTTCCTGTGTGAAAATATTTGAAATAAATCAATGAATGGACAAAGCAGACTACGTTTAGTATGTAAGAAATAGATATGTATATCCACAAAGAGAGATGCTTATGCAATTCAACCATTATGACGGTCAAAGTTCCACTAAACTCCCCATAAAGGAGGGGGGTGAATGGAATAAACAGATTGTGGAAAAACACAGAAATTGAAGCTATAATTCTCATATTCTCGAGCCGACTGTCAAAATAATATTAAGCCATATCATCAACATTATATTAAAACATTATCTATCCAATAATGATTGACCTTTAGATTATTATGGTCATAGACTAATTAGTAACAAAATACCTCATCTTATAGACATCCTACAGAGAGATAGGTCTGTTAAAGATGACACATATCTATGGTGACTTGCTAAACAATATTTTTGCAGTAATATCAAGGATTGTTTTCAAGCATAAAGTGCTCTCAAAAAACACAAATGAACACTTGATCCTGGTTTTCTGTCATTGGATCTTGTTTACAGTATATTATTAAATCCATAAATTAGTGCGGTAAGACCTCCATTTCTACTCTTTTCACACAGATGCACTACCCAGATCTATAAATAATTACTGATAATTAATATCAGCAAACATTCCTGGTACAGTTTCTTTACAAAGTGTACCATCTCAGGTCAATCTTCAAAATTTAAGTTCATCTTGTTCAGGTTCAAAATAAAACTGGCATTTGAAATACGAAGCCAACAAAACTTGATATTCACATGTATGTATGTATGTATAGGTTGACAAACAACATTTTATGTCTGTTTAAGTAGAAATAAACATTTTTTTTATTTGCTGTATAACAAACTTGGCTGTCATGGTCATGATCTTAACAACAATAACTCCCCCCACGGTTTCTGTAACCAAGGCATGATCATCTATGTTCTGATCTGGACTGGTTACTTTCAGCCATCAATACAGTGTAAATGAGATTCTTTTCTACACACTGACTAAGGGACTAATAAAACATGACATATCATGCAGGATTCAGTCTTGTTTAATTAGCCGAATGATGTAATCATAATTTTTACATTTTGGCACAACATATACTATTGCATTACCCAGATATGTAGACTGTATCAGTTCACAGATTTAGTACATACCTCGGCATTGTTTGCCACTCCCAACAAATCCCTGATAACACTGACAATAGAAACTGCCCTCTTCGTTGAAACACATAGCATTGATGTCGCAGTCGTGTCTTGGATCCATTGGGTCACATTCGTTAATATCAATACATCCCTCACCATCTCCTTGGTAACCAGAGTCACAGACACACATCGCAATGCCATCTTGGCTAACACACGTGGCGTGTTCTCCACACTTATAGTCACCAAAACACGGATCAAACACTATAATGATGGGGGAGAAATAAAGTGCTGTATTAGTGACAGACAGCTAGTACAGCTCAAATCATCTCACAATGGTTACCATTTTACAAGTCCATGATAAACCTTCCACAAATCACTGAAATCAGGATGTTATTCCTTTTATCTGACCTGTAAATGGATTGAACAAAGCTGATATTAACACATTCACACTTTAACTATAAATGTTTTGAGTTATGGAAAGAGCTTTTCCAGCAACATGATGAAAGAATAATCCTTTCCATTTAGGTCGAGTAATATAATTTTACTAGTACACTAATATCGTATATTCAGTTTTAGTACAATGCTGGTTTGATAAATTAATTTATATAAATTTGATTTTGCTGAAATTTATGAATATCACTTTTTTTCCCTTTATTCTCAAATATTTCTGAATACTGCTTTGTATGTTTAACTATTATCATCCTTATGTAAATACGTTAAGTGCTATTAAGCAGTGGCAGCAGTGATTAACGCAGCACACTAACATTTACACACAGGTATATACACACACAAGCACACGGAACAATAACAATGAGACTAACCAGGTGTACAAGTGAATCCATCTCCTACATAACCATCGACACAATGACATGTGTACCACCCTTCTTCATCACTACAGTTAGCATGAGGACTACATAATGCTTTGCCACTAAGACACTCATTCTCATCTTAAATGGGAAAAGAAAAAAACAACCAAAAAGTATCATAATTAACACTTCAAATAAAATAACTATATTGATAAAGCTATACACGTTGAGCAATATACATCATTCCCACAGACAAGGAAATATAATTTTTTCAGGACTTTTCCAAGACAAAATTACCATTTTCCAGGAGAAATTATACAAAATTTGAAGGTAATAAATCAAGATATGTGCGACAGAGCATATCATATTTATTCAATGTATGATCGATTGTTGACATTTTTATGGTACAGCCTCCTCTTCACCCCTTCTAGCTGTCTCAGATCCACCCACTTTTTATCTAAATTTTAACTGATGTAGGATATCAAGACTATGTACTGTTAGTCTTTTTCTTCTACAGGTATAATGTTTATTCACAGGCTTTTCTGTTCTAAATGGATTTTTTTCACAGGCAATATTTTACCCAGGACATTGTCTGATTTTTTTTAATTCAAGGACATTTCCAGGTTTTCCAGGACATGTGGGAACCCTGAATATATAGTGTACTTTGTATTAATTTCCTTTTTTACGGTTTGCTATTTGATAAATTGAATATTAATTTTACCCATTTGTTTATCTGCAAGTCTTAATCACTTTCACATATAATCTCAAAATGTACATTTGATGCTGTTATGCAATTTCACCAAACAGCACCTTTCAGTGGCTCCTCCTAGTGAGGATTATTATTATCATCAAGTGCTAAATTGAAACCTGACTGAAGGGTTTTGTTAAAGCTTTAAAACCAATTCTGATGACATGGTGGATAATACCATAACATATTTTGGGGAGATTCCCTATATAATAGAGCTAGACATGAGACTGATATAAAAATATGGAGATTATTATGTTACTGAATTCTGATAATATTAATGGCTCAAGGGTTATGTGATGTTCTAGAGGCTGGGAGGTTCTCAGCTCACTACACCCAATGGCAGCTATTGATATTTAATTTTTTTAACTGCACAATTTAGCCAAAGAGTACAAAGAGATATCTGTATGTATATATATATATGTGTGTGTGTGTGTGTGTGTGTGTGTGTGTGTGTGTGTGTGTGTACATACAAATTTCCATACAGTTATCTAGAGAGCTCTATATTCAGGTTTATACACCAAGACGGAGCAACCTTCAAAGGTAATAAGCCGAAGTGAAAGATGAAACACCCTTTCAGACCTAGATATATAGGGCCAGAGATCTGTAGCCAACTGCATCTATACACCATGAATACTTAAACGTAAATGTTGCTGTTTTATGGCCACTTCTGTGTACAAGGTAAGCTAAATAGGCTGAGCAACCTCCAAAGGTGATGGGGCAAAGTGAAAGATGAAACACCCTTCTGACATAGCCTGAACAGGGTTTGAATGCAGGTGCCATAGATCTGTGGCCAACCATGCTACCAGTTAGGCCATGGAGGCGCCCCCTCTATACACCAAGTAGGATGACTGCTAACATGTAGGACTCCATCTACAGCTAAAATGTAAACCCTAAAAGCAGCTGAACTTTATCTGGATTATTTATTTAAAAAACATCACAAAAGTGACACATTAAATGTGCTGTATGTCATAAATTTAACCTACCAATACAAATGCATAATATATTAATCAGTAATGGTAAAATACAATTTATCAGTAGGACTACGATGAGGATGTGTCACTGACAGAGATGCTAAATTAACAACTGATTGTTATCATTGTTAAAAAAATTCTGTAATTGTTCTCAAAAGTTCAACATCATATTCGTAATCTTTCCCATGACTTATCACTGTACTATGATAACAGTGTATCTCTGATTATTCAGTGTACATATTTCGATTACTTCGGGCAGAAAATTATTAATGTGAGTTAGTGAGTGATTTTGTTTTGCCTTGATGCTGACCAGATCTAGGAAATATGGCTAAGTGGTTACCCTCTATTGAAATGAGACAGCTAGGCAAAGGTCCTTTATTAAAAGATGAACATTCCACACAGACAGTTTTAACCTCTGCAACTCAATCCCATCACTTGGAATTTCCTTGTTAAGGATTCCCCTCAGCTATGGGAGCACCCCATGAAATGGTTAAGAGGGGTGCATTAAATCATCTTCTAGTTAATGTAATCCAAAGATGGCTTAATCCAATTAATGCAACCATTAACTACAAGTTAAATTTGTGTCTAGACTTGGCTTTCTCTTCCTCACCGAATGAGACATACATTATAAATATTACAATATATAGATATTCCAAAATATTCAACCTTTCAGAATTGTGTAGATCCCATCAATCCCAAAGTATTTCAGGTACCAGATGTTCAAATTGTAGTAATTCTTTTTATTAGTTCATTATTATCATCCAACTAAACCAATCATGATGTTAATTCTGATTGGTGTATTTTACGGCCACTTTTGTGCACATTGTAGGCTAAAAGGGCTGAGTGACCTCCGAAGGTAATTAAGCAAAGTCAAAGATGAAACATCCTTCTAATATGCCCACGCCGAGGCTCAAACTCGGTGGTAGTGATCTGTGATCCAATGCAATACCAGTTAGACTATGAGGCACCCTATTTCTGGATAAATGTATTACCAAAAATATTAAAAACACATTAGCCAATGTAGGATAAACGGTGTCGGAATAAAAATTTCAACTAAATCTGTAAAAGTGCAAATCTGTAGGTTTTTTAATTCAGGAGAACTTCATCCATATTGGTTCAATTTTCTACAGCAGAGCTCATAATTCATTTCAATCACATGAACAAAAATTAGCCCAAGAAGCAAATCAAATACCATCTAAGATAGATAAATATCAGAAGTATTCCCAGTGGTAGTCACCCCGTGATTTCCATCAGTGTAGATGAGGTGCTTTCCATCAGTAATTTTGCTTTGTAAATCTTTAAACTGGACCAGGCAACAATCTCACTCCCGGCTGAAGGCCTGGAAGGCATGTTAATTATTCATTCATTTACACAGAGCTGACTCAAGAACTGGGAAGAGAGATCACTCACAGAATGAGAAAAGATGACTCGCAGCAGACATAAAAATTATGGAGCTTAGAATAAAATTTTGTTTGTTTGCTGAGTCTTGGTACTGCTCACACTTTGGACATTTGACAAAGATGCTACTCCCCTGGGAAATGAAAGGATCAAATGAAATATCCACAGGTAGCTCTTCTGGATTTCAAGAACTAAGCACTTTAGAACAATCTAACTGTGGTTCCAATGCCATAAAGTTTCAATTAATCAGCCGATGATTAACCAAAATTATGATGAAATGGACCTAAAATTAAAACAAACTGGTTATTCTAGTTACTGATCAATAGCTTTTTACCTTCATTGGTCAAAAGTTTCAGCTGATTAAAATTTGACACAATTAGTATTCATATTAATATTGTATATTGCGTACTACGACCATTGATATTATACAGTTTGCTAATATTACCACAATAGTTAAATCCATCTCCAGACATGTGTGATGGACAGTTGCACGTATAACTGCCAACTAAATTTGTACAGATTGCCGCTGGATCACAGCTACCTGGTCTCTCACACTCATTATCGTCTACAAAAGAAATTGTAGAATGTACATGAGTGGGTTTGTGTGTGTGTATGAGCGTGCAGGTATGTATCATTAATAATAAATAAATAAATAAATAATAACAAAGCAATACTATATCATTGTTATGGCACTACATCCAACAAATGTTTAATGAATCCAAGTACAAATGTACTAGATGAAGCCAAATATGGTAAAATATGAATTGTTAAAAAATAACATTATTGTTCTAGACTAGAAACAATTGAGTTAATTGATTAGAACCATTTCAAAAGACTAAAATCTAATTCAAACACATACAAATACTGATATATATATATATATATATATATATATATATAAAATACTTACCTTGGCACTTATTTTCAACTAAAGTTCTGATATATACATATCCTTCGTTACATCGACATAAGCCACGGACACTGTCACAGACTCCATTAGGTCCGCAGTTACAGATGTCCTCTTCAGCAGCTAAATATAACATGATAAATGTTACTTTACATGGCTGTTTATGTTATTATCATCACATTCACTACTGTCATCATCATTATCATCATCATCATCATCACTGCAACAGCCACCACCATCAGCATTTTATTTCTCTGTATTAGCAATTTTTCTATGATGTTTATTCCTCATTAATTCAGTTATGATAATGACGCAAATAAATTATGTGACTGTGAAACCTTTTAAATCAAAAAGTGGAACGTTAAAAGTATAAACAAATAATAGAAATTCAAAGACAATTAAAAACATCAAATTTGTGCAGCTTGTGTCCTGTGTTTATGTACAGATAATTGATACTGTTTGTACTACATAAGTTATTTTAAAATTTCATACTTTCTTCAGTAAAGCTGAGAATAATTTCAAATCTAGATCGCTGATTATTATTTAGTAAGCTTCTTTAAAGCTATTCATTGGTGGCCAATCAATACCTGTTTTGAATGATTTAAATAACAATTACTTTTGTTAACATTATTAGTCATAATAGGATTTATGTCTAGCACGTTATACATGCAATATGTGTTTTATGGGCATAAGTTTGTATTTACATGGATCACTTTGAGCCTGGAGTCACTGTGGGCCAAATTAATTATACAGCAGAATATTATCTCTCAGTATTGACACACACACAC
The DNA here is from genome assembly GCA_025642065.1 of Paralvinella palmiformis. NCBI lineage: Eukaryota > Metazoa > Annelida > Polychaeta > Terebellida > Alvinellidae > Paralvinella > Paralvinella palmiformis. Next base: position 458,903 of record JAODUP010000662.1, on the reverse strand, counting down.
AGAGTGGCGACGTTAAACACACAACTGAGCTAAACCATACCAAAACACACAAAAATTGATGATGTCAGTACACAACTCTGTCACGAGAACTTGTAGAGTAAAAACGGACAGAACAAAATAAGGAGGATGCCTCATATGACATGCGACTGCTCAGTTCAGGATCTGAATTGCTGCATATACACAATTAAAATATCCGTGTATTGTAATATCTTTAGTGCTGAATTAAATCACAGTTTTCATCAACTTGATAAACAGAATGACTAGATTTGTTTATTTTGGACTTGGATGAAAATTTGCTTACAAACAATTGCAAGTAGATTGAATATATAAATATGAATAAGTATACTTAAATATGTTTCCTTTCACATAGTATAAATATGTACACTTAAAACAGTTTACTGTTTATGGTAAATAAACCTTCATGCTAAATTATAATTAAAACACTAATCTGATTATACTTCAGCTATCAGATAATTAATTACTAAATGCAAACAATTTCAACATAATAATATCAGAAATAAATGTTTTGAAAATACAATTTCTAATAAGCGATATTCTATATAATTGATTGTTATCCTAATTATTATAAAATACCATGTCATCTGTAAGTTAATTACATTTTGTTTAATTACTCTTAGCTGAACACTTTATTTCTTCTTATTGTTGTCATTCACTCAGTGCTTTGCGTATAAGTCGCACTCGCGTATAAGACGCACCTGTTTTAGGACCATTAATAATAATAATACGTCACATTTACACAGCGCCCTATTCAGCTAGATAGCTGCTCTAAGGTGCTTTACAGGATTATTATCCCCAACTCAGACCTGTTTTCACCCAGTACACATCTCAACTCTCGAGGGAGCATATATGATGCCATTATAGACACAATGCGTTATTAAAAAAAATTGCCATTGTGTGCTGTTGGGTTCTCATTTTATGGATGAATAAACCAGTTGCCACATGACAGCATTGTAGCTCCCGGAGAGTCGAACCCGCGACCGTTCGGCTATGGAGTCTGACCCGCATATAAGACGCACTAAAATGTTGATTCAAAACCAAAAAATATATCATCATCACTTTGATCACTGAACATCTATTGTATCTGTTCATGTGTCATCATACATGTCGTTGCTTTCTTTTTCGGAGTCAGTGTCGGATTTGTCATACCGTTCAGCCCACAGTACATTATCTTCCGAGCCATCTAAATCATTCCTGATAGAGCACTTTTGAATGATTTGGTAATGATGGCTGGGTCAATTTAATCCCAGACTGTTTTCACCCACTGTGTGACGATAGGTAATGATGGCCGCTTCAGGTTGTCTGCTGCTGTGCGTTCGTTTCTGTAATGTTGTTGTTTTGCTGTTTTGTTGTTCGGGGAGAATCCCCAGGCTGTCACTTATTGGGCACAGCCTTTATGTTGGAGTGATTGAGAAAACTCCTCCCCCACTGCTTACAGGGGAGCAGTATGGAAAGATGGAGCCGAAATACCCTGAGGGTGGTCAATGCCAGAGTGTTTTACGTCCTCAGGAGTTTTTAACATCCCCCTTTATTTTAAATAATTTAGTGCCCATTTAACGTGGTAATCCACCCACGATGTTGTGAGCTGAGAAATTAATCTCTGGAAAAGTTTCGACCTCTTGCGGGGTTCGAACCTGTGACCGTTGGCAGCAGGTGCCTGGTGCTTAACAGCTAGGCCACTGGAGCTCACTCATTTCCGTAATGTTGTTTGAAGTAGTTTATTAGTAGTTCCCATGTCCCAGCTTTGAAAGCAATTAACACATTGTTTGCTGTAATCGTTTTCATTTGAGGTGGCTTCTTAGTTCTATGGTCCTTCTTTGTGTGGCCTCATTTACCGTTCCATCCAATCACACATGCTCACATATCTCAATAGTAATAATGAGTCTTTGTGATCACATCACTAATTAGAGCGGTTGTCACGGCCGTTATCACGATCAAGTTTGGATTTGAAAGACAACAGTGAAAACACACCTAATAAATTTGTTTATTGTTAACATATTCATTACTAATGTTAAAAAACAATGCTATTGTAGTTCCCCCTAAATTATGGCAAATATTACCTGCATGTGAGACCCACTCGGTTTTGGCATCGATTTCCGGGAGTATCAAAAGCACAACAAGACAAGAGACAAGAAATTGTTTTCACAATTTCCAATTCACATATAATACAAGACATAGTATACTATTAATAGTAATAGAGGAAATTGAGGGCCAGGCATAGCCATAATGGATGTCTTCCTATCTGCACATAACTTAATAAAACAATAAAATAAACCAAAACATGGCTAGAGTATGGAAAACATTTTGTAGACACACACACATACATAATACAAATATATATGCATACACACACACACACACACACTATATATATATATATATATATATATACAGTATACATACATATATACATAAATAATAACATATACACACACACACACATATATATATATATATATATATATATATATATATATACATACATACATACACATACGCATAATCATATACATATCTAACATGCGAGTATATACAGCAGTTGGTTGTTCTAATTGTGAAGTGAAAAACGCTGAAATCCACTCATAAAATATAATACAGCAATTAATGGATGAGTTAACTATTTCATAACTAAAACATTTATACTGCAATCATCATCATAAGTTTATATTTGTATAGTAATGTTATTGTTTTAATTTAAAGGACATTTAAATGGTGTCTTCTTCTTCTGGCTAAATAAGGACACTTTATTAACTTTAAATCTACATCATCACCATCATCATGTTCAACACCATCATCATTATCGAACCTTGAGATATGCCCACGTTAGTAGTAATAATGTTGTGAGAGGAGATTGATCTCAATATTCTAAAGTTCAGAGGCTACTGTAACCTGTGGTCATCGGTGAGGAAGTCAAAAAGTTGAAATAAATGTAAGTTTGTCACTCTTACAATATCACTTATTTCCATTAGAGGGCACTCTGAGGATGCAGTGGCTAGAGCAATGCATTGCAAACCTCCATGTTGTATGTTTGAATCCATACTCATTCATTCACTCACTCACTCACTCACTTATTTCACTCACTCACTCCAATTTAAATTAGAAATAATCCATCTCCTTTCAGACACTATTAGTTTTCATGAAATAATTCAAATCATTATCTATATATTAAATTGCTTAACTGAACCATTTCTTGCTTATAGCATTCAGAACTAAATACATGTATCACATATATATCTGTAGCAGCGTTCAGTTTAGCAAAAACTCCAACATAAGCATGTCAAAATATGTGAAAACTAACCCGCAATACTGTCAAATTACGGTATGCTGAACAATGGACAACAGGAAACATATTCAGGGGTTCCAAAATATGCTGAAATACTTAATTGATAACAGACAGATTAACAAACAAATCCATTACTTACGTATTGGTGTACATGTATAGCCATCTCCCCGGTAACCAGCAAGGCACGTACACAAATAGCTACCTTCTGTGTTCTCACATTTAGCATACACATCACATTGTGAGCCAAAGATACACTCATCTATATCTGGAAAAAAATAACAAATTAGAAACTGAAATATAATAAATTTGCAAAGTGACATCTAGCCATTTTGCTGAACAAGAAACCGGTCATTCTTTGATATATATATATATATATATATATATATATATATATATACACCCCATGGCCAACGTTTTACATTAACAGAGAAGAACCAGGACAACGAAATAAGAAGAAAGATCAAAGCATGTTGGCAGGCATTTGGAAGACACAGCACAATTATGAATGGTACACTACCAACATGCTTAAAAAAGGTCTTCAAACAGTGTATCCTTCCAGCAATGACATATGGAGGAAGGACCTGGACATTGACAACAAAACTGGAAAAGAAATTGTCTGTTACACAACACAACAGGGAATGAAACTGCTCAACATCAATTATAGATACCGAAAAATAAACAAGTGGGTGATGCACCAAACTAAAGTTATGGACATTATGGAAATAATTAAAAACAGAACATGGACATTGGCAGGTCACATTATAACAGATGGAGTGTAGCCTTTGACATGTTTGGACACCCATGGGTGGTAAAGGAAATCAAGGAAGGCGACGAAAAAAGTGGAGATGAACTACAGCAGTACCGGGGTAATGTGAACTGGTACTTGAGAGAAAGAAACCGAGACATTTGGAGACAACACGCTAAGGCTTTCGTCCTGCAGTGGACTGACCATGGTTGAAGATGATTATATATATATATATATATATATATATATATATATATGACATACATACCTTTACAGAAAAGACCATTTCCATCATACCCTGTATCACAGTTACAGATATATCCAGGTGACATATTGATACAAGTAGCGTGGCTATCACAAGGAGGATTCTGTTCACATTCATCATCATCTATCATAAATATAAAATAATAATTTTAATCAAAGAAAAGTCCACACAGGAAATAATAAAGGAATTAAAAAATAAAATGTTAGTTGGCTGTTCGGTATATCTGTTGTAATATAAAACTGATTGCTATCTAATTGCTATATAGCCCATGACATCCATAATATAAATAGCAACTTCATTGTGTCACCTAAATTACCTAAGAAAATTAGAATGAATGCATTGAGCAATTAATGGAATAGCTCTTAATCTAATTCAATAACAGCTGAATACAACCAGACTTAAGGTAATTCCAATCTTTATTAAATAATCATAATACAGCGTGAATTATTCAGTACTCGTATTAAACACATAAACAGTACATATTCACAAATTGATAAATTTTACAAAATCCACATTATACAAATATATAACATGTAAGTAAAAGAACACACATTTACTAGAATCATCATAAACCAAATGATTATTTAGTCTAAGTTGTCCACTACTATTAACACCAAACAGAATTGATCTAATGTAATATTGACACATTGTACATTAAAATAATATGACAAATGATTATTAAGATGTGTTCACCACAATCACTAATTAATACTTTTGAAATTCAAAATTAATAGAAAAGAAAGATGCAATTTTAGCAAAATAAATTACTGTGTATATTCACAGGTGCCAAGAACTAGTCGAGTGATTTGAGTTGAACTGCTAAGTACCTTAATAGGTTTATTATAAAACCTTTACATACCTATACAGGTACCATTCTGCAGACTTGTTCCTCTTTTACAAACACACATTGGCTCAGGTACACCTCTTCCTTTACAATACATGTTATCATCACAGACCAAGTTACAACCTGGTTCATCTAGTTCTGTAAGGTGTATATAACATAACGTGTAACAGGGTAACAGAAAGTCTTCACACAATTAGTCTCTAGGCATTAGTGGTGGAAGGGTGTGGGGTGATTGATGTGCTATCAATTTTTTTTGACTGGCCATTTCCTCATGCATTTCCTCTATCTATCAGAGAACCACTCTGTCTCAAAACTTGAGTAATCTTTGAAACATCACAACAATTATTCAAGCCAAATATATAATGTCTAGCACAACATTATTATCCGACAGTGGTCAAGATTAATGTTAAGCTGCTAATTATTCTTAACAAAGTTCAAAGAAAGGCAGCCAAATTGTGTAAGTTTAATACAGGGGCCTATGGAAGGACAGCTTTATTAGCTACATAAAGCCCCTCCAATTTTACACTATTAAATTATTATATATATATATCATGATTAAATGTGAATATATATGTACGTAGATTGTATGATGACAGCGTTATCCAAAAGGTAATGAGAATAATGTCTTATGGCAATCACCTGACTTTAATCTCCTGGAAGATGTATACAATAATTCTGTAATTCTATTACTGTTATCTATATTTTCCAGGAGATTAAAGGTACTTCTAAATTATTCCATTTTTATTATTTTGTTTAATTAACTTAATTAGCACTTTGTTGTAAAATTAAAATAACTGAATAATTTCAATATGTTACTCATCACTGATACGATTCATAAGAAAAAACCCATAATAATTCATCTAATTCATTATATATTTATACTGGAAAAGTATTCTTTTATTAAAACAAATAAAAAAATATTACAAACATATAATTATTAGCATACTAACTATCAAAATAGGTGGTTATGATAATTATATTTCATTATTTTTACCTACGTGATACGAGATAAAGGGAAGATTATTACACATCTACCTGTACAAAAGGTGCCACTTCCCGTATATTGTGGTCCTATACACTGACACACGTAACTGCCATCTGTGTTGTAGCAGTTAGCGTGACTTGGATCATCGCAGTCAGCCAATCCCTGCTCACACTCGTTAACATCTGATGATAATAATAAAATATGATTTTCTCGTTGTAAATAACAAAAGGCATTTGGATTATAATAGAAATACAGCTGCTTCTGATGATATACACAAATATTAAGACAATTCTTTGGTGGCCATTTATCATGCATGCATGTGTGCATGCGTGCATGTGTGTGTTATAAGTAAATTAAGTGGCATATGCACACATCTTTAGTGTTGGCACACAGAGTATGTATGCATGTATGTACGTATGTGTAACATCATACAACAACCAAGCAGTATATATATATATATATATATATATATATAATGATGCCAAAGTTATAATATGCCAAAGAACTGCTTTAGGTGCTCCAATATTACATTATTATTTATGGTTATAGTCCTACCAGATTTGAAGATGCTAAGTGAAATAACTGACATCTGACATGGCACTTTCTCTGTTTTGCTTAATTATTTTAGGTTCCAAAAATGGTACAAATTATTTCCAACACAAAAGTAAGGGTTATTTACTATCAGACAATGTATGGATCTTAAGAAAACGCACTGAAATTCAATGATTTGGTCAATTTAGTTGCGTCATAAACATTATGAGATTGGGTTAATAGTTTGATAAACTATGGCAACCAAAAATCAGTAAATATTAGTATTTTAATATTTTAGCCAGGTAATATATACTCTGATGTATTTTAGGTTTAATTTGGAAAGAGTTACATTTGATGCAAAGCAGTATATACGGCAACGCTATCCTCATTACAGACTTCAACAATCAGCCAAACCCATCTCCATACAAGGCAGATGAAATAATTATTTTGGTTTAATTCCAATAAAATAAATTATACGATTCATTTCATTCATACATCATAAATGCTAAATCATGAGAATATCCTTATCCATTGAATCCAATGTAGCTTTGCTTAGATTAGCTAATTTACTTTTTCAGGTATTAAAAGTATTTGTTGATCTTACATTTTACTAGCCATTGGGGCTATAGTAAGCTAAAAAGAAAATTTTCTCATCTTGGCCAACCACACAACATCCAGCCATTAAGGTACAACCAGAATAAGATCTCTTCTACAATTAATACAAGTTGGGGGGGGGGGCTTGCTAAACCAGAAAAAAAATGATCTTTTGAAAGAAAGTGGATCGATGATACTCCCAGATTATTGTTGTTGTTATAGAACTAATGCTGTAATAACTGATAATAAATACCAGTTTCTGAACAGAGGGGGGATGTTTTTCTCCTGGCCCGACAAAAAAAGGACAATAGTAGCAGTAGTAGTACTAGTAGCAGTAATAGTAGCAGTAGTAGTACTAGTAGCAGTAGTAGTAATAGTAGCAGTAGTAGTACTAGTAGCAGTAGTAGTAATAGTAGCAGTAGTAGTACTAGTAGCAGTAGTAGTAAAGGGTATAGTTTCCTAGTGATTGGAGCCAAATAGGAGGCCTTTCTGTAACAGTGGTGACATTAGTAGTAGTAGTAGTTGTAGTAGTAGTGGTAGTGGTGATGGTGCCAGTAGCAGTAGTAGTAGCAGTAGTAGTAATAGTAGCAGTAGTAGTACTAGTAGCAGTAGTAGTAATAGTAGCAGTAGTAGTACTAGTAGCAGTAGTAGTACTAGTAGCAGTTTGACTACAACTAAACATGATAACCAAACACTAACTGTTATCTGATGATAAACCTGTAGCATGGTTCCCACAGCCGAGGAAATACTATTTTCCAAGACATTTCTAGGACATTACCATTTTCCACGACAAAGTGTACACGATTTAAACGTAATAAATCAAGATTCGTGCGAAAAAGGATATCGTATTTATTCAATGCATGATTGATTATTGAAATTTTACGGTACAGCCTCCTCCTCATCCCTTCTTAACCTGTCTGATCCACCCACTTTATTTAAATTTTAACTGACGAGGGATATCAAGGTTATGTACCAGTACTCTTTATTTGCTACAATCAAAGTTTTCTTCTACAGACATAATATTTATTCACCGTATTTTTTTTGTTTTAAATGGAATCTGTCGCAGGCAAAAGTTTTCCTTATTTTGTCAAATCCACGGACATTTCCAGGACTTGGAAAATTAATTTGTTATTTTCCAGGTTTTCCAGGATGAATGGGACCCTCCTGTACATATTAGTCATGGGGCAGGTATCATGTGACTTATTACTATGCCATGTCCTCACGAAGTTTCTCCATTTCAATAGAACAGCCACAACATTGCATAATTTAGGAAAACCAATGCAGATGACACAACATAACTCTCTTAATCCAAATTAGAATGATGAATTTTGGCAATTTGGCTTAGACTGGTGTTGTACTGTTGAATAACTAAATACGACTTCACATTTAGTCATATGCTGGAAATGCGATCAGCGGCAGCAAATATATCAGTCATAAAGTGGATCTTTATCCCTGTCTTATATTTTCTGGTTCTGGCTTGCCATTCACCTTGTACTCTTGTGATATATAAATTTTATCTTGGCAACTTATCTCCCTTAGATTTATCATCATATTTTGCATCCAGTTTACAATTCAAGATCTGATCCCATAACAATGGAAACTTCAGCATTTTTATATGGAAATATTTTCCCGACGTGTCATTAATAAAACACATATATCGGCCATATACGGAGATATGAACAACTGGCTTTATTTTATGGGAGGAAGCACATAACATCAGGATGGTAGTGATTGGGTTTATAAATAGCCACATGAACAGATGAAACCACACAAATTAATACGTGTTGGTTTTAATATTCAGTTCAGCTCAAATGCAAACTTTAGTTTACATCAATTACTTGACAAAATTGAATAATTAATGATTGTTGGCAATATTTTGGAATCTTATAACTATAAAGGTTTAAAAATCTTCTTTAAAGTTAGTTTGAGGGACTATGATATAGCAAACATTTAAAATCCATTATTCCAAACAGAGATGGGGTCAATTCCACCTCAAACTTAAATTAACGGCGTGATTAAACATTCAATGAACCATATAAGAAGTCAATGACTTAGAAGTAATTAAACATATTGTCAATTACTACTGAGCCTTTGATGTTACGTTTTGGTCACTAACGTGACAATAACCAAGACAATGTAATTGTAAATTACTGGTATATGAGGTCAGTTAGTAACTATAACTCTCTAGTGAAAATAAATTAATTAATCAGTAATTATCTCGTTATTAATATAAATATGCCCATACAAAATATGTATATGGAGGCATTTAATGTCTCTACGGCCAAACGAATGAGATACAACGCTCTTGGGTACGGGATGTCTTGGGTACGAGTTGTCATTTTACTGGCGCTGCCTTCGTGAAATGCACTACTGAGTCAAACAACATTTATCCATAATTACAAAAATCAGATAATTCTACATATAAATATTGATTTTCATTACAAAGTCATGTATCAACTTGTTTCACTTCTATTTTCACTCCATGACTGCATGAGTTTAAATAAAAATGACGATTGATGTACGTTTGCATCTAGTCCAGATCTAGACTAGATCTAATCACTAGAGTCTAGACAGCAGCTAAGACACTGAACGTTTTTCTCCCGGTGACTGGGTTTCTTGACACTGAAATAGCACCGGCCATTAAGCCAACCCCCCAAAATAAGGGTCAAAATGTTGACACCAATTCTGGGCTTAATGGCCTACGGTATGTATATATATATATATATATATATATATATATATATATATATAACGAACCAAAGTTCTGGATCAATAGGCCTGAAACATGATGACATCACAAACCAAAACAAACCAGCCGCGCTTTGTATTGTCGGATTTATAGGGGGTCCTCTGAGCGATACTACCGGAATATTCCCGCCATTTTAACCTTAAACGTCAATGTTCCGGATCTGTTATAATCAAGCCAAAAACTAGCTCCTGTGTACCATTTAACTCTGCTTCGACTCCAAAAAAGCCGAAAATCAGATTATAACTATATGCTAATTGTCCATCATTGCTACTTTATAAATGATAGTAAAGTGTGGTATTCAACATTGTAAACCATAGTACAATAATATTCACTGCACATAACAAAGACTGTTAAAATGTGGTGTTCATAGTAAATCACACTAAAATTATATTTAACGAAAAGAAGAAGAATAGAGTCCAGTATATTGGTAAATTTAATTTATTATTTATGGATATAATAATATGGTAAATTACACTTTATTTACCAATATTATTATCTATGATCTGATGGATAATAATATTGGTAAATTACACTTTATTTGTGCCTTTCACTGTTTCAGTCAATCCTTACACTGACACTGTAATTATAAATTTGACTAGCAGATTGTCATTTCAAATTAAAACTACCCAACACTTTCTCAGCGTTTCATCCCACGGCCAACACATGCCAACTTAAATGTTTATATTGCTTACTAGTGGCATGACAATATGGTATGCAGGAGTTAGTTTTTGGGATGATTATAACAGATCCGGAACATTGATGTTTAAGGTTAAAATGGCAAGATTATCACAGTATTATCGCTCAGGGGACCCCCTATAAATCCCACAATGCAAAGCGCGGCTGGTTTGTTTTGATTTTCGACGTCATCATGCAATGGGTTCCAGTATATTGGTAACAGCACAAGCCTAACCACAAGGTGCTTTTAGCTAAAGAGGTATTATATCACATGGTCTTAGAACCAAAGCTCTGGATCATTAAGCAACAACTTGGGGTAAATCCCCAAACTACACAAACATGGATCATTATGTTTCCAGTATATTGGTAACACCACATGTAAGAGTTAACATTGTAAAAATGGTATATTAATATTTGGATTAAATTTTTTTGTAGGAAACTTCCAATTCAAAATTTCTCAATTCCAATTCAAAATTTCTCAATTCCAATTCAAAATTTCTCAATTCCAATTCCAATTCAAAATTTTCCAATTCCAATTCATTTTTTTAAATAATCAATTCCAATTCCGGAATTGACCATCAATTCCAATTCTGGAATTGAATTGACCCCATGTCTGATTCCAACAAGGTAGTATAAGATGAGTTGAGTTGACCAGTATCACTGGTGCTGGTCACACCTGGAACATTATAATGGTGGCATCTGGCAAGAGTAACAAATCACACAAAAACTAAAATAAGCTGGATGTTTCTAATGCAGTTCTCTAACAACTTTGTCACTGGATAGCTCAGTAGTAGTTGTAGTAGTTGTTGTAGTGGTAGTTGTATATGTAGTAGTAGTAGTAGTAAAAACATATATAATATAAATACAAAAACAAACCATGACACATGTTAGATTCTGGATCCAGTGTATATCCTGATTGGCAAACACAGTTGTAGGAACCTTCTGTATTGACACAGATCATGTTATCTCCACAGACTTCCTCCAACTGATCGCATTCATTTTTATCTGAAACATAAAAACAAGATAACTTTACCTACCTTAGAAATTCATATTATTACTATTTAGTAATTATGAATTTCCACTGTTCTTGTATACCAGAATTCTGTATCTAAACAAAGTGATGATGAACTATTGTTAACTAACAGTAAAAACATAATTATATTATTTGGGTATATGAAATAAAATATATTAAAAAACTAACTTTAATTGTATAAATTATTGAGATTATTATTTTCTATCATAAGGGAGATGTGAACAGCAAATATTCGAACCAATTTCAATTAATACGATAAAAAACAAACTGCAACTTTCAATCTTCTGAATGTTTCCGGAATGGAGACCAATTGCAGCTATAGTACTAAGTGTGTCTTTACCATTTCAGGAAGTCAAGCTTGTTTAAAGTTTTGTAATTGTAAATATATTTTGCTCATCCAGACTTCCTATCATAATTTGGGAGCTTTGTTTAAATGTTCACAATAGATGACACATCATTTGGATTATTCTTATTCTAGTAAGTATAGGACTCCTGTTTATGCAAATGATAGTTTTTCTATTTCCGTAGAACCAAAACAGTTGCTCACTAGCTTGCTACCAAATTGGGGGAGGGGTTATATCATTGCATGCGATAGCCCACTGGGCTAATGGCTTTTTCCTTGGGCTCATAAATATTATTTGTTGGGTTAGTTAAATATTTGTTGGACTAATGGATCATAAACTTTATTAGACTGAGGGCTGGTGAGAAATATATTATTTTCTGTTCCAATTTCCATCGAGCAATCTATTTATAAAATATGTAAACTATGAGATATAAATAAGTAAATAAATATGAATCTTTATGAATTAAAAGGTGCAAAAAATCTTACTTGGAGAGAATAAGATCTAACAGACAAAGAAACTAATTTTCTCAAACTTTTATTTGAAACAAATAATTGACCGAGTATGAACTACAGACACAATTATTTTATAACTTGAAACAGAAGAATTGTTTAGTTAATGTTTAGTGTGTGAACTGATAGTTCTAATACAATAAATGTAAGTCTAATCACTGAGAGTCATAATATGAACTGAAGTACTTCTTTGCACTTGTAATCAGAATTGATTGTTACAATTACCACCACTGTTTAATTACAATTCAATTACAGACATTATATGTTGGACTTTCTATACTCATTAGTTTTGTTGTTTATAAAATAAATAATAACTGAAAAGTTATTGTAACAGATAATTACAAGTTCTAACTTACATTTAATTTACTTTGAGACTAAATTTCAGCTAAACTAAATTACACTAATAACTTAGATATGTTATCGCTGTAATTTGAAATAAAATAATAAAAACATGTGTATAATTTAAGCCATAATACATATCTGTTATTTTTCACTGTGTCCCATTTTTATTGCCCAAGCTCAACCCCTCACAATTACAGACTACAATATTCTTGCAGTTTTATTATTTTCCAACATTCTGTATTTTGCAAAATGTTAAACGAATCTTTTTGCAGCATCGTAATTAATATTTGCCAGAAAACAAACACCTTTTTCCATCATGTAACCAAACAAAACATTATTTATAAACTGTAAGCCTATATTTCAAAAAGGTTAGCTGGCTAGCATACCTGGGACAACTGACAAAGAGGTGACCCCCAAAAGGAGACTTTCCACAAACACACAGAAAATAATTAAATGATATGTGCTGGCAAGTACATCCTGGTATCCCATGAATACACGTAGATCAAAGTATCTTCTCTCGAAATGATGCACTTTGTCATAATCAACTAATTAAAATGACCTAACCATAAATTTTCTTCAGTCGTTTTAATATATTCATGAACCTGAAAGATGAATTGTGTGATAGTGTCCTAAATTTCTCCATTTCATAAAACAAGTAATGGATGCTATTCCATTTGATTTTATGACAAATGATTTTTTCTCTCTCAGACCAACCAATTCGTTTTGTTTTTTAAAGTTATTATCACAAAATGATTGATGCAAAATTATTACATTGTACACCATGCCATCAATACATTTAAAAAAATCTCTTTTTGTACAGAACACATTCATCAATGTGTTTATGATAATGCGAGTAATAATTATACGTGAAGATAGGAAAAGACACAGGCCTCACCTTGACATTCACCACTTGCAGCTAAATGATAGCCTTCATTGCACTGGCACGTATAACCATCTGGATCATCACTCTTTACACATGCTGAATCTATACTACAGATGAATGGGTCATCACAAGGACTTACTGCAAAATATTGAACAGTTTATTTTGGTAAATAGTACTTTTATTCTAAAGATATAAATATAAGGAGTAAGTGTTCAATTTATCTGTTAACACAACTGATTTCTGTTAAGTTCAAGCCAATTTAATTTATTCAACGTGATAGTTATAGAATTTCTTTATGCTAAGCTGGTACAATACTGAAAAGGAGAATCTGAAAGGCTTAATACTTGTATCAAATACGTTTCCCTGAGAACACACACACACACACACAAACAGACACACACACACACATTATAAACACTAATTCAGAAAACAAAATGAAAGAAGTGAATCTATAACTATAAATACAATAATTATAAGACTCAACAGATAAATAAATTACAACAAATAGGGCAGATAATTTCCTTTTCAATGGTTACTTTAACACTAGCAATACATACTCTGCTGACACGAGTATCCATCACCGCTGTAACCATCCTGACATATGCAGACAGTTGTTGAGTCAATGTTGAAGCATTCAGCATTATCATCGCACGGCTTGGCAGAGCACGGATTATTTTCTAGAAAAGAAATACGACACAAAGTTTAGAGAACTAGAAAGCACAATTCTTGCATCGAGTGAATGATGTTTCATCATGAAACTGGTTGCAAAATAACTCAGTCCCAGACAATAAAAAACAGTTTCTTTTTATGTTACAATATTAGAGATTTAAAAATTCTCTGACCATTTGCTGATTTATTTTCCCATCTTAGTCCCTGATCTTTCCAGAACAGGACATTATCAATTTTTACTCTAATCTAATTTCCGGTAAATTTAAATTATAAACAAAAAACCAAACAAACCTAAACAACCAGGTCTGCCATTCTCAGTGTATCCAATGCCTACATATCCACGGAGACAGAAGCACACCCATTCTCCTTCTGGATCCAACAGACATATGGCATGTGGATCGCATCTTCTGTCACCACACTGATATGGGTCATTAGCTGGATACGCATTTATAAAACAGAATTAAAATATAAAGAGGTGCTCTGTTTATATACTCCTTTAACAAATCAACAATTAACTAACAAAATCCAGTCAAGATTTACTGAAAATCTTAAAGGCTTGTTTGACATATTTATGTGGTTTTAATTTTATTTTGAGATTCAATATATATCTGTGTGTGTGTGTGTGTGTGTGTGTTCATGTGTGTGTGTGTGTTCATGTGTGTGTCTGTGTATATATATATATATATATATATATATATATATATAAAACAATCAATATTTATAATTAAGTCAATTGTAAATAATTTCAGTATATTCACGTACATATATAAATTGAATAAGCATATAATAAAAATGCACCACCGATACACCAAGAACACAAAATGGACAATATACAGATGAATCAACATGATTTAGATGACATTCACACACATAACAGCTACAAGATTTTCATAAGAGCGTCTTACACTGACAACTGGTGCCATCTCCTGTGTAGCCATCCATACAAGAACACTGATAGGATCCTGGTGTATTATGACAATGTGCATGTATGTCACAAACATGATGACTTGTGCTGCACTCATCATCATCTGGAATCAAGGAATCCATGGTGTCTTATCAGATTAGAAAATAAAAAGTCATGCCTGTGTGTGTGTGTGCGTGTGTGCGTGTGTGTAAAAGGCACTGGCACAGAGAACAACAATTAGTGGAAAAAAATGGATGATTTATCAGGAACTAAAACCACAACAGTAAAAATTGACAATGAGGTGTGTGCATGTATATGTGTATGTGTGAATTTAATAACTATCTGCCTGTATGTCCAGCAGCCAGCCAAAAAGTCCACTATAGGTACAACCTAGTTAACCAAACTATCTGGGATAAACTAAATATTCCAATAATTTTCAGATAATCGAATTTGATGACGAACAATTAATTCACAATATATTTGATTTTCCCATTGTTGTAAATAAACAGTGAATTAAACATTTCTTTTATTTATTACCTAAAGATAACAACCTTTGTAATTTATACCCATTCAGACAGCAAAATGGCCCAAAATATCACTTCCATTCATCTAAGCATGCATGCACACATATCAGGCATGAGAGTGGCCTTTGAAAAAAAGATCCTAAAAAACAGGAAAGGAAGTCGCAGAGCAAACTGAGAAAAAATTGGGTTTTGTGCATTATTGGGACAATCTGAGACTGATAGAGTGAAGATAAAGTGAAACTTTAGCAAGAGAAGTTTTTCAAATAATATCAGAGATAATTTAATAACACTATTGAGTGAATCATGAATTATTGAGGAAAGGTGTAATGTCCTTTTTCAATCCCATTTAATCCTTTTCAACATTTGATAGCTGCCTCTTCTCGTAGAAAACACAGCACTTTGAGTCGGATCATTTGCAACCTCCAGATAAATTAGTCTTTTTTTTCAGACAGTGGATGGCTTCACTAAATATGGTCACTTTGATGTTGGGCATTTGATCCAGAGAATGAGTTGATAATGTCTGTACGAGAGGACACGATCTCATCACCTGTCATTGTGTTGTACTGCTTACTAATTTTGTAAGGAGCAACACCGGATTCTAATTGTTTAACAATATCCAATTTGTCAGTGATAGTACCACACCAACCCTTTACACTTTACATCAGATTTGGTTGAACTAATCCTATTCTTTGCACAATAATTTACAATCAGTTATGATACATATTAAAATATTACAATCATGTAATGAAGACTTTGTTTCTTGGTGATGGTAATAACTATAAGCAGATTTCAAATGAATGCACAGCAGCTGATAGCATCCACTTTCACAGGTACAGCACATGTATCTGTCGGTAACAAAGGCACACAATTGTTAATGGGGACAGTATCTGTGGGTAACAATACCTTTTATTGCGATGATCTGCTCCAAATACGCAATAGCCTCTAGCATCTTGCGAAAACTATTTTCTGTTTTTCTTACCATTACCAAAATGCAAAATATGAAAGGAAAGCCATAATTTGGACATTTTGGACACTGCACGTTTTTGATTGGATACGTTGGATATTTTCCATATTGAACTATTTCCATGTTGACCATAATCTTACCTTTGGGCCATTTACAATGGGCATTATGTACTTGGACAATTTGGATTGGAAGTTGCGGACACTGAGTTGTTTTTATTGGATATTATGACTTGGCACACATCAGACTGTATCGATGTTTCTGTTCCTTACCTTCACACTTTCCATTAACCGTCATATGATATCCAGCCACGCAGTGACACTCATAACCTCCCGGTATATTCCAGCAGTCTGCATTATCATCACATGTCCATAACCCAAGTATACATTCATCCATATCTGGTAATAAATAGTAACATCTTTTATATATATATATATATATATATATTATAATAAGGCATGTTTATATAGCGCCAGAATGAGGTAACACTGTTCTGAGGTGCTGTAGAGTATTATTATCCCTGACTCGGGACCGTTTCCACCGGCACATATCTCAACTCCCAAGGGAGCACACAACCCAATTGCTGCTATTACAGGTACAAAGCATTACTCAAACACATAGCCATCACGTCCTGTCAGGTTCTCATTTTTATGAATGAGTGAACAAGTCGTCTAATGATGGCATTGCAGCTCCCGGAACCTCGAATCCATGACCTTTTGGATACAAGTCCTATGCTCTAACTAACTACGATGTCACGGCTCAAATGAGCAAGAACAATTTAAAGACACATAGGCACAATAAATATCAAATTTAATATCAACTTCATTGTTAGCCAACTCTTACAACATACAGAATGGATTCTACGGATCAATTTTAAATCTGAACACATACTGGGTATGAGGTCACCATGCAGTGTACTGACTTATCATATATTTATAACACAGTATTGCATTAAAACGTGACCTATTTTAATTGGCTATTCCAATTTTTGCAGAAATGATAGTCCCTCCAATTTTCCAATACGTACTCACCAATAGACCAGAACATGTCTTAAAAGATGACCCATGTTGAAGATCACGAGAGGCTCTACAGCTATTATGAAATTATTATCTTTAGTCGGATTTTCACTTACATTTATAATTAATAATAAAGAGGATGACAGAACTAATTATGACAATAACACTTATCATGACAACAATTAGAATCATTACAGTGGTTATCTCTGAAATAATAGCCACCTCATTAATTAGCTGTTTGATTATCTAGATTAAAGAACAACACAAGATAAACATTATCCTAAAGAGAGTTTATAATTTAAAGACGCAGCTGCAAATAGAGAGCATTTAGCATTCACATTCAGTTAATAACAGCTTAAAACAAACAGTAAAACACCAAGTTGTTCATGCAGTAATATTTGCACAATATACTTCCACTGCTATTCAAAAAGAAAATAATAAAATAATAATAATAATAATAATAATGGCTGAAATGAGAGTTATTTTACGTGGCTGCCTGCTGCAAATGAGTAAGAAGCGTATATTGCTTCACCATGAGGACTAATACTAAACAGATTTAGAATTTACGATAGATGGCATATTCAAATACGTGCTAGATGTGTCTATTTTCATGGCGGACACACTGGGACATATCAATATGTGTGTTTCAGTGTGTGTTCTCACCAAACCTTTTCCATATAAATATAAACTAACTTGACCTGATTTGGCAAGACTTAAGATATGAGTTCTCAGCATTACTTGGAAAATATACAGTAATATTCACTGCGTATGTTTGACTTTTGGATTATAACACTACATGTTCAATATAAAAATTAACCTATCCAAAGGTGCTAATGTGTAAGATATGATTCCATAAGTAAACATCCAGGGATCACTTATACTGATTTTTTCAGGTTGGTGATCCAAACAGAAAATGAGGGTTCAGTGTATGAAATATGGTCTCACTTTATGATATAAAAGTAGTTTGCCAAGATGTTTTCAACACGGCAAAGTCAATCCTATGTGACATGCCTATATAGGTACAGCACTGTGTAATATTTTATACCATAAGGTGGAAATAAATATGTTTCTCACTTTTATATTGTTGTTTTTACACTACGGTTGTTACATTTTGTCAACAGCCAGATTATATTCTGATATTATATTCTGATTATTGACCATTTCTAACATATTTTACACTGATCGATTTAGCTAATAACATGTACTGATGCAAAGTTAGGAATACCTTCAACATACTCATGTTACACACGTGAAAACTAACTATCAGTAAATGACATGAAATTATGAAAACTTTTACAATCTAATAGATTCCAGAAACACTTCCTCATCTAGCTTACATGTGATCAAATACAGTATACTCTAAGGACAATCTTCTACATCATAATATGTCTCAATTTGGTTTAAAATAGCTGAAGACAGTTGATTTACAATAAGAGGCAAACAAATATTAATATTTTTTATACATCCGCAAACCAACAAATGACACATTTAAATGTGCTCATTTAAACAAGGCAAGTTTCCAAGTTTTGTACATTTAACAAATCGGAGCCTAAATGATTCTCATTTTGACTATTATAGATCTCCAACAACCAAAACATGGATCGTACAAATAGCAACTCCGAATCTGGCCTCATTCAATGACCAGATCTAAACAGGTTCATAACCTATCATTTCCTTCATTTAAAACTACAGATTCCCTGGTGAATTACAAGTTGAGAATTAAAATGAACAAAGCACCCCCAAGAAAATAGAACATTCATATGCACACACATGACACTCAAATAACTTTTGGGTCAAGACCTATTTTTACAACTGTGGTTCCCACTTTTCCGGGACAAAATTACCATTTTCCAGGACAAAGCATACACGATTTAAAGGTAATAAAGACATGTGCGAAAAAGCATATCATATTTATTCAATGTATGATTGATTATTGAAATTTTTACGATACAGCCTTCTCCTCGTCCCTTCTAGCTGGCAGATCAACCCAGTTTTATTTATATTTTAACTAACAAGGGTTATCAAGACTATGTACCGGTACTCTTTTTCTTCTATAATTGAAGTTTTCTAATATTTATTCACAGGCTTTTCAGGATGTGAGGGAACCTTGCAATGACCAAACAAGAATCTTATTTTGGTGCTAAACTTATCAAAATCATTGGAAATATGCAGTCTTTGCTTTGGAAACAACTCTTATTTGTATCATTCATAAAGCATTTGATCATATATCACATGCTCCAGGCAATGTATAAAAACCCACACATAGCTAATACAATACTCTCAACTACGAAAACTAATATGTGTTACTACTATGTAACAAGTCCCAATATTTTCTGATAATTTATTCCAAAGTTTTGGCTCACCAATGCCAAATGTTTCATGTGATTACCTTCCTTTTAAAATGTACATCCTAAATTCTGTTTTCCCAATTATCTTTCACTTTAAACTTTCGGCAGACTTTACTGGCTGTACAACAACAATATTCTGAACATTTTCCTCGAAGTATTAGCTCTCAAACTGATAACATACCACTACATGTTTGTCCATTGCCAAGGTATCCATCCAGACATTCGCAATAAAAGCTGCCAGCCGTGTTGAGGCAAGCTGCATTCTGATCACAGTTATTCAGCTCGGTCTCACATTCATTTATGTCTGAAAGATGTTTGATATACAACACAATAGTAATAATAAATTTTAAACGATCATTTACATATGTTTGTGTACATTTTCAATTCTATACACTATTTTAAAGCCCAAGGTTAGCTAAATTAATATACAAACAGATCACTTCTCCCAAAATATTAACATATATATAATTAATACAAATGTTTCATTCTAATCTACTGTCTTATCTGGATTAGTTACCTTTGATAATAAAACCAACTAATACATTTATTTGTTTACAATAAATAACTCAGTTTTGAACTTAGCATTATTATACTTCATTTTATTTGCTTTCACAAACTAATAATACTTGCATTAATTATGATTTAGTACCAATTACTGGATTATAAATATTTTAAAAGCATCCCAGTAATACAAGGTTAGCTTACCAAGACACTGGTCACAGTGTCCTTGAAAACCAGGTAAACACTCACAGTAATAAGCCCCAGGTGTGTCAATACAGACTGTGTTATTACCGCAGTCGTGATGGTTTTCTGCACATTCATCAATGTCTGGCCATAAACAAAGATTTGGGATTAATTATTACGCAGAAACTTCAAACCTTTATTTAAAGAACAAACGGTCAAGAAAACACCACATAAATGCAGTTGATAAAATGGGAAAACATAATGAATACGATCCTAGAAATATTAAATACAGACCACAGTTTCAAAAATTTGCTTTGTTACTTGTACTAATATGAATTACATTTTGACACAAAAATAGTCAGACAAATCTACATATTAACAACGTTGTGTTGGATGTATTATATGTTAACAACTAATCACATTTTATATCAAATTATTATTTTGGTGAAATGGATGAAACATTTGACACATACTTTCACAAGTTTCTCCATCGCCACGGTAACCATCATGACATGTGCACCGATAACTGTCACCAATCTGATGACAATCAGCATTTTGGTCACACAACTGATAGGAAATGTCGCACTTGTTCACTTCTGGAAAAAAAAGACACACCATCCAAGAAGAAAACCATTCAACATAATATATCACTGAACCATGAGGTAGGAATTGGCCTAATCTTAATTTAGCAAACTAGTAATCTACTGACACAAAATTATATATATATGTATTTAACCACACATAAAATGTTTATAATCATTTTAAAACATATTACAAAATATATTAAAAGCCTCATCCAAGCCACCACAAACTGATCCAAACCTAACAGCAAAATGGTCATCAAAATCAATTTGTCACTGTTACATATTTGTATTTCAAATATGTTCCATTGTATCACATTTCTTCCAATGAAACAATGATTTCAAAGTTAATACCTGGAGGGATTAAGCAAGATGGGTCCATTTTGTCAGTTGGTGATATTCAATGTCTGACTACAAAAATGGTGAGAGCTGATCATGTAGGATTAGGGTGGTCTATGCCATTACATCTAGTATAGGCAATTGTAACTCCATGTTATATGGCATAACTGATTATAACATCAATGACCTTCAGCGAATTCAGAATAATGCATCTCTCATTGTGACAAATACTCAAATATTTGATCATATCACTCCAATTCTTCATAAACTACATCGGTTACCTGTTAGACAGGATATCCATTTCAAGATTTTACTAATAACTTAATTATATATCAGTGACATAGCACCTGAATATCTGTGTGAACTAGTGACCATTAGAAAGTCATCCTCAGTTCATCCAGTCAGATACTATTGGAGGCACCTATGTCTCGGCTCAAGTCATGTGGTGATTGTGTATTTGGTGTTGAAGCCCCGAATTTGTGGAATAGATTGCCAGTGGATATTAGAAATGAATTTTCTCTAGAAAGGTTTATACCTGTTTGGAAAACACACCTGTTCAAAGTTGCTTTCACAGATAAATAATGATTATCATTTAAATCCCATACTAGGTTTTTACAGATATATTATTTGGGGTATAACTGTACAGTGTCTTTGAAGGTTCTTACTTGTAAGGGAGCCTTATTAAATGTATATTATTATTATTATTATTATTATTAGATCAACATGAAAATCAACTTGTCCCCAGTGTGAAGGCAACATATCTTTTATGGCATGATTCTTGTACATACCATCACACTTCAATCCATCACCAGTGTATTGTTCTCTACACTGACACCTACAACTTCCAGGTGTGTTAAGACAGTCAGCATTTACATCGCAATTACACGAAGCAGGTAGGACACATTCATCTATATCTGGAATAATTAATAATTCATCAGCGAATTAAAATGTATATGATACAAATCTACAAAAAACTTATTGTTACATCACTCAGACAAGTGCATGAGGTACTTGATCCCAAGACAACAACCCTCCCAAACATGTTCATGAAGTAATATCACCCTAGTCAATATGTCCTACATCGCTCAAGTGTATTTTATATAATTGGGTTTTTATGTGTAGAACACAGCAAATGTTTGTGTTCATTTCTTAAGTTGTATTTTATTTATCTAAGCTCACAAGTGAAGATGCATATTGTGTCATACATACACTATTAATGCCATTAATATGCACCAGTTACATGGTGAACAACACCAGATGAATAATTGAAAATAATCTAATCAAAACATTGACAGCACATCTGATCATCCATAATCACATATAGAAATATAACTCTACCCCGTAACTGTTTCCAGTTGAAAGTTATAGGTTAAATATTGTAATAATTAATTCTGAATATTTAGACTTATTAAAAACAGCTATCATAACAAACCTTCACATTGGGTGACATTGCCATGAGTAACACTCTCAAAACCATCAGCACAAGCACAGAAATAGGAACCAATCATATTGGTGCAGACCTCTTTGACAGGATCGCAAACATCGGTGTCACATTCATTTATATCTAAAATGTAGGTAATTAGTAGAATATTGATTGGCCATGATTTTGTGATACACTGTAAGGATAAAAACATAACAATTGGGAGATAATTGGGATCAAATACCAATAGCTGCAGCATCACCATCAGTAATAATAGTTTATTAACCAAAGGGATTATAAACATTTCTATCACTACTACCATCAATACACTACTACTGCTAATAATAATAATAATAATAATAATAATAATAATAACAGCCATAATTAAATACTTTAAAAAATAATATTTGTAATTGCCTCTTGATATGACAATTGACATGCCTAAACAAATTCCAAAGGAACGTATTTACTTACCTTCACATTGAAGGTTGTCTGGATTTCTTACATAACCTTCTTCACACTGACACTGGTAACTACCTTCTGTGTTAATACACTTGGCATTCGTGTCAGTGGCACATATATCAGGCATATCATCACATTCGTTTATATCTAGGAAAAAAAGGTTTTTACACCTAGCACGAGCCGCTAATGGATAAGAGATTCAAACTTAGCTAAACCATATCTGATATACTACACCAAGACGAAATGATTAAATTTCCTTAGTGTGAGATTTAAATTCTTCTGGAAAATATTTCACACAGGGCTAAGGACAATATTAAAGTCAACATTTTAAATCCATTCTAAAAACACACCTGCTCAAGGTCGCTTTCACAGATAAATAATAATTATCTCTTAAATCTCTTACAGGGATTTTACAGACATATTATTTGGGGTATTATTATATTACATATTATTTGTACAGCGCCTTTGAATGGCTCCAGCTAGTAAGGGCGCTTTATTAAATATACATTATTATTATTATTATTATTATTATCAACAGGTGGATATGCCAAATGAAGGTTGCACATCAAAGCTGACATTTTATGACATTAATAAATCCTTATAATAATGCTAATATTGTTGTGATAGTTTTTTCTAATGCTGGCTTTACTAATATTTTATACTTCTTTTACTGCATATCTTCACAAAGAAACATAGCATTGACGAATATTAGGAATATTGTGAATCTGTACAAATATTATATAAATGAGTATAAATTTGTTTAAATATAAAAATTGTTAAGACAGGTATTACATAACTCATGGTCCCCACAGCCAAGAAATATTCTTTTCAAGACATTTCCAGGACTTTTCTAGGACAAAATTACAATTTTCCAGGACAAAGATTTAAAGGTAGTAAATCAAAATGCATACCAAAAACGAATATCATATTTATTCAATGTATAATTAATAATTGACATTTTTATGATACAGGTGCCTCATCACCCCTTGTAACAGTCTGATTCATCCACCGACTTTTATTTAAATTTTAACTAACATGGGATATCAAGACCATGTACTGGAACTCTTTTTCTTTTACAATCGAAGTTTTCCCTTACGGGCATAATATTTGTTCATGGGCTTTTTGTTCTAAGTGGATTTTTTCACAGCCAATATTTTTTATTTTTCCAGGAAATTGTTTTCCTGATTTTAAAAAGTTCAAGGTCATTTCCAGGACCCGAAAAATTAATTTGTTATTTTCCAGGTTTTGCAAGATACATGGGAACTTTGATAACTCAAAACCTATCATTTAATTTCATAGATATCACAAGCTCTGTCATATTTTACAATAATTCATCAAACACATCTTGTAACAATGTGATTAATAATTCCATGATATAAAGACAACATTCATATAATTCCTCAACTGATAAAGTATGTCAACCTTATAATGATTTATACTGATACAAAACTTTAATATTTAATATTGGGTTAGAGAGAACAAATTAAATACGCACTACACACTTATAATAATCATCATCATCATCATCATCATCATCCGAAGGTAAACAAATAAGAAAACTTGTACTAGAAAAAGCAACAAACAAATATGCTAAACAACATATATATCCTATATATCTTAATAATAAAGGAATGTGTGTTATGTGTATATGTGTGTGCGTGTGTGTGTTGATGATGATGACGATGATGATGATTGATATTTTATGGCCACTTTTGTGCACATGGTAGACTAAATGGGCAGAGCGACCTCCAAAGGTAATGAAGCGAAGTCAAGAATGAAACAACCCTTCAGATATGCTCATGGTGTGTATGCGTGTATATATTAATACATGCATCCACAGATGTATATATATATATATGTATGCATGTGTGTATGTATGTAGATATGTATGTATATACGTATGCATGTAATAGAAATACCTTCACAAAGATCTTCATCATCAGTTGATTGTATAAAGCCAGTTATACACTGACAGTAGGCACCTTGTGGGCCTTCTAAACATACTGCCACATCACTACATTCAAAATCTGGATCATCACATGTGTCTTTCTCTGAATAAATAATTAAAGTATGTATATATTAAGTAAGAAGATATATAATATATCTATGATATAAAACAAAACGTATGTTTTAGGTTACATATAATAAAGACAGGAGCATAGGTTTTTGTCATGTTTATAAATCTTATAGAATTGTGACCAAATGATCACTACCTGTATAGAAAACCAAGTTATATATATATATATATATATATATATATATATATATAATACAAAAGCAGTAATAGCAGCTTTTTCACTCAGACCAAATAGCATTACTAGTTTCAGTTGTAGAAACCTTTTTCGTGGGTGTGTGTGTGTGTGTGTGTGTGTGACAGACATGGGTCAATTACTTTGAAATGTAATATATTACTATTACTTCTGAGTATTGCTATAACTATTACACTTTATATTGAATGTAATATATTACTATTACATTTTTGCTATGTACATTATTCTTATTATTATTAGTAGTAGTAGTAATAATGGATCCAGGACAAAACCCCACTCGGACAAAACCCCATCGGACATAACTCCATCGGACAAAACCCCACTCACTAATACACATTTCGGACATAACCCCACTTAAATTAATATTTAATAAATGTTGTTTTATTAGGCCTTTGGTGCTGTTGATTGATTGATTAATTAAATAATCATTTTTATTATTACATACAACATTTATATAGCACTCTCCATAATATTGTACAACATATTCAAAAGTGCTTTACATGTAAAATAAGACTTAAATTAACCTATATATATATATATATATATATATATATATATATATATATATATACTGTTGAAGAATATATATATATGTGTGTGTGTGTGTGTGTGTCTTGGGTTAGTACAACGTTACTGCCAGGAGGAGGATGTGAAGCTCTTCTGTGGAATGTTGGACGGCCTAGCTTTCTTGCCAGAAGATGACGTAGCTGAGGGAATGACTTATCTCCGGTAAAACATTCCAGATGGATTTGCAATATTTTGACAACGCGTATATTTCAGGTTCCTATCGTCAAATACAGCCACCACAATGCCCAGATGGGACTATTCCCCCAATTCGCATCCGATGCAAGCCACCCATGTTCGCACCATCTATATGGAATGTGCAGACCATCACCCTTGAAGGCAGTTTCAGAACAAACAACATATGTGAGGGGTGGAATAATGGATTTTCCAAGCTGGTAAGACACAGTCACCTGACCATCTGGAGAGCAACTGATAGTATCTGGAAGGATCTGTTGCGTGATGAGCGTGGTGAACCACCAGCCAAGCGTGTCCACCGTCAGACCCGTCAGTTCCAGATTAACCTGCGAAACATGTGTGCTGACCGTCGGGATGGCCTAAAGTCAGTAGAAGTGACATTACGGGGCATTGGACACTGTGTGAGATTGACAAAGTGAAGCATTGTTTAAGTTTCTGTTAGATGCATCTGATCTGTTTCACATTATATGTATTTTATTTTATTGATTTCAAATAAATTTCTAAAACATGACACATTGAGTTTTGTCATTAACAGTCTTCCATAAGCACAAATACGTCATAAAATTAAACTAATCTTATTGCCACATTGCCCTGTATCATTCTCATCATGTCCACATCAGCCCTCGTCCTTCTATTATTCTATAGTAAAATATACATTAGACTATGTGATTTATTCAGTAAATTCAGGTCTCTGATCTAAAGTACAAAAATCATAACGTATGCAATGTGGTGTGTGTCTATGTATATATATATATATATATATATATATATATATTTTTTAAAGTGGGGTTTTGTCTGAGTGGGGTTTTGTCCGAGTGGGGTTTTGTCCGATGGGGTTTTGTCCGATGGGGTTTTGTCTGAGTGGGGTTATGTCCAGTGGGGTTTTGTCCATTTACTGTATTAATAGTGGTATTGGTAATGGTAATGATAATGTTGGTAGTTTTATATGTTATTGGGTCACTCTCATCATAAAATAATACAAAATAAAACTTCATTTACATATTAAACAAACATTGTTCAGTTGACCTTACCTAGTTATACTTAACAACTAGTAAATTCCCAATAGGTGAAGAATTTCCATATATGCCTGTCATGGCTGAATGAGCATGATTAGCAAGATGGTGTATACAACAATACCAGGTAATACACCAATTGCCCCTTGCATAGTAATGTGAATGCGCTCTCATATGTTTATAATAGTAGATTACGGTATGTGTTTACTGTTACATTTATTTTCGTGTCATTTTTCAAATGTGGTATATAATAATATATAATAATACATGCAGTATACAATAAATACTGTGGTGAAGTTGGAAATAGTCTTGCCTGAACCTGATATGCTTGAACCACAATGCCTACATTTGGCTTTGTAGTTGATGTCGGCATCTCAAAATGACTCAGATGTGATACTTTAGCCATTGTGATTTATACTTTTTTATGTGGATGTCAATATTATTGATAATATCTTAGATACAGCATAAAATATATTAAAAATCAGATTATGTGTATATCAGATGTAATGCAGTGACATCAGCTGTAAGATATGGTGTGGACCTGTAAACTAGGGAGCTTATATATGAACAGTGGCACAAGTAATGCCAACATTCACTAATCAGGGACACCAGATATAGATTATTAATTGGGGGATAATTGGGAGCCCGTGGTAATCAACTTGGATTCAGTTAAGTACACAGTACTTAGTCTGTTTCAAATGGAGTGACTTCTCAGCAATTACAATTACTATTACTTTCAAAATGAGATTCACCATTACTATTACTATTATTATTACTGTGAAAAATGTAATTGTTACTATTACTATTACAATTACCCCAGGTCTGGTGTGTGTGTGTTGCAAAATTCATTGTGTTTCATTTATTGGCAAAAATGGGGTTCTTTTTCTCACCCACAGACGTAAGTAAATAATACTTTGAATTCTGATGGTTTACCATTTATGCATACACACACACACACACACACACACACACAAACTTACCAATACAATCCTTGCCATCATTAGCTGGACTATAATAGTCAGTTGATGAGCAATTACAGACATAAGAGCCATCAATATTTGTACAGTTGGAGTTCGTACCACAGACAGGAGGTATAACAATCTTACACTCATCAATATCTGTAAATATAAATATTATATTAAAATTACACGTATTCATTAAAAAAGAGCAAACAGTACCAGCTGGCTTATTATTAGAAGATTCTTAATCATTGTTTATTTGTGTGTGTAACATTTAATGTTTTTAGGTTTTTGGTAAATTTTGAATGATGAAAAATGCATTATTTAATGTGTCAAATATTTGACATATTTTCTTTTGAATCAAGCTTATATTTCCTTTGAGTAAAGTTTTCATGAGTAATGCTGATTTAATGATCAAGCGTGACATCCAAATAAAACCAAAGCCTTGAAAACGTAAGACATGTTTTTAAAAATTAGTTTTTGCAATAATTAATTATAACAGACATTTACATCCCTAACTCTGATATATAATCTTTGATATTTATAAGTCATAAATACACCTTTTGTAAAATTATAATTGTTCACTCATTCTATGTGTACTACCATAATCTATTTACAACTGAAGGTTATTTCCTATTCATACTATTAAATCAGAATTATTTAATCACTTACAAACAACCGCAAATACCATAATTTGTACAGTAAAATTTTAATACCCTATGAAATTTATTCAATAACAGTTACATTTGCTGTAAATAATATAATATATTCTTGAACATGCTTTCATCCATGACCTGGATGTTGTGTACGTTTGGGGTAATAAATACATATTTCCTATATGACACAAGTGGAAATTTTGTAAAAAGAGAAATACAGATTGTTTTTTAACTTTCTGTGTAATAATTATTTCAGGAATTATTCTGAAAAAAACTGATTACATGATTTGCATTTTTTCAATTATAATTCATCAGATAGCAGTAGATATGTAAATATAGGGGACATAAGCTCCCCAGCTGTCAACTTTATGGAATAACATTTTTAAACTGGAATTTCTCCAAAATTACACAGGCACAATTATGATAGCTCACTTATATGTTCAATGCCCATGATGTGGAATCATAGAGTGACCAGCTTCCAGAAAGCCTATAGCATCAGCTTTGGTTGATCAGTTTAGAGTAATCCAGATGCAACAATATCAAATAGAATGATAGAAGTCGGTCAGGCTTCTTTTTATGTGTGTGAGAGTGTATCAATTGTTTTCATTTATCATTCAGCTTATACTCAATAAACTACAAATGCATTATGGAAGTATCATCACAAACTATATATATATATATATATATATATAACGTGCTATAGTTATTTATGAAATAAGGTTAAAAGTCTACAAAGAAATTTCAATAATTCAACATTTATTTAAAAGAAATATTTGGTACATTAAAGTATTACGTTGGGTTATCAAAATATTTATTTACTTTTATAGAATATACTAAATAATAAATCAAACTGCTAATTAATCAATGTTTTAACATTTTCTTTCAGGTATGAATGAATACACTTTCATTGTATTTATATACAATTACCTTGACAACCTTCGCCATCAATGCGGCCATCACCAGTGTAGCCAGGTAAACAGGAACAAAGATAGCTACCTGGAGTGTTTACACATTGACCACCATCTTCTTCTGTCAGACAATCTATAACACCTGCCTTACATTCATCTATATCTAAAATAACAAATGATTAAATATAAATAATAATAAATAAATAATACATGGATTCTACATGCATGTATAAATAAACAAAAATTAACACCAACACATAAAGGAATTATGAACCCGAAGTTTGTTCTTCTATTAAATGAAACTTTAATCATACTATATGACCTAAATATATAAATATGTATCTTTTATATACATGTACAAGTTTATAGAATTATTAATTAATTTTATTATTTATACTAAAATGTGTTTCATTTCCTGATCAGACTGATAATGTTCAATAAAAGGTTTGGTAAGATAGATAATGTTATAAAATAATATCTTGCTGCATTTATACAAAACTGATCAAACTGATTTACAATGTGACAATTTACATCATGATTTTTTGTACAACATGACATGACTTGGACTCCCCCCCCCCCCCAGAACCATAGCATTGTGACATAAATGAAACTATTTTCTGAGTAACAAAAATATTATTTTTTTCTTTTAATAATATTAAATAAATATAATTATGAGTTAATAAATTATGTACCGTATTGATATAAGATGTATAAACCTACAAATATTAACATCTTCAAGATCGATTAGGACCAATATCTTTTAGTTACCAAAACATTAATTAAGTCATTTAGTAGCCAGTTTAATGTGGTCTTTTGTTGTTTAAAAATCTATTCCATGTCACATTGACATTAACAAGTGGTTTTACACTATAGCCATTCCAAAAAGACCGATATGGCAGAATTGAACAACTGCATAGTATTCTTGCAATAAACGAATTAAAGTTTAATTATTTCATGCACTTTTCTAAATACATTAAGCAAATATTGTTAAAAGAATATCTTTATAATTATATAATCTTACATGAGATAAAATTTGAAACGATGAACATTTAGCAAATGATATGTTTTGTCGGATGACATTTTTATAACTTAGTATGACTTAATGTCATGACATGGTGACACCATAATTCATATACATACATCGGATTTCTTGATCCTGAAACTCAGTCTTACTTGTGGTAGAATAACACACACACACATGCACACACACACACACACACACACACATGCACACACACACACACACACACACACAATCAAGAAATGATGCTTATGAAAATGCATACACATATAAGCCATATGATTATGACCTAATACTAACCCTTACATACTGTGCCATTGCCTGTGTACCCATCAAGACAGTTACATTGATATGAACCTACTGTGTTTGTACAATTAGCATATTCATGACAGTCATTGTAGTCACTGTGGGAGCACTCATTAATATCTGACAAGAAAATGAGGCAACAGACATAATATTTGCTAAAAGATCCACAAGTATTCATATGTAAATTATGGTTCTATTATTTTAACTAGCACATGTTGTGATGTTGTAATGTTCTGTGATATTAAAAATCTAGAACTTGGAATATCAATGCATGTGTGTGTGTGTGTGTGTGTGTGTGTATGTGTGTGTATGTGTGTGTGTGTGAGTTGGTATCCATCTCTGTCTGTCTATATGTATGTGTGCTATATCCCCACCTGTACAAACTGTCCCATTGTCACCTCTATAACCATGGTTACAAACACAGCTGTATCCTCCAAGATTATTATAACAAGTGGCATTCTGGTGACATTCATTCATTTTGTCATCTAAACATTCGTTGATGTCTGAAATTAAACAATTTATAAGTCAAATATTATACATCATTCACTCTCGTCAATGATATTCAGAACTTATCCACAACATGACATTGATATGGTTCCCTTTCCATACTAAAGCCTATTCAGATGTATTTTACTGATGTGTCAGTACATGAATAGGAAAATAGCAAAAACAAAATGGATCTAAACCAAGAAAATCCCATTATCTAACCCATCACAGAGACATTATGGCTATTTAGTATATTTTTGCTCCCAGGATATCAGCTTAGATAGGTCTCTGAGTTATAAATGTTTAACAGAATAACTTATAATTCCCAATTGTTACCATGACAGAATATTGTTATGAGGTATATCAGATCTCCTGGAATAAGATCCAGCTGAAAATGCTTTTCAACAGTTTCCATTACAATTGACCAACTCTACCAAGAGTATCGGTAGAGCATTTAACATTATACTCTTACTATCAGCATCAACTCCTCTCTCTCTCTCTCTGTCTGTCTGTCTGTTTGTCTATCTGTCTATCTATCTATCTATCTATCTATCTGATTTCAGCTGTTTAACCTCTCTATCTTCAATAGTTTATCACATTTACCTTCATTATTATACCCTCTGTTTCTTTAGTAGTTTACTCCCTCTACCGAGTTTACTCTCTTCATCTTCTGATGTTAATTAACTCTCTACCTTCAAAATGTTACTCATTCTATCTGAACAGTTTACTGTCTGCATTTGAAAATATTTACTTATTAATTTTAATAGTTTAGTCTATCTAATCTAATCTAACCCAGCAGGCACCAGACGTTGGATCAACACTGGATCAACGTTCTCCTTTGAAGTTGGATCAACGTTATGAAAATGGTTGGAATTGAAAATTGGATCAATGTTAGGATTTCAACATTGGATCAATGTTAGGATTTCAATGTTGGATCAATGTTATGAAATTGTGTGGATTTGAAATTTGGATCAACGTAATATTTGCAACATTGGATAACAGTAGTTTTCATTATGGTTGATGTAAACATATTTATTTAATTGAAAATGAGCAAAATGCTTATACAATATCTTTCTCATTTATACACACATTCACACAAGAAACACAATAATATATATACAACAAATATAATTGATATTGTTACTATACCAGCATTATGGTTGATTGGAATGTAAGGGACTGGTGCAGTAAGGTTTCATTACATATATATATATATATATATATATATATATATACACACACACACACACACACATATATATATATATATATATATATATGCATCAATTACATCTGCCACAAAGTATTTTGGATGAAATTTTCATTATGTTTAAATCAGCTGCACAATATGACACACCCATGATAATTAAAAACAGCTGCAATAAGGCTTGTTCAAAATATAAAATGAATTGAATATTCATCTAGAACACGACAACATACACGTATACCAATTCTATTTTGTGCAATACATCATACAGTAGTGTAATTCAGAATCAAGTTATATGCCAACACAATAGCACTCTCACTCTGCCAAAAGTTTGAATAGTTTCATGGATGGCCAATCAAATTCGAATAACCTTTCGGTACATTTTACATTATTTTGGTGAAATTATTATTAACATAGCCAAATTTATATGACAGATTCCTCAAAATAACAAAAGTGCATAATATGTCCATAGCTGCAAATGTATGAATAACATCAATAATAACCGACTCCAGTCCAAAATAAATATATTAGCTACCACACTTATCCTGTAATTGTACATGTCTAGGTGTATGCAATAGAGTGCAAGCAGCTTTTGGAACACGGTGCCAATGTCATCTAAGGATTCCAATCGCTTCTTGAAAAGCAGTTCTTGTACATGCATTTCTTACTGCCAGTCTGCAAGGTCCTTTCCAATGTAAAGCTATTCACCATCATCATCTGACAAATTCTCAGATCCATACCTAGATATCACATTGTCAGAGTTGTCTGATTCCTGATCATTTGTATCACCACTGCTGTTATTAGAATCCTGTGTATTGCTGTCATCTCTACCATCCACATGACAAGATGAGTCAGTATCACCTTTCTCATGTACACTAGGAGCAACACTAGCACCTACTAGTACATTGGCTTCATCCTTATCACTGCTATTAGCTTCAGCAAGAGTCAGTACTTTAGCTTGATGCTTTCTCCATCATTTCAAGTAGGCCATGCAGTAATATTCTGTTTGGACCTAGGAATACATGTACCAATATGAACATTTATAACTTTCTGCATATGTGTCAATGGGTGGGGAGGCATGCGTACTGTAAAGCCATTACCTATTTTTTGCCTTTTATCATCATGGAAGGCTCACTAAAATAAATGGCTGCAAATATGCAATGAAGGGACCAGGGGACTGTTTTCGAGTCAGCGACATGATATTAATTTTGAAACAAAATAATAGGTTTTAACCATGCAGCTTAATTATACCTCGATAATGTCAAAGGTCATGGTGCCAAATGAAAGCCTGTAACCAACTTTTGATAAGTCATCAACAATAAGTAATAACGTTTTGGCTCATAATATTCATATTTACCATTTGTGAGATATAAGCATTTTTTATATTTACAGACACTCCCACACTGTCTCCCAGACAAAGTTTTTCTGAGAAATGAAAATGAGAACAAATCAGAGGTATTGAACTTTTCAGCATTTTACAGATTTGATCCTTTTCATGAAAATCCCCCCCCCCCCAAGAGACTGAAAATATTATAGCGAGAACGTTATTAAAACAAACCATAATCATGAAACAGAAACTAATCATCTAAATTAGAAAATAAGTTATATCTGAAAAGTTCTCATTCATTAAACACAGGATTTTTATTTTCTGACCTAAAAATATCCATCCCTTTCCTGAAGTCAAATGGTCGCTCCCTAAGGCCTAACATTAACATGTCAATTACATTACCTAACCTAGCAATGCGTAGACATGCATGCTGAGTGATTGGAGTCCGACAACTTGATCGATCAATATTCAACAAAAGAAATGATATTTCAAGAAACTTTACGCAGCATCATGTTTCATGACAATTAATATTACTAAATACACAAGTTTGGTACAACTTATAATATTAACTTATATACATACTTACCAGAAAAAAGATGCGTCAAGTATCCTAGAATTTCTATAGTTTCGAAAAAATGGCCGCGCTAAGTTCAAATCACTGACCTATATACATATATAGGTCATATGTATATCAATGAGGTTAGTGGTTCAAATGAGCTTAGGATGGCGTGACGTCAGAATCCGGGGATTGTGGGGTAGATATAGCCAGGCCGCTTGAGAGCTGTAGCTAGAGTTGTGGCTTGGTTTTGAACAAATGTATATCAATTAGGTGCGAAGTTCCACCAGATAGCCCCATAACAGATATACACACAATAACGGCTTCTCAAATGATAATCTTAATATAGTAAATTATATATACAACATTGATCCAACATCGCAATACCGATCTAAATCCAACACGATATAATCCAGCCGAGCTACATTGGATATGCATTGGGTTCTCGTTGTGCGACATCGCGATCTAAAATCGACCAATTCCCAACATTGATCCAACATCGGTGCCTGCTGGGAATCTATCTAATCTAATCTAATCTAATCTAATCTAATCTAATCTAATCTAATCTAATCTATCTATCTATCTATCTATCTATATCTCAATTCTATCTATCTATCTATCTATTTATCTATCTCTAGCACTGTTTCTACCCAACTATATCTATCTATCTATCTATCTATCTATCTATCTATCTATCTATCTATCTCCACCGATTTATACTCCCTACCTTCACACCGTAGTTCATCCAGAGGCTTGTATCCTGGTTTGCATGAACACACATATGACCCATCAATGTTTTCACAAATTGTTGTCTTACGGTCACAGTCATCCCTGTTGGTTGCACATTCATCAACATCTAAATAATAAATATAAATAATACACATTATCATGAAAGTCCGATATGATTGTAAACATAACACAATATCTTCACCATCATCACAAAGATGTTCAGATGGTAAATTTTGGTGATTTTTTCATGGAGATTTTACAAAATGATTTATAAACCCACTCTTTATTATTGTTATTTATTGCAGCTCAATCCATAACAATAAATCTTCAGGCTGATCTTTATTATTCTAATCAAATGCTAGTTCAATCAAGAAAACATGAACATAATAACTAGACCAGAGAGATGTTCTACTAGACCAGAATGAGAGACAGGATGATACCCAGTAAAGCTGAATGATAAACCCAAATATAGGAAGGGTTTGATAAGAGGGAAAAAACATTGGGTACAAATTCCTAAATGATTACACAGTCACAGCATTAAAATAAATTATTTGCAAGGTTCACATCTGTGGGAAAGAGATGTCCCTGTCTGTTTAGACTAGAAACCAAATAATTTCATCACATCTTACCCCAGCTTCTCTTTGTAGATTTTAAAAAGAGGTTGTTGACGAAACTTCACAGACAAATATTTTAATGTCAGACAACTGGCTGACCTGAGAGACAACGCACGGAGCATTTAAAGGATCTCCTGGATAATGATGTCTAGGATACAGAGGCTGTCGTCTGGTGTTGTGTGCTTCCTATATGCTGCAGCTGACACTGTGAGAGCCAGATATTATCTCTCCCCATTAAAATACCGCATTATTTTTCACATAGAAATACCCCCACCCCCAGCTGTGTGTACGGCATGGCAACTTACAGATTCTGGCATCACTGAAATTTGACAATCATCCGTGT
Organism: Paralvinella palmiformis; assembly: GCA_025642065.1. Taxonomy (NCBI): domain Eukaryota; kingdom Metazoa; phylum Annelida; class Polychaeta; order Terebellida; family Alvinellidae; genus Paralvinella; species Paralvinella palmiformis. The sequence goes on along the minus strand of JAODUP010000662.1, from coordinate 422,041 downwards.
AGAATAGGCAGTCAATGGTTCAGATGTCCCAAAATGGCGTGTGTCATATTTTATGTTATTTCTCATAGCCAAGAGGGATTTCTATGGTTCCAGTAAAATGGGATCACAATCTAATATTATGTTCTACAAAAAACAAGTCTTCTGTTCCGTAAGAAATTCTAAAAGATGATAACGTCAACTTCTGCATCAGCAGCACAAAAGTAAGCATAATTATTTTTATGATTATCTATGACGTATATCATCACTATTTAATATGTATCATATTACAATGTGTGGAACTTCCAAATAATTTCTGTACTTTCTGTTGATAATCATTTAAGCATTCACAAAAGAAATCATAAATAGGAATATTTAATAAAACTAATTTAGTAAGAGTATGACATGGTTCCCACAACCAAGGAAATATTATTTTCTAGGACATTTCCAGGATACTTCCAGGACAAACATTTTCATTCTCCAGGACAAATAATACAATATTTAAAGATAATAAATCAAGATATGTGCCAAAAGCATATCATATATGATCAATTATTGACATTTTTATGGTACAGCCTCCCCCTCACCGCTCCACCCACTTTTATTTACATTTTAACTAACATGAGATATCAACACTATGTTCGAGCACTCTTTTTCTTCTACAATTTAAGTTTTCTTCTACATCACGTGTATATTTCCTCACAGACCTTTTTGTTCTAAGTGGATTGTTTCATGGACAATATTTTTTCCAGGACATTTCCTGATTTTGTCAAATTTAAGGACATTTCCAGGACCAGGTAAATGAATTTGTTATTTTCCAGATTTTCCAGGATTTCCAGGATGTGTGGGAACCCTGATATGATTATCTGATATTTAATCTTCCTGAACACAAGCACAATTAGCAGTGACACTTATAGTCATGGCCAACAGTATGATCACTTACTTATACTAATGCCCCTGCTTCAGATCATGACAATTAAATCTTACCTTGACAGATTTTGGAGTCGCTGGTTATTGCATGGTAGCCAGTCTTACAGGGACATTGATAACTGCCAACTGTATTAATACAATCAGCATTCTCATCACAATCGTTATCACCAAGTATACATTCATCTATATCACTGCACACTAATCCACTGCCACGAAAGCCATCATCACATGTACAGGTGAATGAACCAATCGTGTTATTGCATGCTGCATTGACATCGCAAGGTGGGTCCATGGCTGAACACTCATCAATGTCTGTTGGGTGATAAAACGGTTTTATTGTTATTAGGTTTTCATTAAAGATTTTTCACTCATATTTTGCAACAGAACACTCAAGCACACACACACACACACACACACACATAGCGTAAATTTACTATAACACAGATAACTTTGTTGATTAACTTAATTATCCTCCTAAATCAAACACCAATTTTCTATGATACTCTATTGACAAATGTACAATCTGATATAAAACTCAAGAGCAAACAAAAGTTCAAGTCACTTACAACATACAATTTTCACTGATTTGTTAAAGGGCTTAGTAGAGAACATTCATAATTATAAGAAAATGGTTTTTACCACTTTCAGGCACATGTCAAGCTAAACATAAGGTAAATAAGAGGAACTAAAAGATGAAACATCTCTCAGACAGGCTAGGATTAGAGATGAAATGCTAGTGGACATTCATGAAAACAATTAGATTACGGAGACATCCAATTTATAACAGCGTAATAATGATAAAATAATAGAAAGAAGAAGAAAAACAATAACAGTATACTAAATTTACAAATTTTTCTGCACATCTTTTCTAGTGTAAATGATTACTGCATAACTAAAACACTTCATTGTTTTTTAAATGATGACCACATTCTCGACAGGTTATTTTCATATATTATATGCTCAGTGTTATCATTTGCTTAATCAAATTACCATCTTTGTAAACAGAGTAAGGATAAAATTAGACTTCCCATTCACACACACACACACACACACACACACACACACACACCCTCGGAACACAACAGTATTACTTACCATGACACTGTCTTCCATCACCGACATAGCCCTCATTACAGAAGCAGTTATAGAGACCATCCCTGAAGTCACACTGTCCATCAGTGTGGCATTTGAGATCTTCACAGACAAGTTCCATCAGAGGACCTGGGCAATAACATTCCTCTACACAGCCAGGTAATACAGTATGGTCTCCCACCTGATAGATATTATATAATTAAAAAAGAATTAAGTTCTTAGTTTTAATAAATATATCTGTACCAAAATGAGTGATTTTTTATTTGACCTTGCATGGCATTGGTCATATCTGGGACATATTGTAGAGAGGTGACTCCCTAAGGAAATCAGATGTTCAGATGAAACCTTGTACAGACACAGATAATGGGTTTGAAACCCAACCTGGATCTAAAGGGTAGATTGGGTTACCCTTTAGCATCATAATAAAAACCATCAAAAACCTTACAATCAACTCTTTAATCAACCAAATTGTAGTCAATGAAAACACCAAGATGACTTCTGGTTATGAACAGGAAGTCATCAGACTGGGGTGTATTTCTATCCATTTTTAATAAATATGCCAAATTCTCTGGGTATTCTGCTACGGATTATGGTATGCCATAAACATTACCAGTTCTGGCATTTTAACATACCACACGGTACTAGCATTATCCAAGTCCAGTTTGGTGCACAGAATACAGATACTGTTTTTTATGAAAATAACACAACATTGAGTTTGTTCATTTAAGATACTATGCCAAAATTATATATATATATATATATATATATATATATATGAATTTAATTCTATCCTACAGAGTATTTCAACAACATAGAATATTGATAATTAATCTATTAGTGTTTACAATTTGTGTGTATATAATTTTGACATAGTGGAGTTTTTATCTGAATACAGTCTCAAAAGTACAACCACAAAACTGCAGTACAGGACATAAATCAGTGCAGTGTCATGGTCTCGCCGAACCCGACTTGAAGTACTATCTATCTGCTAAAACAAATAGTACAGTTGTTTTGTATATGATAATATTGTTCTATTTACCAAAGCTATATTTATGTGTTAAACTGCTCAATTTCAGTTGCTCTTTTTCTATTTAAAACACTATTCACTATCATAACAATTAGTTAAGGTTTGTAGTCAGTCAAAAAATATTAACTATTTTTTTAAACTCAAAACGTCAAATTTGTAATTTTTTGGTGAAGCTTTTTTTTTGGGGGTGATATTTATAATAAATGTCTGAAACAGGATCAGACTAAATAAACTTACTGAATAGTAGCAGGATCGGACTAAATAAGCTTACTGAATAGTAGCAGGATCCGGACTAAATAAGCTTACTGAATAGTAGCAGGATCGGACTAAATAAGCTTACTGAATAGTAGCAGGATCGGACTAAATAAGCTTACTGAATAGTAGCAGGATCGGACCAAATAAGCTTACTGAATAGTAGCAGGATCGGACCAAATAAGCTTACTGAATAGTAGCAGGATCGGACCAAATAAGCTTACTGAATAGTAGCAGGATCGGACCATATAAGCTTACTGAAAAGTAGCAGGATGGGACCATATAAGCTTACTGAAAAGTAGCAGGATCGGGACCATATAAGCTTACTGAAAAGTAGCAGGATGGGACCATATAAGCTTACTGAAAAGTAGCAGGATGGGACCATATAAGCTTACTGAAAAGTAGCAGGATCGGACCATATAAGCTTACTGAATACTAGCAGGATCGGACCATATAAGCTTACTGAAAAGTAGCAGGATCGGACCATATAAGCTTACTGAATAATAGCAGGATCGGACCATATAAGCTTACTGAATAATAGCAGGATCGGACCATATAAGCTTACTGAATAGTAGCAGGATCGGACCATATAAGCTTACTGAATAGTAGCAGGATAGGACCATATAAGCTTACTGAATAATAGCAGGATCGGACTATATAAACTTACTGAACAGTAGCAGGATCGGACTATATAAACTTACTGAACAGTAGCAGGATCAGACTATATAAACTTACTGAATAGTAGCTGCCATTGTTCACACAGCCACACCGGTCCTTAGAGATGCATGTGTCACCATCTGACACAGTGTCATTAGGACATACACACCCCTCAACACATGTCACTGGTACACAATCATCCGTCTCTGTACTATTACACGTCAGCTGACACGAACTGACACATCTCACATACTGCATGCCTTCTGGACACCTCAGCGCTGTACGGGGAAATAAATCAGTAAATTAGTTCTGGAAAATATGCATTTAGAAATGGCATTTGATTTCTACTTATTGATGCCAGAATAAATATTTTACCATCAAACCTGGCAGCATTAACCATGAATTATTATTTAAATAACGACCTGCCTAACTTTACTAAAGCAGATAGTAAATTGGTTAAAAGTTAAAACATCATATTCTCTGAATATTGCTGAACCAGAGGAATGTGCTGTTATGTTAATAACTGTAAAAATTGTAAAACGCTCATTCATTATAAGTCAATTCTACTAGTCTTAGTGGATGTTGTTATTCATCACATTTGTGAAATAGTGTCTTTCACATACATTAAATTTTATTAACACGCTCTACTCAATATTTCACTCATGAATTTGTATGTGAATACTAAGAATATAGCAAAATAATGACATTTATCATTCTTCTGCACACAAAGTGAATATTGTCTAGCTAAACAGTTAATATTCTAATACAACACTGTCTCTGATAATCCTGTAACAGAATACCAGCTTAAAAGCTTTACTGTTGCCTAGACAATTGCACACTTTAGTGTGAATATTTCCAAAGTTGGAAAATATTCGCTCAATTGATGCTGATGAAACTGAATCTGTTGAACATTTTGTGTAGTAGACTTACATTCTGGCAGCATTATTAGCTTGCTGATGACCACACTTTTGCACTTTGCTTATTTCTTATTTCCAACAGTAACATGTAAAAATGTCCCCATACAGAATTCCACCTTTATACACGACTAAAGGCTGGATATCAAATAATAATCACAATATTATTAAACTTTTCTCTACTATAAGCCAACATCCAGGTGTGTATCAGTGTGATCATGAGAATGTGCAACACTACTTAAAATTATATTCATGCTGCCTTTATGTACTCAGACAAAACGACATCACATTTTAACAGTATGATATGTTACCTGGGAAATAAAGTCACATCTTAACAACATCACAATACAGATATGTGTCAACATTTGATGGAGGGTTATTGTGAGACTAATAGATTAACTGCATTATATACAAGTAGTAATTAGATGTTATATTGTTATGATTTTACTATTTTATAGCTACATATTGCTTAAATTTAGTTTTTTACAAGTCAGTGTAAAAAAACTGTAAACCTTTTTTACATGACATTAATAACCATTAATTAACGGTGTTAATAACATCTGTGTAAAAAACCTGCCAAGTCTGGTACCCAACATACAACAACTTTGTCACATATGAAAATTGGATTAGCTGCGCCCAATAGGCTGATGAGTATCGCATATTTATTATCAATATTTATGGCTTATTTACACACACACATGTGTGTGTGTGTGTGTGTGTGCGTGTGAGGGATGAATGTTGTTTAATGACACATGGGCACAATTTAGGCTATTTAGTGTTCTCTGTGTGTGTGTGTGTGTGTGTGTGTGTGTGTGTGTGTGTGTGTGTGTGTGTGTGGGGTGATGTGCATGTGTGTGTTTACATATGTACTGATGTGTGGAGATGTAGGTTTTTGTATATTTAGGTTCAAGTATATATATTTATGGAAGTATAGATTTAGAGGATGTTTAGGTGTTGATGCTCTGAGCCAGTGCCATAATATATATGTATACTAAAACACACACAGACACACACACAGAGAGAGAGAGAGAGAGAGAGAAAGAGAGAGAACGTTTAATAAAGAAATAAATCTGCTAAACTTACAACAAAAGTCAGGTCCTCTCCAATTACCAAGCTCTACCTTAAGATCCTCAGTACATCTAGCTGCTAGAGCCTCAGCATTGGCACATATACCAAGAGTGATGTCATCCTCCGAGCTACAGACGTCTATTATACAAGACTCATGCCACATAATGAGCTCTGACTCATCCATAACAGACAGACACTCCTGAAACAATGACAACAATGACAACATTGTCCATAACAGGTGGACATCCTGAAACAACAAAAACAACAACAACAACATTGTCCACAACAGATATACATCCTGAAACAACAACAATAACACATTGTCCACAACAGGTGGACATTCCTGAAACAACAACAACAACATTGTACATAACAGACAGACACACCTTAAACATTGGCAATAATAACAATATTTTCTGATACAAGGATGGCTGGATATGCGTTAGACACACAGTGAAAACAGAGACAGAATAATAGATAACAATAATGTTTCTATTGCAGGCAGAGTTATATATTATATATATATATATATATAGAGAGAGAGAGAGAGAGAGAGAGAGAGAGAGAGAGAGAGAGAGAAGTGTGAATTAAAATAAAATAGAGAAAGTTTAAAAAAATAGACAGAAAATTAAGGAATGTCTTAGAAACATGGTTTCCACAGCCATGTAAATATTATTTTCTAGGACTTTCCAGTACAAATTATAAAAGATTTGAAGGTAATAAATTAAGATATGTGTGAAAAGCATATATTTAATCAATGTATTATCAATTCTTGACACTTTTATGGTACAGCCTACTTCTCACCCTTCTAGCTGTTTGATCCACCCACTTTTATTTAAATTTTAACTAACATGGAATATCAAGACTAGGCCTATGTACCTGGTTCTCTTTTTCTTCTATAATTGAAATATTCTTCTATGGGCTAATATTTATTTGCGGTTTTTTGTTCTAACGTGGATTTTTTTCCAGGAAATTTCCTGATTTTGTAAAATTCCAAGAAATTTCCAAGACCTGGAAAATGAATTTGTTATTTTCCAGATGTTCCAGGATGCGTGGGAACCCTGTAGAAAGTGAGTACCCTGTTTATCTGCAGTAGTGATCATACCTGTCACATACTATTGACAGGCTAACTCAAGGAAAATAAGGTAATCAGCTGAACCATTGTATTGCACAGAGTCATATAATACTGGGTATTCAAACCTAAACCTGCAAATTTGCAGCGCACCTGCACTACCAACTATAGGGCCATTAAAAAAAATATTAGAGTGGGTCCAGTGGGAATTTAAAGAAAACACAGCTTATATCAAAGAATAGAATTACTGCAAAATACCCTCAAAGCTATTAAACTACTAATTATACTGATCCAGATCACCTTAAACCTGCCATCAGGATCCAATAGACTGTCACACATATCATCCACTTCCTGCTTTATCTCCTCAGGACAATCTCCTGTATCTGGTGACTGATCACAATCATGAACACAAGCTAGTTCACTACCACCTTCATACAGCCAAGAGTTACCAAACAGATTGTTGTTTGTTGTCTGAAAGTTTAAAAAAAAGAGGATTATTAGAAAAACCAGGCATGGAATATAATTTTTTTCACATCTATATATCTACTTAGCTCAGCATTAAATAACCGTGTGTGTGTGTGTGTGTGTGTGTGTGTGTGTGTGTGTGATGCATGCACACACATACAGACAAACATACATACATTCTCAATGTACTAACCACTTGTCCGGGCAGTTCTATTGACTCAGGACACTGAGGACCAACCGTCCAATCATTCTCCATTACGCCATCATAATCACCACACAGTCCACATGTAGTACTTTTTGTAATCTGTGTCTATCACAATCTCTACTTTAGTCTTTCCATCCCAGAACACCTCAAATCCAATATCTGTCTGAAGATGCTGCCAATTGGAATAACAATAATCAGAGTTTAATATTTATCCATTAGATACTTGTTCTCTCTCTCTTTCTCTCTCTCTCACTCCAATGTGCAACAGACTGCTTGATAGCTTTATTTATTCATTTAAACAGCCATAGTCTACTTGCCACATATATGCCAAATGTAGCTATAATCAGATCAGGATGACCTTCAGGATCAGGTAGCCTTGGCAATCTGACAGCTTTAAGACCATCGACATAAACAGCTTTATTCTGTCCAAGTGTTATGTTCTGTGAAATAAAAGATCAATCCAAGTATTCATATATAACATACATTTGTCACATATATAACATATACATTTGTCATATTATACAGTCTGCTCATTTCAGTATCTCAATAAGTAAATAAATAGTTCTTTAAAATATACCAAAAAACAATATTCTAGTATTATATCACACATCCTCTATTACACACAATATCAACTATAGTAAAGCATCTGAGAGGTAGAAAAGGGGGTAGTGTTAGATGTGTGTGTGTGTGTGTGTGGGGGGGGGGGGGGTATGGACAAGGGATCAATTCAAGTTCAGAATTGATGGTCAATTCCAATTCCGGAATTGGAATCGATTATTTAAAAACAAATGGAATTGAGAAATTTCGAATTGGAATTGAAGTTTCCTACAAAACAATTAAATCCACAAATTAATTTACCATTTTTACCACCTTATCACTTGTTACCAATATACCTGAACCAAAATGATCCAGAACTTTGGTTCCTTATATATATATATATATATATATATATATATATATCAGATATGCACACCGACCATGGCACCCCAAGTGAGCGTTTAACCAATTAAATGGTCTGGATACCGTGGGCTCCACCACATAGTATGCCTGTAATCTATATAGAGATATTTCTATTTAGGAATTTACCCCCACTCAATGTTTAGAAAGGGCAATGGTATTCCCAGTAGGTAATTAGGGTATATACTCATGGCAAAAAGTGTTAGGTAAAAGAGCCGAGGGAAAAATGGAATTGGAATTGATAAATTTGGGATAGGAATTGAATTGGAATTGATAAATTTGATTTGGAATTAACCAAATGGAATACAGATATATTTGGAATTTGCTAAGGCTTTTATAAAATATCAAAAGTGAAACAGAACAGTTCAAGCATATTTGTGAAGGTGAAACAAGTTACATAATATCTTCCTGAAATGCATGTAAGTATTACTGCCATGGTTGTCCATGAAAAGACAAAGTTGAGCATTCACTTTCCTGATAAAGTTTAATTTATTTCATGACATTTTAACTTGCCCATCATAAAATATGTCTAAACTGGACAAAATTAAGTTAAGAATTAACAAATCTTTACAACATTGAAACAGGCCAGAAAGTATCAGATCCAGAGGGAAACATGCGTGTGTGTGTGTGTATGCATGCGTGCATGCATGTGTGAGTGCATGTGTGTGTGTGTGTGTGTGTGTGTGTGTGTGTGTGAGCAAATTCCAAGTATATCTAAGGTGAGCCACAGAGCCACATGCAAACAAAAACAAGCAAATTATTTATTTCAGCTCAAACTAATAATTCTAGGTTTGAGACATTAACTGGCTTACATTTAGCTTGTGAGCTAAGGGTGTTTATATCAGCAGAGTATCGCCTTTTGATTGCTGAAAGTTATATATTTCTCAAGACTTTTTTAGCTACCAAAGTGAACAAACTGTACAGATAGGAGTCAGAACTTGTCAGGACTGTATATATGACTAGTCATTTCCAGATCTACTCTTGTTACTTTTATTCACATTCTAGCTCATTTATTTCAGATCTGACTCCCGCAAACTTTGATTTATAACACATCATCATGGCCTAGATTGTAGCCTGCAGTTCAAGGTTGTTAACAATAGGGTCTGTTATAATAATCTATAAAATCTTGTTTTGTGTAAGACTAGCATGCAGGGTTCTCATTAAATTTCCACTTTAAAAGGAATATTCTGTTTCAAACTGTCAATTCTTCACTTTCTTCCATTACAGAAAACTACTATCCAAAGTATTATGCACAAATCAGTACCATCTTTTTTCAATATCTTTTCTGGTTTGGTTCAGTTTGGTTTCAACCGATAATCCCAGGTTAGCCAGTCATATACTATAGTAGGTAACCATCTTTTCACTCAAGTCATATGGGGATTTTGGGTTTTTAGTACTGTAGCCCCCAATTTGTGCAATAGGTTGTCAGTGAATATCAGAAATGCGTCCTCTCTTCAAAAGTTTATATCTGTTCTGAAAACTCGCCTGTTCGAGGTTGCCTAAACAGATAAATATTGATTATCATTCATATCCCTTATTAGGTTTATACAGACATATTATTTTTGGTATCACTGTATAGTGCCTTTTGAATGGTTCCTGCTAGTAAGGGTATTTGATTAAAAATACATTATTATTATTATTATTATTATTATATGCTTATTAACCACAACATATTATGATATATGGAAACTCTTCTAAAGCCCAACTTCTAAAGCTAGTAATGAGTTATAATAGCTCAGTAGTAGCATCATACACTAAAAACAAATGGGTTCATAGTTTGAATCCACCCTCTAGCTACTCATCCTTCACCGGCTGGACAATGACGTATTATTGTGAAGTCTTGCCCCTATAATAGGTGCCTTGGAATGGTATTTTCCAGCTGAGGCTGAATACTTTGGGTTCATGCAAAATAACCACAATGTAGAGAAGTTCTTAGAATAGTAGAGTTAGATAACCAGATTATAAACAAATAAAGTGAAAAATTGCATACAAAACAGGTCAAATTAACATATGGCTGATGCAGTACTACTGTAACAAATTTACACTTAGAAGAATTGTTATCATCAAAATTCCAATCTGAAACCTAAACATTAAGTGTCCACAAACTATTCTAACCTACATATACCTGGCCCACTCAACAGTTGCTCAGCATCAGTTTGAAGTTCAGAAACTGATCTACTGCATCCTCCAAGATGTTACAAGAAAGCATTTTAAAGAAGGCACTAAATATTTGCTCATGCTGATGTGTCATTTAGCCAGAGCCATTCAATGCCACTTAAATTGCTATACACAACAACAATAACAACAACAACAGTTATCAGAGTATTGTACGACTGAAGTACATACATAGCCATATACCAGGACATAGACTTCCTTTGTCCACGAAACCTCTTCTCCCTGAGTGGCAAATTCTCTCCAGTTCTTCTGAATGACTTGAAAGTGTGGTTCAGTTGTTGGCAGATGGTTGACACAGCCATCTTGTGCCAATATGTACTGACATGACCCCTGGAAGTGTAGGAACTTCCTGTCAAATGACACACAGTGGGGATCACCCCAACACTTACACTGACCAATCTCTGAGGAATAAAAACATGAAGTTAAAAGTCACTAACACAACAAGGATTTGAAGAAGAAAAATAGGGCTAAATTTACTTCATCAGATAAGTTAAATAGCGTGTGTGTGTGTGTGTGTGTGTGTGTGTGTGTGTGTGTGTGTGTTGTGTGTGTTTGTCTATCTGCCTGTTTGTCTGTTCATCTGTCCATCTGTCTGTCTCTCCATCTGTCTGTCTGTCTCTCAGTCCCTATCTGTGAGACATATATTGCAATAAAGTAATAAAGATTATCTGTATACATTTATTTAAAAATCATAGCAGATTATCATTATTTAATGTTACATAGAAGAGAGTTACACAGTTGTATTCCTGAAATACAGTGAGACAAGCATCTTGAGGATGTTGTTGTTCAATAATCTGAGAATTCATGTACAGATCATGTGGGAGATCAACTGACTTTGGAACTAGTACATTCATACCTTTCTTGTATAATAAGATTATTCAACGATGATGATGATTGAATGTTTTACGGCCACTTTTGTGCACAAGGTAGGCTAAATGGGCCGAGCTGACCTCCAAAGGTAATGAATCGAAGTCAAAGATGAAACACCCTTCAGATAGGCCCACGCTGAGATTCGAACACGGTGGTAGTGATCTGTGATCCAACACACTACCATTAGACCACGGAGGCACCCCATGATTATTCAACGACTAAAATGGCAATGAATTTAATTATAAACCTTTGCATGTGTGTCCATCTCCACGGTAACCATCCACACACACACAATGGTATGATCCATATGTGTTGTGACATCTAGCGTTGATATTGCAGGTATGGCTTCCTTCTTCACACTCATCAATATCTGTCGCAGAAAGAAAACAATCAAAATCGGCTAATACAGATACTTACATGTGTCATTCTACTCTGCTCTGAATTTGATTCTGATTAAATATGGGAAACCCAATGCAAACAGTACATCCAGATTATTTTAATGTTGTGTCCCACGATAAAAAAGTATCACCGAATTCGATTTTTACCTTCACATTCTCTCTCAGAAACCTTTCTGAAGCCACTTTTACAATGACAGATAAATGAGCCAACAGTGTTCTCACAATCAGCCTCAATAGGACACACATTCAGGGCACACTCATTGTCATCTGTAGTAAACATATAAATAGGATTATTGTTAAACACAAATTACTACATCCAGTAATAAAAATATTCATGATTAAGTCATAACAGTTGATTTCAATAACAATTCTAGACAGAAGATATTCTGATTGCAGAATGCATTATCAATATATATATATATATATATATATATATATATATACTTAATAAACAAATACTCTTTGGATCAATATACAAACATATACCCAGATTTATTGAAAGACTATATATACACATTAATATTATTATATTGAGCACGCACATACACAGTGATAGTAAACTGTTTTATACCATAACACTCTCTTCCATTTGCCCAAACACCATCAACGCCAAGTCCTTGATATCCCAACTGACAAGAACAACTAAATCTTCCTGGTCCTTTGATGTTGGTACAACTTGCCCATTTGTGACAGTCATGATAACCCATAGTACACTCATCTAAATCTACATTTAAAAACAATAGACACACACACATATATATATATATATATATATATATATACTACAGACTGATTGCAACAGCTGTTTACACCTGGGAACAAATACAAACTTGTTGAACTAAATGCATGAAATATTGATGTGAGAAAGCTAAAGCAATGTAGTAGTAACATTGGCACTTACCAAATGCAATATTAGAACAATATAGTTTGTTTATTGTGATGTAAGCTGAGCTGTTATCAGCATGATCCATATGAAACACAAACTGTTTAACTGGCAGATGATCCCGATTAACTATCACACCAACATCGGTTCTCCAAGTGAAGTCACCGACATCACAGTTACAACTTCTGGAATTTAAAAATTGTCATCGGCATTAATATGATAACAGTTACTGCATCAATTACTAATATTAGTCAGAAAACCAACATCCATTCAAGATTTTGAAAGGGAAAAAATGTTGAATGTTAACATCCATTAATGATAAAATGTAAAAAATAAACTATATACATAAAAGTATCACCTCAAATATGTATAATAAAAACAATTATTATATAATAATAATAATGCATGTTTATATAGTGCCAGAACCAGGTAACCCTGTTCTGAGGCGCTGTACAGTATTATTCAAACTATCAAATCAGCATAATTAATAACCTTGTTAGCATAGCAATCTTAATGGTTTAGAACTAATTTTTATCGAACGTCTTGCTGAAGACTGTTTTTTAGCAGGTGGAGAAAGTTCCTTTACAGTAGGTTAAATGAAGGACTTGTTAATTAGAAGAAACCCATAGGCCCAGTCAAAGTTTTAATTACTTCCATGCTCATGGATAATTTAAACTATTGATTTGTTGGCTTTTTTTCGATTTTAATTTATGAGTTGTTACTGTATATTTAGAATGACACCGTTACTGTAGTCAAAATTATTATTTAAAAAAACAAATATACAATGAATCACTTTGAAGGGGAATTAATACAAATAATGTTCCAAACAATCAGAAGACATATCAGTCTAAAATAACACAGACAGACCAATAATACATTAAACTGACCTTTTCTTCATGTTGTCCTTTCCATCATGACCACCACATCTATCTGCTACACCACAACTACACTCGTGTCCTGATGAGCCACTGATGTAGGTATGAAAAGTATCATCTCCTCCCCAGAAGCCATTTTTATCACTACCACCAAGGTACTGTCATAAATTCAATTAAAAATTCAATTTGGTCAAACTTATATATATATATATATATATATATATATATATACACAAAACACACACACACACACACATATATATATATATATATATATATATAACATAAATAGCGTAATAGAGTGAGAGAGGATAATTGACAGAATTAGAATTTAAAAAATTATTATTTATGTTTCATCTGATCATACTTAATTTAGAACAATAAAAAGCTAATTAGAATATACTGAATGATTTCAAACACAGACAAAACTCAATACAATGAAGTTCCACATATCATCACATTCTATACAATATGATGGGGATTTAAGGTCTCAAATGTTTAAGTTTTGTCCAAAATTATACATAAAATCATAGATCTGATTAATGTTGTCACTGATATAATATCATGCACATCTGATTAATTTTGTCACTGATATAATATCATGCACATCATGGTAAAATCTGACATCTGTGATTCCTGATATAATATCATGCACATCATGGTAAAATCTGACATGTTTGGTTGCTGATATAATATCATGCACATCATGGTGAGATCTGACATGTGTGGTTGTCGATATAATATCATGCATATCATGATGAGATCTGACATCTGTGATCCCTCAGATATAAATATCATGCACATCATGGTGAGATTTAACATGTGTGGTCACTGATATAATATTATGCACATCATGGTGAGATATGAAATCTGTGATCACTGACATAATATCATGTATATCATGACGAGATCTGACATGGTTTGTGGTTTAGTCAAACTCTGTAGCGGATATATTCTTTAATACAAAGCAAAACCCTATCAAACTAAACTTGGCAGAAATAAATTCTCACAGACTTCTTCTTGTACATTATAAACATTTGTACATTACTTGAACAACAAAGGAAAATGAATTTAATTTAACTGCTCAGACAAAGATGGGTAATGATTATATTGTTACTTACCTGTGTTGCGTAGCAGTTTAGTTTCAGTGGGAAGTAACAGATTTTTGACTGCAATACCAGAGCTCTGACCTGTTCTGTGTTTGCTTCTAGATAAGTAATGTTAACTACAGAATGAGCAGCTGTATCTGGCTTCAAACTGGGACTGATTATTGTAACACCTGAAAGTACAGATTTGGTGATTTAAATTTGTAGAACAATTGACTCAAAGCAACCGCAAACAAAAACCTAAAGTTGAAGTCCAACCAACGCTCAACCAACACTCGGCTAATGCTCAACTAAAATATAGTTAAAATTTGAAGCTCAACAGTGGAAAGTGAAAAAGGTCAACTTTTATTCAACAGTTGAAATAAAGCTGAATATTGCAAATCCAGTCAAAATATGGTGCATCTGGTTGAATACAAGTTGAATTCAAAGATATTTTCGTTAGTTGAATAAAAGTTGAGTGTAAAACATACATTTTTTCCAAGCCGAAGAAAAGTTGAATTTGAACATGTTAAGATTTTTGCTAGGTGAAACAGGGTTCATACAGATTTTGACATCTCAGATTCCAGGACTTTCCGGGACCTTCCAATGTCAAATTCAAGGACCTTTTCAATGAATTCACAAACCTTTGACACGCAAAGATACACTCATATTTCGGATGAAGTGTAATGACTGAATTCATGTATGCTTATGATTAGAAATATAGATCTATATATCCAAATTCCAGGACTTTCAAGGACCTCTACAAAAATTCCAGGACCTTCCAGGCCTGTAATCCAAATTTTCAAATTCCAGGATTTTCCAGGTTTTCAAGGACCTGTACGAACCCAGTAAAAATAAGTTGAATTTGTAATTCGCAAGTTGTGTGTCAGTCCTAAGGAAAAACTTTTGAAATTGTCCTACATTAATGCAGGACAAATGTGAAGTTACATTTTCCCGTAACGGTGATGTATTCCAATATTTATTTCACTGTCCTATAATAAACAGCAATCAGTCTTTTTACGCCCCTTCTCAGTGCTCCTCGATGCTAATGCTAATCATTAGCTCACCTGTCACCAAACTACAAGACAGGTAAGTACCTTCAAATGAATATTGGTGCCATTTGTCTAATGCTAATAGTATTCATCAGATGACTCGAGTAATCTTTTTTTTATAGCAAAACAGCATAATTTTCAACATTCACAATTGGACACTTTTGGGGAGGGGAAGGAGTGTTAGGAATTGGAGTCAGGGAGTGTTTTGTATAATTATGAAAATGAAAATAAATATGGATTTTTAGCTGTCAATTATAGGAACATAATCCACAAATAATTCCCACACAATCCAGATAATGATCCATCTTCATAATCCATAATAATAATCCATCACCATCCAACATCAAGTACTCTCACTTACGGCTTGGCCAACCAGTGCATGAGCAGGTGCAATGTTAACTTGTTGTTGGATTTGAACTGGAGTCCTCGCATTTTCGAATCCACCAACTTACCTCCAAAGGTAATGAAGTGAACTCAAAGATGAAACAACCTTCAGATATGCCCACGCCGTGATTCGAACTCAGGTTGTAGTGATCTATGGTCCAACGTGCCATTAACTAGACCACCGAGATTGATAGAACTTGTCCAAAAATGTTCAAACGACAGCAACACTGAATTTAATCACCTTAACTGATTGTGTAACAAGGAGCTCTGGATCCTTATGGTCTGAGGGGGGGGGACTAAATGTGTGGCATTTGACGTCAAAAGGTCACCAATTCGAAAACCCCCAAAAGTGTAATAACTTATAAACTGATTCAAAGACACAACTTTCTGGCTGACAACACTGTGATGCGATGGCCACGTTAATTGATGCCGTCACTTTGCTAAATTAGTGTGGAACATTTAAGCTGATCCGGTACATGTTATTCGATCACGGCAATGTTTTCTCTATTGAACAAGGTCATATCAAATGACCTGCCACTTGACAACAATAACTTAGATGTCATAATTGTTGTTAATCAGAAGTGATTCACATATTTTACGAACTCAAATTACTACATAGCCACAATAATGTCGACATCTCAATGATTGTTGATGACAAATTAAACTACTGTTATCTTCGCTAGTGTTCCCTACCATGATATGGTACCATATCCATGTCACAGTATACCAGGAAAGGATCGATATCCTCGCTAGGCCAGATGAGGACTTCTCCTGTCTCTAATCCTCGCACTTTGGCATCTTCACAGTCCTTAGGTAAATCTATCATGACAAATATATTTCAGTGCCAAAATAAAGTTGTGTAAAATAGTATTCTATTCAGCTACCATTAAACTTTATTCCTTAATAAATAATATTATTGTTTGTTTTTTTTATAAAATGCAAACTAGAGTATTATTAAAACTATAAATATATAGCACTTTTTTCAGGAAACAATGATGTTCTGTATGATATAACCGCTAATCAAAATAATCTGTAATACAGCTAAATTAACATGTAATCAACACATCTCAACACTTTTCAAGATATTACAGCCGAGTAATAATCATGATACAAACCTTTAAATGACACTACAATTTCCACATTTATTCCACAACAATATAAACATTATAATGTACCACAGACCTTTTGACAAAAATAAGGGTTTATGATATGATGATGATTGATGATGATTGATGTTTTACGGCCACTTTTGTGCACATGGTAGACTAAATGGGCCGAGTGACCTCCAAAGGTAATGAAGCGAAGTCAAAGATGAAACAACCTTCAGATATGCCCACGCCGAGATTCGAACATGGGTGGTAGTGATCTGTGGTCCAGCACATTACCGCTAGACCACGGAGGCACCCCAGTTTATGATATGAAAGAAGATGTTCAGGTGTATGCAGATATTTGGATAAGATTGCCTAATTTTTTTTTAAACTGACATTGCAAATCATAATTGCCTGGCTAAATTACTTATATTATGTAAAACTTTCCAAATGAAATAGTTATATAAAATACTAACTGAACAATTAAGGAAATCTTTATATCTAACTGCAAGGATTATTCAAATTTATAAACCAAATCTTAAAAGCAACTGCTTAAATCTTATTGTCTTACCAAAAGGTGTGGGAGCACATCTTATTGAACCAATCTGAACGTATCCCTCCATGCTTGGTGCAGACACTCCACCATACACAACCTCTGATACAGGAAGTATATCCTTATTGGTCACCAATCCACCTTCTTTAACTAGGTCAGAAGTCAATGAGTCACAGTGGCATGTGTGATTAGTTGGACATGTCTCTGGAAAAAATTAATAATAATTAATAATATATATATATATATATATATATATATATATATATATGACACACTATATATATATATAAACAAAGAATTATTTATTTAGGAAATGGTGTAAACCAGTTAAATGTAAAGATGCATGCCATTAAATAACTAACCAAGTAAGACACAAGCACATCCCGTTGTCTGACTGATGTCAGCTCCAGACCATGACTTGGACATGTGACCATCCCAAGTCTTAAAATAACTATACACAGGGTCAAGGTCATTTATAAGAGGCAGTTCCTTGCAGCTGTAATATAGCTCCTGCAATAAAATTATTACTACATCAGAGTATAGTGTTTTAGATATATATATATATATATATATATATATTATAACCATAAATGGCTAAATCTGGATAAAGTCAGACTGTAATTTAAATATAGGGCCTTTTGATATTTGTGTGATATTCTGCATAGCAGAATGCCACCATAAAACCCTGGATCATACACTTGCAGATATTTTTTTCTAAATTCATATATCAGGCTTCACTCTAAAAAAAATTCAAAATCCCCATCATTATTGTTGTTGTTTCTTGCTGTATCCATCCTTAAATATGCCATGTGACTGCATGCAGAACTTCACAATATAAAGACCTGGCAAACGTGGTGCCATCTTTTGGGATGGCCTAAACTACTCATATCATATAACTATGATGATCGATGATGATTGATGTTTTACGGCCACTTTTGTGCACAAGGTAGGCTAAATGGGCCGAGCGACCTCCAAAGGTAATGACATGAAGTGAAAGACGAAACAACCTTCAGATATGCCCACGCCGGGATTCGAAAATGGTGATAGTGATCTGTGGTCCAACACGCTACCGCTAGACCACCAATGGCACCCCTCATATAACTATGTACAGCTGCATTCAATGAACTGATACATCAATAGTTCCCCATTGCAATATTAGTTTTTTTAATAAATAAAATAAATAGGTCAATTTTCTTGGCTAAGGTCACCACATATTTTATTTAAATGTTTCTTATACAAAATGATTTTATTATAATAAAAGTAGACAGGTAACTAATTATAATATTTGATATGAAGATGTTGATCTATAGAAGAAAAATCATTGCTCTAAGACTTCAATGAAATTGTGTTTGCTTAGTGTAACATAAAGGCCTTGTAATTTCACATTTTACACTGTTACACAATATCCAACATTATTTCTCTTAATGGTGACCCCAGTGCATCACAGCACTCTCCTGAAGTAGGTGACACCAGTGCGTGAAAACATGTTGATCGATAAAGCTTGTGACGTCACAGCAGCTTAACATAACCATGTGATAAGTGCCGCCATTGCCATAGTTTGGAAAGTGAGATTTCCATTCACATCAATCAGACTCGCCCCCACCATCCTCATCTTTCAACATACAATCATGCAAAATTGTCCAATTTATCCACGAAATAGTTGCTCTCAGAATCTCATTCTGCATGAAGATTTGTTATTATTATTGATGCAATAAAAAAAAGGCCCTGCTGTAACATCACGACTGCCAAATGAATTTGCTAGATGCCACATCGCGTATGCTCTTACAGGTGCTGAAGCAGGACCAAATACAGGAATTATTTGATTGGGACTATTGTTTTGAAGAGTCGTAACACTGTATAAACTATTATTTTGACACATGCAAGCTACTTCTACAATTAAAAAATACAAGTGTTGTATGCCTTTAATATAATCTGGTTGGAAGGTTATTTTCAAGAATGTTGAGAACAGTTAAGAACACTTAAATCTACTTCTGAAACCACTTCTAAATCTCATGGAAAAATAAGTGAAACTCATTTTCTAGTTTACACAATGAAGAAACATGAACCTACAATTGATACTCAGGGAGTGCAGTATTCAAATATTCAAAACTGGACTCGAAAACGTATATCAATAGCGCAATGTTGTGTGAAGTTAAAATTCTATTCAAATTGTTTGATAAGGGCCTCTAATATTGTAATATTGTCTTGTTAGAACTGTTAAATATATTTATATATTAGTAAGAATGCTAAGATGAATATTATTTAAATGTAAAACGGAGAAACTGAGTCTTGGTGAGGGTAGAGTGTCAAAGTTGTGCTATGGCCTTGTAACTAAAAAATATCCTATTTCAGAATTCTTCTATAAGAACTCCCACTTAGAGAAATAACAAAACACCATCGGAAACAAATGGAAAATAATACAAATATACACAAATCTTCTTGTTATTAATTACCTGTGAGCAGTATTTTGAGATCTTGACCAGTTGTTTTATCTCAGTTGTATTGGCAGAATAATAAAACAGTTGCTTTCTGTGAGAGGCTGGTGCTGATTGGCTAATTTTCTGATTGTTCTCATTATCATGAGGTACCTGTTGACATCAAATATAACAATAATTAGCTGAGTGAGTGAGTGAGTGAGTGGTGGGTGAGTGAGTGAGTGAGTGAGTGAGTGAGTGAGTGAGTGAGTGAGTGAGTGAGTGAGTGAGTGAGTGAGTGAGTGAGTGAGTGAGTGACATGAGTAGTTTAAGAGTTGTGGTCGGTGGTAGAATCAGTAATCAGTAGCATTCAGTCTGAAGTCACAAGTGGTGGTGGTGGTGGTGGTGGTGGTGGTGGTGGGTGGTGAGTGGTGGTGGTGGTGGTGGTGGTGGTGGTGGTGGTGAGTGAGTGAGTGAGTGAGTGAGTGAGTGAGTGAGTGAGTGAGTGAGTGAGTGAGTGAGTGAGTGAGACAGAGAAATTGTGTTCTAAAAGTATAGTAAAATTTTCAAATTCAAGTATGCATGTAGTCAGCCAGATGGGTAGTAATAACAACATATATAAGTTTCTAAGTTGGTCTGTCGGTCGGTCGGTCAGTCAATCAGTACATACCACTGATATGCCTATCCTACTATCTGTCCTGAAGTCACAAGTCACTCCCATGACCTCAACCCCTGGAGCATCATCAGGATCTATAGCGTAGCGCTGGTTGCCATTCGGGTTAACAGCGGCTCCTTGGATCTTAATGTCATGACAATGTTTATAAACGCCTGTAAGTAAAACATTACAATAGCCACATCAAGTATGGAGCCTGAGGTAGTAAAAGATTCTTCAAGATACATTCCTCCACTCAGGAATAACCAGACTGAGTGAAATAATGTTATAAGTCAATTAAGGAAGAACCTGGAATATCTATCTAAAACAACAAAACTCTGAGGTCATGCCTGGGAGACATCATTGTGATGCAGTTAATTGAAATTCCAGCTAAAGATTTTGTTCATCGGGAGCTGATTATGAAACAACTTTAGGATTGGAATCTGTTACCATGAAAATAAAAATTATATACCCAGCAATAACAAATATGCATCTAATAAAATTTTACAACTCTTTCTGTCTGCGAGCTAGTTTTTAGATATTTAGTAACTGATACTTTTAGAATACAAGAGTCATGTTGTTAAACCAATACACAGATATTCTGAGATATTGTTATTCGGTTAATAGTTTTGAATCTACTGTTTCAATTTACTATTTAATACTAATTATTCTCTCATTTCTGTCTTACTTGCAGGTGTGTTTAATGTAAATTTAATAATTGGACTCAGTGCTCTAACAATAATATAATGTAGTGACACTTATCATGTAAAATAACCAGTTTCACCCACAATAAAGCAATGTGGAATAGAGTACACACACACACACACACACACATATATATATATATATATATATATATATAGTCAGAATCCATTAATCCGACAAGGTTTGTCATGTGATAATATATCGGATAAACGAGAATGTCAGACTATCAAGTCGGTGACATACCAGTAGTCTGTGTCACACATGTGCGCAAGATACAGAATGGCATGGAAGCCATTGATTATTTTGATGTTTGTTAATAACAGACACTATAAAGAAATACTTGTGTCAGTCTATCAGATTAACTCATGATCTGCTCATTGGAAAGATCATACATTTGTGTTTGTAATTAGCCATGAATGATTATGATTAGCTATGGGATAACCACAGGCACGCATCGTGTGTTAGTGTGTATAGTAAAGGACGATTATAATTGGTTGTGATATGGCAATTATCATGGGTGGGCAGATTAATGAACCATTACTGACAACATGTTGGTGTGTCTTGCATGACTGAACCAGTGGAAATATTTGTCAACATTTTCGTGTTGTCCGATTATCGAGGTCATTTTACATTGAAATGTCACATTCTATTGGCGAAATGAAGTGTCAGAGTCAGAATGCGCAACACGATTTTGTCGGATTAAAGAGTGATTTATTATGGAGCTAAATCCGTCACAGGCAATAATGCGTCAGATGGTGGATTTGTCGGATAAACGATGTCCGGCTTAACACATTCTGACTGAATATATATATATATATATATATATATATATATATATATAGCTCAGGAAATTTTAATATTTAGATCATATAAATATTAAAATTTCCCAAGCTCTTATTATTATAAATCAGGTTAAGAATTTTCTCCTGGTTGAAAGTCTAAGGACTTTGTACTTCGCTCTAATTAATCCATTTCTGTCCTATGGTATCACTGTATGGGGAAATGCAAGCCAGTCGTTTTTGCGCAAAACGTCCAAACCACAAAAACGAGCAGTAAGAATAATAAATAAAGCTTTGTATAATAGCCACAGAGATCCTCCGTTTAAAAAATCTGAAATTCTCAAACTGGGCGATTTACATGAGCACCAAGCTGCCTTATTCATGAGTGATTATATTATGGCCAGGTTACCTCATTCATTTGGTGATTTGTTCAGATTTAATTGTGATATCGAGGAAGCCTATTTAACCAGACAATCAAGTCTAATCAAGACTGAATGTTGTGATTCTGCCTTTTCTGCTAAATTTCACATTTATAAATTCCCATGTATATGGAACAATTGGACATCAATAATACCAAACTTTACTTCTAAGTGTCAGTTAAAAAAGAAGTAAGTAAAAAATAAGTTACTATTTTCTTATCCAACTACCGTTAAATGTACCAATCCATTTTGTAATGACTGTCAACAGAGATAAACAAATGTTCATCTCTCTTTCATTCCGTAACCTGGTCACTCGTATTCTATAATGTGTCCTCTGGTGGCTTGGCATCCAAATTTATGTGGTGGGAAGACAGCTTTGGCTACACTGGTCCCCCAATTATTATATTTAGTTGGATGTACACTTTGTATTTTCATATGCTTGGAAATTGGAAATAAATACCCTCTCTTTCTCCTTCTCTCTCTCTCTCTATATATATATATATATATAGAGAGAGAGAGAGAGAGAGAGAGACGAGAGAGAGGACTAAATTTATATATTTTTATTTGAATTTTATTTACAGAGGACATCTGTTAGTTAATGTTTGTTATGTATCTAATTGTTATTTTTATCGAACTTAATATTAAGATTATATAGAACATGGTAAATCACCCTTCCTTAGTGCAACTTCAAAGTGGTGAAAATTCAACTGATCTAGTTGGATTCCAGTGATGAACCAGTCATCTTTAGCTTTTTACAAAACATAACTAGGTATTGTTATGGATTTCCAAAATATTCAATACTCAGTATTTGTTTTTTAATACTGTTTTGTCAAACATAATTAATAACACTTTATATAGTCCATAAAAATTAACTTTTACCATAAACAGTTTCAACATAAGACTTCAAACTCGGACTGGAAATTAACTGACTTAAAAACTACTGCAGACTTTTCATGAGAATAAATACAAGACTGGAGACTCATTACAACAGACAGATAACACCAAAAAAACTATGTCATCACTTACTGTAACATCTCAGTGGCTGCACGTGGAGACATCTGGTGGCAGTCTTCTCTATAGTGGCTGCCAGGGAGATGTGGCTCACAGGAAGGTGATTTTTGTCATACAGCCAACCTCCATCCGATGATGTCTCATTGGACGGTGCTGTATTACATCTACAGTCATCATTGTAGCAGCCAATCCCATCTAATAACAGATATTCAAGAAATAGATATAAAATAAATACTGCTATTGAGAGCTTGATTTATTGGTACATTTTTCACTTCTAATGGACAGAATAAAATGCTACATGGACAGTAAAATAGTATATTGAAAAACCAATCAACAGAATCAAATGAAGAACGTAGCATTTCTAGCAGACTTGCAATGCATAAGCATAATGATTCTAGATACATCTAATCGTTTTCCAAATTTGGCTCAAGTTAATTTCTAATCTCTTGCAAAATTTAAGTGCAGATATGGTAAAACACACACAGTGAAGCTAATATGCTGACAGAAAAATAACTTATTGCATGGACAACACTAATTAGCTGAAGGCTATATTCTCCATTTTAGTAGTCTCTTGTGACAATCAACAGGATAGAGTGAGTTAATCCTAAACTTACATAATAAAGTACATAAAATACATGTAACAATGTGTATATATTTGTAATATAGTTTTTATATTGTACTGGTTTTATTTCGTTATATGGTCCGTTTACAAAGCGAGGCGATTGTTTGGCGCCAATTAAGTTAGTTCGTTTGTTAGACTCGGTGTCAGTTCAGTTCAAATGCCACCGTGCGCGTGGACTGACGTGTTTCTGGTCATGGGATTGTGAATATCTTTAGACATCGCTCCCATCCAGTCCTTTTTTGTGTATTCGCTTAGCCGTTAGACTCACAAGTCTTCTTCTTTTTTTGGTTTTATTGTTGTGGCTTGTTGTACAACACACTAATGTAGATGGTTGAAAATAAACCTGTACTATACACAACGACTGCGTTGGTCTAAACCTGCGTGGAAGTTACATACATAAGAAAATACATGTCAGTTTCGTCCAACTAACTATAAGTGTGGAATCAAAGAATGGCTTAAAAATAAATCAGTATCCGTTTGTTTTTCAATTATTATAAAATATTATAGAATATATAAAAAAATAACATCAACTACTATAAAATTTCTTTTGGGAACATTTTAAGTGAGATATTTAGTATTTTTTATTTATGTATGCAGGGACTGAGGACTGACAGACCTTAAAAATAGTTCACACAAAAATGCATACAAAAACAAACATACACATGCACACACAAACCATGCACATGATTGAAGCAACGTCCAGCCAGTATAATTTGATGCAGTGTTAATGAGTAACTAGAGTACACCCTGGAGATTTTAATTATTCCAAATTACCCTTTCAAGGCCCCTGATGTCTGAGAATTCTACATAATCTACTACTAATATTTTTTTCCTTAACAAAGCTGATTATTAGAAACTACCTCACTACAACAAATACATCTGGATTGATCCCAAATGTAACACACACACACACACAAAGTCAAATATGTCATATTTTCAACATAAATAACTAAAAATATTAAATCTATACCCACTACAGGTTCGTGATATAGATTTGGGTTCAGTTCAGTTCAATTGTTTAGCCTCAGTCCAATCATACATGGTTCCTACAGCCAAGTAAATATTATTTTCCAGGACATTTCCAGGATTTCTCCAGGATAAAATTACCATTTTTCAGGACAAGGTATACATGATATAAAGGTACTAAATCAAGATATGCGCAAAAAAGCTTATCATATTTATTCAAAGTATGATCGATTATTGACAATTTTTGTGATACAGCCTCTGCCTCACCCTTTCTACCTGTCTGATCCACCCAGTTTCATTTAAATTTTAACTAACGTGGGATATCAAGACTATGTACCAGGTACCTACTCTTTTTCTTCTACAATTGAAGTTTTCTTCTACAGGCATAATATTTATTGACGGACTTGTTTATTCTAAGTGGATTTTTTCACAGGCAATATTTTTTCGAAAACATTTCCTGATTTTGTGAAATTCAAGGACATTTCCTGGACCTGGAAAATGAATTTGTTATTTTCCGGTTTTTCCAAGATGCATGGGAAGCCTGTCATACCTGGAACATATGGCCAAGGAGCAACTGCCAAGGGAAACAAATCCCACAAATACACGGATGAGCCGGATTCAAACCAACAACTTAGAAGTTTGTAACGTAGTGCTCTAACTATTGTACAATCAGAATGGCCAGGTTTTGTGCTGTCACAGGTATCATCAAACCTCACTCACTCACTCACGCAACCGTTCACTCACTCGAATTAATTTTTACCGGTATTTCCAGCCCAATATGGCATGAGATTTCCATCAATGTCATACCAGCCATAGGTATCACTGAGGTCAAGCCCAGCATCGGTACACTGATACATCATGTGCTGCTTGCAGTAGATGGAGCCACCAGTCAGTGCCTCGAGTTGGGCTTTGTTGACAGCATTATAGATAATGTCGACACTGGTCTGATTATTGGCGAGTGCTGTACAGTCTGACTGTTGATGGGTTATTATCTATGAAATATATACATACACCATTAAAAAAGTAATATGTATATAATTGGCACTTAATAAGAGTTTCCATGCTGTTTCAAGACATTTAATCAGTTGGCCATAAGGATAATTTCTATTACATGTGATATGGGAGATAGTGAGTCATTGGTTTAGATTCAGTGTGGGTCACATCTGTCATGTGACAGTGGCCAGGAGCCAAAATGCAAACAAGTAAATCCCTGGATCCTTGGAACAATGAAAATTGATGGCCATGGGGAGAAGAACCCTGAGCTGGCAGTTTACTATACAGCAACTCAAACCACTCTGCTATCAGAACATTCTGGAGTTTTCAACATGAAACAGGTGCTCTATGAATATTATAATAAATATTTCTATAAATACTCACGGTGACACCTAGTGGAGGATCATATGTCATTTCACAGTAAGCAGGGAATGGCTTCTCGCCCTTGGTGCCATCTGGATCAATGATCCACGTCTCTGTTGTTGTGTGATGAGAATTGCGCAAATCCTGACAGTTCTTACGTATGTCTGATTTAATAAAGAGAATGAACAAAATTCCCATTTGACCAAAAACAATAAACAAATCACTTAAATTAAATAACATTTACAAGTCTATGTTTAGCAACTGCATTGGGTAAATACTAATAATATGATTATCGTAGGTCCCGGCCATTAAGCCGAGACTTTGTGTCAACATTTTGACCCTTATTTTGGGGGGTCAGCTTAATGGCTGGTGCTATTTCAGTGTAAAGAAATCCAGTCATCAAGAGAAACTTTTTCAGTGTGTTAGCAGCCGTCTAGATGCCAGTGACCCTAAGGTCCTAGTCTAGATGTAGATGCAAACGGACATCAATCCGTTATTTTGATAAACTCATGCAGTCATGGAGTGAAAATAGAGATGAAACAAGTTGATGATAATTATACATAGCTTTATAATGAAAATCAGTATTTATATGTAGAATTATCTGATTTTTGTAATTACGGATAAACATTGTTTGACTCAGTAGCGCATTTCACGAAGGCAGTGCTGGTAACAAGACAACTCGTACCCAAGACATCCCGTACCCAAGAGCATCGTATCTCATTCGTTTGGCCATAGAGACATTAGGTGCCCCCATATATATATATATTTTGTATGGGCATATTTATATTAATAACGGGATAATTACTGATTAATTAATTTATTTTCAATAGAGAGTTATAGTTACTAACTGACCTCATATACCGGTAATTTACAATTACATTGTCTTGGTTATTGTCACGTTAGTGACCAAAACGTAACATCAAAGACTCAGAAGTAATTGACAATATGTTTAATTACTTCTAAGTCATTGACTTCATATACGGTTCAATGAATGTTTAATCACGCCGTTAATTTAAGTTTGAGTTCCTACTATGCGCTAACAGTTTCGTAAACGATGGTTATAATTTGCTTTGATCTATTGACAGTATACAAAACACATTGGTATGAATAACGATTTTCTGTGTTCAAAACGTCACCTGGGCTGGAAATATTACAGGGAAAAGTTCAGATTTTTAAGTCGGCTTATTGGACGGTAACACCATAAATCATGATATTTTAGGTTTATTGGACAGTAACACTATAAATCATGATATTTAGGTTTATTGGACGGTAACACCATAAATCATATTTTAGGTTTATTGGACAGTAACACTATAAATCATGATATTTAGGTTTATTGGACGGTAACACCATAAATCATGATATTTAGGTTTATTGGACGGTAACACCATAAATCATGATATTTTAGGTTTATTGGACAGTAACACTATAAATCATGATATTTAGGTTTATTGGACGGTAACACCATAAATCATATTTTAGGTTTATTGGACAGTAACACTATAAATCATGATATTTAGGTTTATTGGACGGTAACACCATAAATCATGATATTTAGGTTTATTGGACGGTAACACCATAAATCATGATATTTAGGTTTATTGGACGGTAACACCATAAATCATGATATTTTAGGTTTATTGGACAGTAACACTATAAATCATGATATTTAGGTTTATTGGACAGTAACACTATAAATCATGATATTTAGGTTTATTGGACGGTAACACCATAAATCATATTTTAGGTTTATTGGACAGTAACACTATACATCATGATATTTAGGTTTATTGGACGGTAACACCATAAATCATGATATTTAGGTTTATTGGACGGTAACACCATAAATCATGATATTTAGGTTTATTGGACGGTAACACCATAAATCATGATATTTTAGGTTTATTGGACAGTAACACTATAAATCATGATATTTAGGTTTATTGGACGGTAACACCATAAATCATGATATTTTAGGTTTATTGGACAGTAACACTATAAATCATGATATTTTAGGTTTATTGGACAGTAACACTATAAATCATGATATTTAGGTTTATTGGACGGTAACACTATAAATCATGATATTTAGGTTTATTGGACGGTAACACTATAAATCATGATATTTAGGTTTATTGGACAGTAACACCATAAATCATGATATTTTAGGCTTATTGGACGGTAACACCATAAATCATATTTTAGGTTTATTGGACGGTAACACTATAAATCATGATATTTAGGTTTATTGGACGGTAACACCATAAATCATGATATTTAGGTTTATTGGACGGTAACACCATAAATCATGATATTTTAGGTTTATTGGACAGTAACACTATAAATCATGATATTTAGGTTTATTGGACGGTAACACCATAAATCATGATATTTTAGGTTTATTGGACGGTAACACCATAAATCATGATATTTAGGTTTATTGGACGGTAACACCATAAATCATGATATTTTAGGCTTATTGGACGGTAACACCATAAATCATGATATTTTAGGCCTATATTTTACGGTAATAAACATATGAATATTTGGGGAAAAAATTAAATACCTTCAAGTTGATTGATTCAGTGAGTAAGAGAGAATTACTCATCCAAAACATTTATTAAATTAGTAACAATTGAGTGAGTGAGCGAGTGAGTGAGTGAGTGCTTTGTTTAACAACTAAAATTACAAACAATCACATTATTACACACCATACTGATATGGCCCACACGTCAGTGATCCGACCATTATATTAGCACTCTTTCTGCTGCCTGGTTGTACTGCTGTATCAGAAAATCCGTAACACACTCCAGACACGGGTAGATGCGTCTTGTTGATCAAGAGACCACGGTCTTGTCGAAGAACATGGTCATCATTATCGCAGTTACACTGGACATCAGCACCCCCATCACACATGTCCATCATACCGCAAGCACACTCGTCTCCATCAGCGCTACCTGCCCAACCTGTCAGCAAAAATATATCACAATGTACCATTAGAGTATGAAACAACACATAACCAGGTGTGGACAGATTTTAAAGTCGTCTGCCTTAATTACTGTCAGTTTGAAATATCAAATTACTCTCTTGTAATACATATGGTATACCGGCAATGTTATATGTGAGCAGGAAATTTTACAGCTGATTGCGCCTTACACTTATTAACTTTTAAACCTGGGCAATGTACAATCTTTAAAAGACAATCATTTAATAGATTAAAGAGAAACAAACTTGTTTATTTTTTAGTAATCTTCCCTGTATTGTAAATATCTGAAATAATAGACTATGACCTCATTAGTGTTTTGTTTATTTGTTTGTTTGTTGGTTTGTGGTATTACCCCTGTCAGGATATTCCAATATTTGGACAGCTAATATTCTAACAGCTCTGTCATGCATGTAAGGAGCCGCCAAAAGGTTGTGTGAGTATATATATATATATATATATATATATATATAGTCAGAATCCATTATCCAACAAATCCACCATCCGACAAATTATTGTCTGTGATTGATTTAGCTCCATTATAAATGACTCTTTAATCCGGAAAAAATCTCGTTCCACGTTCTGACTGCGACACTTCACTTCGCCAACAGAATGTGACTTTTCAATGTAAAATGACCTTGATAATCCAACAACATGAAATTGTTGTCAAATATTTCCACTGGTTCAGTCATGCAAAACACACTGACCTGTTGTCAGTAATGGTTAATTAACCTGCCCACCCATGATAATTGCAATATCCTAACCAATTATTCTCGTTTATCCAACATGTTATCATGTGACAAACCTTGTCAGATTAACAGATTCTGACTGTGTATGTGTGTGTGTGTATGTGTATATATATATATATATATATATATATATATATATACTCTCAATATTGAGTAAATTAATGTGCAGCTCTCATTTGTACTTTTACAAAAAGAAACTAGTCACACCTAGATAAAAAAAACTGCGGTTGAACAGCCAGAGTATTCAAAATAAAAACAATCAGTTGATTTTGGTTGGAATGCAAACGTTTCACCAGTTTTACTTACAATATCTTTTGAGTCATCAGATGTTGGAATACACCCTCAGTTCTACATAGAGGTCTACACATATCTCTATTACTAGTTAACATGCCAGGTCAAAAAGTAAAAATGGCATTTTTCTTAAAATAACATCTTCTAAAAGTTTTAAATTCTGTCTTGTCTTATATTCAAGTTAGGTGGTTTCCCGCGATATTGACTGATATACTGACCCCATCTTATATACGAGATATACTTATACACAAGTATATATGGTAGATGATGATGATGATGGTAATCGATGTTTTACGGCCACTTTTGTGCACGTGGCAGGCTAAATGGGCCGAGCGACCTCCAAAGGTGATGAAGCGAAGTCAAAGATGAAACGACCTTCAGATATGTCCACGCCGGGATTCGAACACGGGTGGTAGCGATCTGTGGTCCAACACGCTACCGCTAGACCAAGGAGGCGCCCCAGTATATATGGTAGAAACAGCCCACATACACAGGTATCACTCACACTTGAACTCAGACCTCAGGTCCACTATACTATCACAGCACCATGTTGTAGTGGAACCAGCAACGGTAATAGTGATGATATAGGTGGCAATAGTCATATAAATATATGATAGTCCTTCAAAATCCGGGTTCCTTTTGTGGCCTTTTGTAATAAACTTTAGAAAAACTATGGACTGATTTAAATTTCATTATCATCATCATCAACATCATCAATATAATTGTAGTCATCATCATAATCATCATCATGGTCATCATTAGTGTTGATGTCATCATTTTTTTCATCATCATCATCATCATCATTGGTGTCATCATCATCATCATCATCATCATCACCATAACTGTTGTCATCATCATCATTATCATGGTCATCATTAGTGTTGACATCATCATAATTTTCATCACCATAATTGTTGTCATCATCATCAACATCATCATTGCCACCACCACCACCATGATCAGGATCATCATTGTTGTCAGTATCATCATCATCATCATCATCACTGTTGTTGTCATCATCATCATCATAACTGTTGTCATCATCATCAACATCATCATTGCCAACCACCACCATGATCAGGATCATCATCATCATTGTTGTCAGCATCATCATTATTGTCATCATCATCATCAGTTTTCTACCATAAATGTTTACTAACCTGCCATCTTCTGTCCTTTATGACTGATCCAGTAGACATGGCTGCTGATTGGTGAATACTGACAGCTGTAACTCATATACTGCATACAAAAACCTGACACATCGACTAAAGCCTGTGGAGATAATAAATATATAACAGCTATAATTTATGTAATATTTAACAAGCTTAATTAAATCAAGGAGAAAGTTCCATTTCACAAACTTAATTAATAAACATCAAACATACATGACGATAATAAATACTAATAACACAGTTCATAGGACTGAAACACACACACACACACACACACACACATATATATATATATATATATATATATATACACTTAAAATTATATCAAGTTCTTAATAACTTGATATATATTAACCCATATATATTATGTATTTCTGACTCTTTAGCTATAAATAAATATTTCCATCGAAGATATATCGTGTTATGTGAAAAAGAACACTTTTCTACATTTTTAGTGTAGTGCCTTTCCTCAATTTAAATAATAATTAAGGCAATTCTTTGAAACTGAATATTACTTTCAGATGATTCTAAACATACTCTGCTAGTTATATTGTACATGTCATTAATATAAGTGTTGCTAAAAGAATAGATTGCTAGCAACCAAACTAGTTGAATGCATGATTTGTGTCATTTAGTTTATATATATATATATATATATATATATATATATATAAAGAGAAAGAAAGTTGGCATAATTAGATTATTACCTGCATCACTTTCATATTGATGGCCAGGTAAAAAGTATAAATGGATTGTAACTTTGGTGGATTTGTTTTTATCATTTTAATAGATGCGATTAAGTTCAGTATCTAATGACTGATTGTATGAAAGGTCAACTTATTCCAGAAAATTAAATAATAATATTCTGTATGCCTCATATTTCAAATGTAGTCTGCAAGACAGATAAATGATAATGTTAAATGAATGGATGAATGTTATAACCACCATGACATTTCACAGATTATTTTCTACAATAATTTAAATATGCTTTCTTCTTTTTTTAGGGTTTTCAAATGCACTAATACTCACATTTAGCAGTATGGTGATAATATTTTTAACTGTATATTGCATGAAATACTCCTTTATTATGCAAATATGACAAAAACAGGTCAAAAAGTTAACTATTAAATTACCTGAATCTGGTTAGAATCAGCAAACAGGTAAGTGAAGTTTGTACACGCAGCATGTGGACCATGATACTGAGGGTCATCTACAGTGTCAACTGATCCATCTGCAGACATACAAATAAATCAACATCTGCATGGAATATGTCTTTAAAAATATTAATGAGGTTTATGTTGATTTTATTTATTTTATTTATTTTTAAATTTAATCAGAACTAAAAAATGTGTATACTATACAATAACAATATTACTAAATATTACAGCAAATAAAAATTAAATTTTGACTATAATACAAAAGTCAAAGATTGATTTAGTGTATGGTGGTGCTAAAAAAGGGAAAGTAACAATTCATGAGCTTGATTAACTTATGAATGATATTCTCTGATGACAGTTATAGATGTTTTGAAATCAAACTTATAATAAAAATGGATTTTGTAGAATAATGTTGAGATTCAACAAAATACATAACACCAGAGAACATTCGTTGCACTCACATTCTGGATACAGGATAGTTTTAAGTGGGAATTCACAACCAACCAGGAATGGTTCTACACCAAATGTATCATCGGGATCAATAACAAAATGAGTGACATCAAGTCTGTCTTTGTATTGACCGTATACAGTGAAGCCATCGACATAAAGTGAATAACAATTGGCATATGTCTCTGTATGAAAGTAAAAAGTAAATTATAATCAAATATTACCAATAAATAGAATATTTCATGGAAAATTAAAGAAAAGGCCAATGTTTACTTGTCTACCTCGGTATTTTTTCATCCTTAACATAACCATAATTAGACAAGAGTTTTTTTATAACATTCCCATCATGACTTAAACCCTGGGTATCATCCCAGACATAAACTAACATACTAAATATCCTGCCAGGTTACATTGACTGACTAATAGCACTAGCCATCTTGAATATATGTGCCTTTATCAAAAGTAAAGGTAATCTATTTGTTGTTTAAGTGATGAATTGTTCGGATTGAAATTCTTTTTAAATTCAATGAAAATAAACTGTTTTCACATTTGGGTCCTTTTGTATATGAATTGGATAATTAAAACACTTGTAGTAGGGCAACAGTGAAAATAAAATTTAAAAAATCATTATAGCTAAATAATAAATCATATTTCTATATATTCATGCATATTCGCTGTTGAATAATATCCCACATAAGAAAATGACATTTTTATAACATAATGGAATAACCCTACATCTGATAAAATATTAACATCTACTAAGATCTGTCTGTCAACAAACTCACCATAACACTGTAATGCACCAACTGTTGGCGTTTTCTTCGAGTCTGTAATCCACAGATCAGTAACGGGTATTGACTGTTTATCGTGAAGCTGTACAGTGTTATATCTACAGAAGCATTGTAAAAGAATTGTTCAAAAGCCGGCACAGAAGTCAAAAACATAAAACAAACAGATCAAGATGGAAAATTATGTAGGTTAACATTACTGACAGAACACAATTTGTATCATGGTAAATGGGCATGTTTTATGGATTAAAAATACTAACAGTTGTTTGTCACAGCTCAGACTGTCCGTGGCATTGATATAAAATTGATCGGAGTTATCCCAACGTGATGTCCAGTAGGAAGCTGAAACAGAATAAATTATATGAGTAATTTATGGAATGCTGTAGCGCTTTAAAATAAAACAGGTTTAGTATGTGTGTGTGTGTGTGTGTGTGTGTGCACATGTGACATTATCTTTTTTGTATGGAAGAAGAATAATGGTGAAGGGCTGATATACGTGATCAGAACAGATTTACTGCCCAATAATATTCAGCATTGTTATCCATGACTATGACTTGTATAATATTAACTACACGATATTCTCAAACATAAACTAAAAACAGCATGCTATGGAAATAAAGCTAACCAATACAACTATAACAAAAACGAATTGCGTCAAATTTCTAGGAGTGTTCATTGACGAAAATCTAAATTGGAATGAACATATCAAAGTCATTAAACAGAAAATATCTCGATCATTCTTTGTTATAAACAAAGTCAAACACGTCATGAATAACAAACACCTTGTATCTTTATATTATTATCTGGTTTAACATATGGAATAACATTGTGGGGGGGGGCTGTCTATGACATCCACTTGACGAAACTTGTCATGATGCAAAAGAAAATTATTAGAGTCATAGCTGGCGCCACCTATTATGCTCACACAGAACCCATTTTGTAGACCTCACCATTGCGAGTATTAAAACTGACTGATATATATAAAATGCAGGTATCAAAATATGTTTTAAATTTTCTCCACAATGTACTACCCTCACCACTGAGCAACCCCTTTACCTTATCAAGAACTGTACATGAACATAGCACCCGCCACTGTACAACACTGAAACTGCAAACGCTTCCATCTCAGACTGTTGTAACATCACAATGTATAGCCAATATGGGGCCACGTACATAGAATCTTTTATCTTCAGAACTCTATACAAATTTTTTGTTTTTTTTTTGTGATCTACAATCATGGAACTGAACTAATTCTAATATGAAATCTAAAGCCTCCCTGCTTCTACTTCATCATGACCCCAGGCACCAATCATGTAGCAACTGTCATACTGTATAGTTTACCTGACTGTCGTAAGTCACAGTCATACTGGATGGTCTGTAGACAATAGGATGATCTCGTTACCAGCTTCATTATCATTAATCTGTCCACGTTTAGATATGACAAAGCAACATGTTGTGTGTCATTTGGCTGAAAACATGAAAGAGAATTAATCATGAAATCATTGTATCATAACAATGAGGCACATTTAGAGGGGTGAGGTCTACAAGTGAGTCAGTGATAGATTGTATAGTTGTCAGTAAAAAAGTCTCTCTGATAGTCAATTAAATAGTTACCAGGTGCAACCTGAATAATGTGATTAATTATAAATGTAATAATTATTACAAAACATGAAAAACTGTATTATCAAACCTGTGGATTTAAATTTTCAGCATGAAATGGCAATTTATGAAGTACAGTCCCATATTCAAAGAACACTTCCCGAGATATTGTTTCATGATCAGTACAGAATAGTTGACAAACAGTTAATGACCTCTGATTTCATGAACAATACATGAACTTTTATACATGAACCATTCATGAAATTTTCACTGGGCTCATAGGGTGCTTCCATGGTCTAACTGGTAACATGTCGGATCATAGATCACTACCACCTGAGTTTGAATCTCAGCATGGCCATATCTAAAGGATGTTTCATCTTTGACTTTGCTTCATTATCTTTGGAGGTTGCTCAGTGCTTTGTGCCTATCACATGCACAAAAGTGGCCTTAAAACATTAATCATATATATATATATATATATATATATATATATATTCACTGGGCTCATAATGTGCTATGCTTCTTAGGAACTTCAGCTTACAGATAACACAACAAGAGTACTACTACACCAGATGATCTAATGATCACAAAGTTTATACAAATTATTAATATTATTATTAATAGAGATCCAGTAAAATAGAGATAACCTTTTTATCATTATTATCTTTTATAAGACTATTCACCAATCTCCCAAATGGTTCTCCTTGTGAAGATGCAAATGCCAAAGACTACAAGAATCCCATCAAAGTTAATGATTGTGTGTGTCTAGTGCCAAGGGGAGCCATAAAATTGGCATATGGCAAGTCCCGCTAATATCAATTAGCCACAATTATCAAAACCCCCAAACTTACCATTTTATTTTGGTCAGTTGGTATGACGGTGATGCCAATCTGTGGTTCCGCTGGAAACTTGCAGTGCACAGGAAAGGGAGCAATATTTGTTGAATAGAATTCGTCTTGAAGAGGGAACATGAACACAAAAATTGTTATTTGCATCCATTGATTCGATGTAACATATCTAAGGCCATTATTGTAAAATCATGCAGAATATTAAACTCCAATATCAAGCCTGTGTGAAATAAAGATTTTCTGTGTACATTATAAATGGCCTTTAAAAATGTTTCTAAAAAGCACCTTTTTTTTAACCAACATAACAGCTGATTCTAATTATATTTATTATGGCATATATTTATCATCACATTCTCTTAATTTCCTTCTCTTTGTTGCCCATAATTTGCTATTCTCTCGATTAAGCACTTTATTAAAGTTGAATGAAGTGAACAAAACAAATGATACAATTTTTACATATAATTTATATGTTCAAATTGTTCTGCTGACTGTAAATTAGAAACATTTCAGAGCTATTCTTCACATGAAAACTCTTTCTTTTTTATGGTAGGACTTCACAGAGGCACAAAACCAATAGGAGCCCCACAATAACCCACCAAGGTCATTACTTTATATGCATTGTCACTGCACTGCTAGTATATTAATATTTAGAAACAGCTGGATTTACATTTTATGATAAAATTGGCCTGTGGCATTATTTATTATAAAATGTATTTTGATTTTGACAGTCTAATTGTTATAATCTAGTGGCAATCATAGTTAAAGTCCTTATATGTATTTTTGTGTTGCATACCAGAATCAATATACCTTAATGTTTGCAATAAATCAATATTCTGTACATATTACGGGCATGGCTGTTTTGATGCTTAATTCAAGGAATATGGGTAATTTTTAGGTGTTAGCGGATATAAGACAAGTTGGCAATCTTTGGGGATTTTTCTGACATTTATATATGCCCTAGCTGGATGTGTCTATTTTATTCAATCAAAAACACTAAACCAACTAAAGGTAACATAAAATGCAACTCATTTGGACATATGGACATAGTATGACTATGGATTAAAAACAATCAGAAAATGGTAATGTGCTGCAGTAGTGCTAATGATAGTACACGGAAATAAAGACTAGAAATCGTGAGATCAAACTCAAACCCCAGTATGTGTATGCAGTATGATTAATCCATCATTAAAAGATTACCCGATCATCTCATTTCTCTAATGAAAAAAAGGGGTCATGTTTCCCAAGTGAGACCAGCATCAAAGACATTATCATGTATTCACTCCTAGCCTTACACAACATTGTTGTCATATGTCATCTTCAGATCATTTATTCCCAGTTTATCTCTTCATAACAATTTTTCCCAATCATGATTTGGAGAAAAATCAACCACGGCAATATAAATACTTGATTTTATAAAGTTCTAAAAACCATGGAAAATCATGAATCATGAATTTTTAAAGAGTAATATTACATTTTTATATCTCTTCGGAATGATAACACAGGTATCAGTAAGAAAGACAGTAATGATGTTTATCTCAAGTTTTTTATTACATGAGACTGATCAAACTTGTCTATGACTGTTTGTTTTTATCTTTGGCTTTCTAATCTTCAAAGTTTTAATCTTGACCATAATATTTATTCCAACATCAAATATACCAAGATGCTTCATATAATTTATTATTACTTTATATTACACGATGTCTTACCTTTGTTATCTATGTTCAAGTCTGCAAAATAAAAACGTCAACAGTAAATATTTATTTTGTGAGATGTGTATTCTAAATAAGAGTAAAATAAGATATTTAAAAAAAAAAAAAAAC
Source organism: Paralvinella palmiformis (assembly GCA_025642065.1). Taxonomy (NCBI): domain Eukaryota; kingdom Metazoa; phylum Annelida; class Polychaeta; order Terebellida; family Alvinellidae; genus Paralvinella; species Paralvinella palmiformis. The sequence continues at coordinate 383,285 of JAODUP010000662.1, read as the reverse complement.
AATTCTCAGCAAATGTTCCTTATCTATTAATATTATCAGTGAGATATTATCTTTGTCTTCAATGATCAGAGTTATATACTTGCCCACAGTATTGGGATTATAGTTGCCTTCTGTGATTTGTGAATTGAACATATCTGGAACAAAATTAATCAAAACATTTTCATATATTGGCGATATAATAATTACCCAAACATTCATTACATTTCTATTTAAGCCTAAAATAAAGAAAATTATATCGGGTGGTTCTACCTTTTTTTTTAATAATAATTTTTGCATAGATAAATAATCATAACACAAATAGCCATACTCTAGCATAAATATAACAAAATAGAGTACAAAAAAGGAAAATTATAATACTACTGAGTTAAAACCTATACAAAAGACCACCTCTCTAAAAAGATGACTCCATATAAGATAGGACTTCTCTTAACAGGAGTTATAATAATCTTTAAAAAAAAACTAAAAGGATTCCTAAAATCAGGTGGAGCGATGTCGAAAACTGAGTTTTTCTTGGAAGACTGAAAATCTTTGGAAAATGCTCAAGCCATGAAACAAAAATTACCAGAAATTCCACTAGCTTGCCCTCTTTGATCAAAATCCCCAAAACAAATATTTAATAAGACAGCTAATAATGATGTTCCTTTTTATTAATTCCATTCTATTTTTCAGAATGATTAACCAAGGAATCCTCTTGGTTCAAAACCTCCACCCAACAAGTGCCACATTAAGATCAGACAATCTTTGAGCTGCCAAGGTCAAGTACATCCAAACAGTGACAATCTATATTTATGTTCGGTACGCCAACTGGTTTAGCTTATCTAATGTGCTTCTGGATAAAACTGATCAATTATTTAAACAATAAACCTATGTTTTACCCATAGATTTCTTTACAAAATTATCTGAATTCAGACTTCTCTTAACTGTAATAATTTACTTTGCAATCTTCTGTTCTTACTCTATTCAATCCCATAATCTTCCTAGGTGGGTCTTTAAAATTTAAATGTGTGTGTGTGTGTGTGTGTGTGTGTGTATGTGTGTGTGTGTGTGAGCATGTGTGCATGAATGCATGTGTGTGTGTATGTGTCTTCATAATGTCATTGAAAGAACACTATGTTAATATGTTATACCAGGGTAAAAAAAACATGTAGTTATTATTATTATTTACACATCAGGTAAAATCCTTCACAAAATGGTGCCCTCGTGTAAGATTCAAATCAAGCAAGCAAAAAAACAACACGAGGTGCATTCAGTCGGGGCCATCTCAACAGCATTATAGGCCCCCGGGCAAAGCAGTGCACTCAGGGCCCCTACTTACACAACCACCCACGGGAATAAAAATGTAAATAGTCGAGACTGTGATATTATATCAGATGCGAATGCCAAAGTCCACTTGTAATATAATAATAGATATTTATAGTTTAGTATAACAAAGTAGTTATTTATTGACAGCAAGTCACAACATACATTGATTAGCATGGGGCCCCTCTGCTTGTGGGACGGCCCATGTGTTCAGTTCTTTTAACAGAAAATTACATAAATAAATGATTTAAATTAAAACCCAAATTAAAAAATCTATGCCTGTCACCTTTAAGCTTCGAAGAGAGGCACAAGATTATACTTCTTGGCCTTTACAACGAGTCTAGTTGCTACATTAGTCATAATACACGAACATCTCCCCAATATGAGTTCAACTTGTACAACATGAAATACTTACCTGGTAGATATTTGTTCTCTCTCTTTGATTTATCTGCAGTGATGTGTCATGAGATTCAGTTTACATTAGTTAAATATAGATGGCAACAATATGTAATAACAGGTTTACATAGGTACTATACTGTATCTATATGTTTAATGCAATACGCAATAGTTAAAATTACCTAATGTTGGCTGACTGAAATACTACTGTATAAATAACAACAGTGAAGTATGTCATATCATGAACAAATTCTACTATTACCAAGAGAAAGTTAGTGGTTCCAGTGCATGAAACATTACAGCTCATAAAACAGGATAAACTACTGTGTTACCTCTTGGATATGATGTATGTGGGTAGACAGGTCCATCTGGATCTATCAGATAGGTATAACTATAGGTACGGTTCTTATATCTGTAATCTTGACAGCTTGGTTCAATACCTGTGACATGGACAAAATAAAAATAGAATTACTAACTCAGTACAATAAAAGGAAAATTACCTTTTGTATGTATTAGGCAATAACATTGACTGAATATGTATGTGCACATACAAATACACAAACACACTTGGGCAGATGTTTTAAATGCTTTGAATACTCGGATTAAAGATTATCAGACTAAGGAAGATTGAGAGAAATGAAGGCCAGAAAATGTTAAAGCTGAACAATTAATAAGATTACATTATTAAATATGATGACACAAACATTCCCCAGAACATCGTGTGAACTCTGATCCCAGGCTTATATTCTCACCAAACTGTGTCGGTGCACATTTCAGCCAACCAACATTATATCTGGCTATCTTGTCATCACCGACATCTCTGACAGTGACTTTTGTGATTGGCAAATCTTCTTTGTGGATCACAACACCAAAATCCTTCCTTGTCACTCCATCCATGATGTCACAGTTACAAGTCACATTGGCCTGGTCACATGACTTAGTGATTCCACAACCACACATACCAGACTATGAAATATTAATATATATAATATATATATATATATATATATATATATATATATATATATAATATCTATATTAAGTATTTCTAACAAATTATTTATAACGGTTGGTAATGCATAATAATTAGAATAACATTATGCAATTTAGATTATTATTATATATTGATTTGTGTCCTAGATTTATGGGACTTAAGATCAGAAAAATCTTCACCAAGTATCTTGAAAATAATTGAGATATATCAATTTAAAAAGTTAGAAAGTGAGAAACTAAATTTTAAAATATAAAAAAAAATAAGAAAACAATCATGTATATTTTCAGTACTATGAGTAAACTTTAAAAATAAAACTCTAGTTCCAATATTAAACATGGACTAAATAGTATTAAACTTACATTTTTAGGAACTTAATTTTGTTTTAAGTAAACTGTAATAAAAACTAAGAAACTAACTTTATAAAATCCAAGTTTAGTCTGAAGTATGATGTAAAGAAAAAGATTTACCTTAGTCCACTTGTAAATAAATTGATTTTAAATAGCAACCTGCAATCCTATCACCTTCCACAATATCAATTTTCAAAAAATCCAGCAAGTAACGTTTAGCAGAGATTACTAAATTTCAGTGCTAATTATTTTATTAAAATTTGCATAACTGGTAGAAAACAAACTGAAATGTCCCTTTATAATTATCTCTTAAGCATTATATGTTATCTAAATCTGTCAAATTATCATAACACTAACAAACCTAATTCCTATTCCAGATTTTATTATTTGCTGGATATATATAAGGAATGGCCTAAAAGTAGTGGTACCAATTTGCAAAGGTGGCAATATATATATATATATATATATATATATATATTAACCTGAACAAACTCCCTTTGAGATAACAACTTGCCTATTGCAAGCAAAGTTGAAAAAACTACATGTCTATTTTTATACTAACAGAAAGTTTCTTCTCTTCAAATGTTTTCATTAAGATCAATCCCTTTTAAAGATGACAACATCATTTTAATTACATATTCTAATACTGTAGGTCACTGCCATTAAGCCAATACTTTGTGTCAACATTTTGACCCTTATTTTGGGGGGTCAGCTTAATGGCCATGCTATTTCAGTGTCAAGAAATCCAGTCAACGGGAGAAAACAATTTGTGAGTTAGCAGCTGTCTAGACTCTAGATCTAGACTCTAGATCTAGATGCAAACGGACACCAATCAACATTTTAATATGTAGTCATGGAGTGAATGATAACTATACATGTCTTTATAATGAAAATCAATATTTATATGTAGAATTATCTGATTTTTGTGATTATGGATAAATGTTTTTGGACTCAATGGCACATTTCATGACTTTCTAATTCGAAGGCAGCATCGGTAACGAGACAACTCATACCAAAGACATCCTGTACCTAAGAGTGTCGTATCTCATTCGTTTGGCAGCATAGATATTAGGGTGCCCCATATACATATTTTGTCTAGGCATACTAATAATGGGATAATTACTGATTAATTAATTTATTTTCAATAGAGAGTTACTAACTGACTGCATATACCGGTAATTTGCATTGTCTCAGTTATGGCGCATTAGAAATTTAGTGACCAAATTGTACCATCAAAGGCTCAGTAGTAATTGACAATTGCCTAAATATTTCTAAGTCCTCATATGTGCTAACGGTTTGTACGAAAAACAAATTATGAAAACAAAGCTGTTTCCTACATTCAAAATGTCACCTGGAAATACTACAGGGAAAATTTCAGATTTTTAGGTCGGCTTAATGGACGGTGATCTAAAATATGACCTCGGTATGTTCAAATGTATGTATTATTCTATACAAATGGTAAATTATTTATTATAATTATTTGATATACACACTTGTTTCAATCCTCCAGGCCAGTAGTCCAGTGCCACCCCATCAGCTCGGCTAACATATGCAAATCTCTCTTTATCACCCATGATCTTGGAGTTCTGAAATTCAAAAAAAATTAAACAGCCGTATTACAAAAACCTACAATGTCTGTTCAAAGATAAAGAAATCATATTAACTTAACTTTTTCAGAGCAATTTCAACAAAATATTTCTCAAACTTTCTTATTGTTTATTTTTATTTACCATTTTATAAATAATATCTTCTTGATATAAATGACACAGGCTGTATCACAATGATATAAATGACACAGGCTGTATCACATTGATATAAATGACACAGGCTGTATCACATTGATATAAATGACACAGGCTGTATCACATAGATATCAATGACACAGGCTGTATCACATTGATATAATCAATTGCTGTATCAAAATTGATAAAAAATACCAGGTGTTCTTCTTGTAAAAAAGCCTTCGGGTGTAAATTATTAAAGAAATGTTTTATTAATGCAACTTTCACATTGATATAAATGACACAGGCTGTATCACATTGATATAAATGACACAGGCTGTATCACATAGCAATCCATAACAGTACATTTATTTTCAATTTGCTTTTTACAATGCCTCATACCAATATTCTTCTGTATTAGCCTTCAGTGCAAATGTATTAAAGAATGTTTTATTGTGCAACTTCATGGGCATGAAAATCATTCCTTGTTTAATATCATCAGCATGTTTACTGGCAAATATCCCCTCTACAGTTCAATGAATCGAAGCTGACTGGCTAGAAGTAGCCTATTCTTGTAATAATAAAAATAAGACTTAAAATCAGAGATATCTTCAACTGAGCTACTGTACTAATTTTCATTTTGTTGTTGTTTCCAACCTCTGATGAAAAAACAGGGAAAATAGAAAGCGTAAACATTTATTTCCAGTTTGATCCTTACAAAGTGACAGACTGAAACAAACTGGAATAGATTAACTGTACTTACATGTCCTCTACTGCATGTCCTCTGGATTGGGGTGGGGTGGGGGGTACTTAAAACATGGTGCCTTAATTCATTAATCAGGGCCACAACCAAGATGTGAAGACTAAGAAAATTATTTCTCTATTGATCTTTTAGATGTCAAGATTCAAATGGATATATAAACTATGCTCTTTGGCCTAAGTGCCAAATAGTTTACAAATCAAACCTGAAGTATTAGGAGCATACCAGAGAAGCATCTGCCTGATGGCCATTGTCGGTAGAGACATTATTCAGATAGCAAACTATGACGTGAAGACAGTCCAGTGGATAAGCGTCGGTTTAGGAAATTTTCACATAATAAATATAGAATTTACTGTTGACAATTTTCACAGGAAATGGCAGCATTTTTACATTTTAAGTTAGTACTACAGAGATTTTGCTTTAATGAACATGCCAACAAACCATTCACATCACATGTCACGAGCCTCTGATACTATTAAATACAAGCATATCCTAAATGTTCAGCTTCAAGCAGACTGCAACATGGATGAACGCTATTGGTTAGAACCAAGTTAAGAGTCTCTGTGAAGTGCAAGACATCAGCTAATCTTTGTGACATCCACAACATACTGTCATCAGGTTGACAGCCTTTCCCTGATCTCCTTCACATGCTATCTGGCCTCACTTTCAATAATCTAAGGCCTAACCCACTAGTTTCAAGGTGTGGTAATTGTCACTTGAAATGTAGCAAACGATGATGTGGATTTTATGGATAAAGAAAAGCCACTCCTCTACCAGCTACAACCTGTTATGGCTAAAATATTTGCTGCAAAACAACCTAGCTATGAATGAAACAAAGACAGGGATCAGTCATGTATATCTATCAGTAACCACAAAGACATGTAGATGGACAGGAGTTCTCAGACAATGAGAAATGGTGCAACAGCAAAATGCTAGGTTCTGTGCTATGTAGCAATTCTGACCAAAAAATGATGTATATGCAGCAACATAATATGTTGACTGTTATGAAAAATCTGGAGCTGGAGATCCAAGATTCCACTGAAGATGAGACTCTGACTCTATAATGCATATTGCATACCACTAATGTTGTGCAGCTGCAACAGCTGGGCAGCATCAAAATCACTGCTGGACAAACTTGATGCATACCACCACAAACACCGTCAAACCATCACTGGACACAATTTGCACAGCAGGATGAAAACCAGCCAGGCCCTTTACAAACTCTACAATGAAGAACCTCTATCTAGAAAGGTTAACAGGCTCAAATGGTTGATGCTTGTCTATACACAAATGTCCCTGGATTGATTGATTGATTGATTGATTGATGTTTTACAGCCACGTTTGTGCACACGGTAGGCTAAATGGGCTGAGTTACCTCCAAAGGTAATGAAGCGAAGTCAAAGATGAAACAACCTTCAGATATGTCCACGCCGGGATTCGAACACAGGTGGTAGTGATCTGTGGTCCAACACGCTACCGCTAGACCACGGAGGCGCCCACAAATGTCCCTGGAGTATGATATGATAGGATGCAATAGATTATAGACATAAGGCATGACAAGGCTGCCACTGAACGAATTTATTGGAAGTCATATGTTCTAACCTAATAAAAGCTTAAGACTTAAGGACCTCTCTGGACAAGAGAACACCTCAAATAAATGAGGCACTTTGCACAAGACAAGGCAATATGACCAAGGCCACTGATTTTCACTATACTACTGGTATTACTTTATCCATATACATTAATATTCATTAGTCTGACTGTGTGTAATTTGATGCACGTTATTGATCAGTCAATTAGCAAGAAAACTATCAGCTGTAAATGTCAATATCTATTGGGAAACACTTTATACTGTAATTAAATCAATGCCTTTATTAGAATAATTTAAAAACAACCATAATAAAACTCTATTCTTTATTTATTAGAACTGTTAATATTCTCAGTTTGGCCTAATTTTTTACCTTCGAACTGGAGACCATATAATTATCTTTGTCAACAATACAAATTGTTTGATATATGGAACAATTCAACAATCCTCGCATTTCATTAATCCGCACAATTTCAATGGAAACAGAAATGTGCAGACAAATGACTGCATTGCAGTTATTTTCGTTATCAATAATACGTTGAGTGTGTGGGCGGGGGGAAGAGGATGATAGAGTACACTGATTCCAGCAGATTGTGACATTATTCAAATCAGTTGCAACTGACAGCGACGCTCACAAATACTGCCACAACTGTGACCCGGACCTCAAACTACCCGTTATAAGCTATAAGCACGATAGAAGACAGAACATCAATTATAATGCAATCTGTTGGCCGAGTCTACTTCATGCACACAAACACGCATTAATGGACATGTCTTTGGGTATCATAATATTCAATAGCAAAAGTTTAAAGCAGAAAATCAGGCAGACCCTTATTTGAATCCCATGATCTTTCACATAGTTTATTCAAGACCCGTATGATTTCCAGCTTGGAGTGATGGAGCCCCATAAGCCCTGATAGCTCAGTAGTAACAGGCTGGGGTAGAAATGTGGAGTTCCTCAGTTCAAATCCACTAAATAGCTATTGGTCTTTCATAAACTCGCAGTGTTGACACAGCCATAAATAACCAGCTAGTTGGGGAATAATGAAGTACTGTCGATTATATACCTATAATTAACAGCTAGAATCTGCGGTAGGTGTACATGATTCAGAACAAGAAAAAAATCATTAAAATATACCAACCTTGCACTGGTACTCTGCATCTTGCACACAAAAAGCTGATATTTCTATCAGTTTCTGTATTACTACCATTTTGACAGGATATGTCAAGGGATATGTCCCTGGGCTGCTAGGTTCTTCGTAGTGACCAGAACTTCTGGAATAGATGTATGGATGTGTACAAGCAAATATATACTGGACATAATATGCATTTTTGAGAGTTTGCTTTAGCTGGATTTCAATATACAATTTGTGAGCTGCTATATAACAACTGAAGTGGCAGTTATTTTAAGTGGCTTAGCTACCTGAAATATATGGTCTGTTATTTACTGCTTCATCACTAGGACTTAATTCTCAACGAATTTAGAATTTACAATATATGGCATATTTTGTGGGGAAAACGCTGCCAGTTGTCTGGTTGGATGATGCCAATTTGGCAACCGCACAGGGCAACCAAAACCGTTGCTACTCCACTGAAATCGTATGTCGCATCAGGACATGTGGAAGCGCTCTCATTCATTAACAGCATACAGCGTACTGGTATATGGAATCTTAGCTTAAAATACATTGTTGTTAAATGCGCGATGTTGTGGCATCATTTTATACCACTTGCTGATGATGAAACATTACACTGAAAATATTACATTGCCAAAATAGCAATGAGGTAGCAATTTCAACATATTTGTGGTGAGGCGATGTAGAAAATCAGTGAGGCTGGGCCACCTCACTTGCTATATAGCAGGAGAAACCTTGTATATTTACTTTTAGTTTACGAACAATATATATATATATATATATATATATATATATCTGTATCACATACTCCATCTGATGGAGACAATTAAATCGATATGAAATAAATGAGTCGGGTTCATTTGGGTTGTTTAACCTCAGTCCTGGTCACGCATTGTGACGTTGGACATGTGGCCTTGATTTGAGGCAAATGCTCTACGAAAAGAATTCATGCAAACACAGAACCAGATCTGAACCGACTACCTAGAGGTTTGTAGCACAATGCTTTAATCGCTGTACCATTGGAATATTGCCCAATATGAAATAAATAAGAATATGCAATCTAATAATACACTATTTCAAAATGATCTTGCTCTCAGTTGTTCAAAAATATGAACAGTACATGCTTCACACAGCCTAGGAAATATTATTTTTTGCGGCTATTTCCAGGACAAAATTACTATTTTCCAGGACAAAGTATACAAGTTTCAAAGGTACTAAATCAAGAGTGAAAAAGGTATACAAGATTTATTCAATGTATGATCAATTATTGACATTTTTATGACACAGCCTCCTCCTCACCCCTTCTAGAGCTCTGTCTGATTCACCCACTTCTATTCAAATTTGAACAAACATGGGATATCAAGACTTTCTTCTGTAATCGAAGTTTTCTTCTACAGGCGTAATATTTATTCACAGGCTTTTTTTAGTCAAAGTGAATTTTTCACAGGCAATTTATTTTGCAGGACATTTCTAGGACATTTCCTGATTTTGTCAAATTCAAGGATAGGACATTTCCAGGACCTGGAAAATGAATTTGTTATTTTTCAGGATGTGTGGGAACCCTGACAGTATCTAAGGTTTGCTTTCAGTTCCAAGTGTTTATTTTAAAATAATATTAAGCAACTCACATGTCATGTGGTATTTCAGTTACTCCTACATGAAGGTATGATGTCATGTCACAGTGGGCTAAGAAAGGTGATAGATTGCCAGCCTCATCTTCGTCTGGACCATCGACATCAATAAGTACAGGTGTGTCATAACTGATGTGATATCGCCACCTAGCCTCATCACAATCTGTTGGTATACCTGCCATACAAAGTGGATATGATATTGAATAAATTAGTTTGAAAAATAAACTTAATGTCAAATGAAACATGTACGCTGAATAACCACAATAATTAAAACAAAACTGCCATAGATTACAATTATATATAACATCTAGATTACAATTATATATAACATTTAGATTACAATCATATATAACATTCAGTAGTGATCAGACATGGTGTCTATTCTGATTCAATGAATGCAAAGTTTACAAATTCATGAAACCAATAAATTCCACAAAATAATATTCAATACAATATTTTAATTGATCAAGCATTTGTATTTAAACCAGAAAAGACTGCCCATGATAAGATTTCAATCCAAGTTGACTACAGTCATTCCCTTTGCTGCAATGGTTTGTGAACTGGTCAGACAGTAAATAGGGATTTTTACTAATGTTTGAATTACTTCACAAATCCAATTACAATACTATAGAAACAGCAGCTGATGTTATTTGGTAGTGAACTGGATCTGAAATTTATCAAAATGATTGAAAGGGACTGCTAGTAATAAAGTGGAATTAACACAGAGTACATTTTATAGTGGTATTATGAGGAACATTGCTGTTTGTATGTGTTTTTATTCCAATCCTATCTGTCAGTGACTAGTAGGATAGACATTATACAAATATTTATCCCCAACTGGAAGTCAGGGTCATAAGTTATGAGAAAACATACAATATTTCATGTAGATACATAATTGCAGAGATCTAGAACAGCAAAAAGCTTAGGTGTCCAAATGAAAAACACTGACAAATATACCACAAACAAGAGGCCTGTGTTCACCATTAACAAAATCTGTTTTTACATTTATATCACCTAAAGCCATGATATTATTTTAACACAGCTATCACTACTAGACTGTAAATTTAGCTTACAGTCAAATACACAAATTTAGAAATCTTCTGCAGTGTTTTGAAAGTAATCTTACAATTAAAACTCCACTTAGCTCTATTATTCTACAAAGATATGAAGCGAATGAATAATGTATGATGATACATCAATCAACAATGCCTGTATTATATTAGTATACTATCATTACAACAATCAGCACGCCAAGAAGATCATTTATAGACACCTCGTGCTCGTCTTTGATGACACGCAGAAAACAATGTAAACATTTGTTACAATCAACAGATAGCACATAATAATGATAGTGTGTTATATAATAAATGGTAGTGGTCAATTATTACTCTTATACATTGTATGTGAATTGTTTAAACATGGTTGTATAGTAAAAATTAAGTAATAACTAATATTCATAATGACTAAAGAAGGGCAATTGTAGAAGTGAGGAAAATAAATAAAAATTAATCGAATAGTAGCAATTACAAACAGACATGAAATAATCAGGGAAATACCTACCAAACTGTCTTGGTCCACAGTATAAAGCTGACAATGTGTGGTAAGCTTTTGAGATGCCAGAGATTCTTCCAAATACGAGTTTTGTGACGGGTAACTGGTTCTTATCCGTAAGTTTTCCATAGTCATAGCTGGTGATGAATCCATTACCATCACAGTTACAGTTACTGCCTGGTGTAGTACAAGAGCCGATCTCTCCGCATGGACACTGTCGATATAATAGTAAGTCTGAGACTATGTATGGATTTCTTGCCAGAGTGTATCGAGGAGTGAGAGTGGATGCATGGATACTAAGCTTTCAATATAATAGCATTCACCAGGCAACGATTTGTTTATATAAATGTGTATACTGTTTATAAAACTGTTAAGTGCTAAGACAAAGAGCATCTGATGGCAGATGATTTTGCACTATTTAAATTGGCAATGTTATTATTATTATCAAGTCTAGTGGCAGGGCAGATCCTTCCTTCGAGAACAGTGTAAAATGGTCCAACATCACACACATACCTCTCCCCCTTAAATACATAAACATTCTGCTGCTGGTTGAAGGAGTATATGACTTAATAACTCCTTAGCACAGAAGATCATTTCATGCACATCCTTTATCCATTTCAGTGGACTAATTCTTAGAAGTATATTTATATGTTTGTTTAATTACACTGTTATTGAGTATATGTGCAAAATTAAAATCATTTCTAAACAAATAATTTTTTTCATTTTAAGTGATACAGATTAACCTAAATAACTTTATGCAATTTAAATTACCTAACAATTTTTATTACTATCCAAAAAGTTCTGAATTTTTTGTTGTTACATAAACATTCTGCTGCTGGTTGAAGGAGTATATGACTTAATAACTCCTTAGCACAGAAGATCATTTCATGCACATCCTTTATCCATTTCAGTGGACTAATTCTTAGAAGTATATTTATATGTTTGTTTAATTACACTGTTATTGAGTATATGTGCAAAATTAAAATCATTTCTAAACAAATAATTTTTTTCATTTTAAGTGATACAGATTAACCTAAATAACTTTATGCAATTTAAATTACCTAACAATTTTTATTACTATCCAAAAAGTTCTGAATTTTTTGTTGTTACTGAAGCCTAATGTCCCTCCTAGTTGATTCATGGGTGGACACAAAATTCTCCAAGCTTATTTACCATAGATTAGTTTGGCCCTAATCACCATTTGCAATAAGTTTGATGTTACAGGCTTCTTATTGATTTATTACCATTTAACAATTGTGTTTCTGTAAATGGCACATTGGGCATAATGGTTCATTAGCAATGATAACACAGAAATGAAACTGATTTAAAAAGAAAATTAATTTAAGCTTAAATTTAGTAATTTTAATGGTATTGTTAAGATTTCTACATACATCATGGGACAGATCAGTAACTTGTTAACTATAAATTTAATAAAGATAATTAAATGAATTTGTATATGCAGGAGTCAGGAATGTAGTATGGTACATATATTTCACAAATATGTTACCAATTTGATATCAGAACCTGTCTTATTAGTGTTTACAAAAGGTAGCAAATGTCCATCATTAGTGTCTACAAATGGTAGCACATGTCTGTCTTATTATTGTCTACAAATGGTAGGATGTGTCCGTCTTATTATTGTCTACAAATGGTAGCATGTGTCCGTCTTATTATTGTCTACAAATGGTAGCATGTGTCCGTCTTATTAGTGTCTACAAGTGATAGCACATGTCTGTCTTATTATATATTGTCTACAAAATAACAAGACAGCATGTGTCCATCTTATTGGTGTCTACAAATGATAATGCATGTGTGTCTTATTAGTGTCTACAAATAATAGCACATGTCTGTCTTATTATATATTG
>JAODUP010000662.1:355000-367500 GCA_025642065.1 Paralvinella palmiformis | reverse complement strand
GTCACATTCCACCTGGAAATAGATTATTATCAGCATTCATGTTGTTGTTGTTGTTGTTATTGTTGTTTTCGTCATCGTTGTTATTGTTGCTGATATGATTGTTATTATTGTGGTGCTAGAATGATGATTGTTCATACAGCACAACGTTGTATCGAGATTTGAATCTTAAACTTTCCCAAAATAACCCTCTTAAAGTGGTAATCTAAGTACACACGCATGCACATACGGGATCTTTTTACATTGTTTTGGTTATATTGAGTATACATACATTTATCATTAGTTAATGCCCTTATATTTTCTAAAGAATAGTTGCTCTTGATGGCGTGACAATAAAATCTCACTTAAATAGCATAGATACGTGTTGTAAAATAATTTTTTTGTCCTAAGTTAAAGTTGTTAGAAAAAAATATAACCCAAACACGGCACCAGTACGATGTTTAAGCAGTAATTCATGGACGTCTGTGAGTGAGTGAGTGAGTGAGTGACCCTTCTATCATAAAAATTCGCATTACTTAAATCATTTGACATAAGGTCCATCTCACCTTGCGTCACGTGGTATTTTCGTTGCAACAGCGTGCGTACATTTTTACCGACGTGTATTACCATTTTCATAGCATTCGCCAGATGTCTCAATCCTTGCGTCTCTAAGAGAGAGATCATGGGAATAATCCTGCTACCGCCCAAATCGGGATATTGGTCAACTGCGCATGCTCGGATTAGAGGGTTAGGATTAGGGTTAGGGACTGTTAGCATGCATGTAGTGAGCCTGCGGAACAGACCTTTCGTGAGTTTGTTACTTATTGGTCAACTGCGCATGCTCGGATTAGTGAGTGTTAGCATGCATGTAGTCAGCTCGTGGAGCAGACCTTTCGTGACTTTGTTACTTATTTGGCTGATAGCAGGATATTTCCCTTGCGCGCTCTCTAACGACAACATTCGTATACAATATATCGGCGTTCGATAACCGTCAAATTCTCAAAGAAAGAACAGGTTAAGTAGGCACATTTTTGTCATATAATCGGAATAATAGTAAAACAAACTCCTTTTCCAACGTGTGACCACGATTACACCATTATATATGGGAGCTATGTCAATTGGAGCTGAAGGTGAAGTCTTTACCCAACTCCGATTCGTAGAGAGCAGGCCAGAGAATTGTGAATCTTGATGTTGTAGTTGGTGGATTAATAGAGCGTTAGAGGGATGTGGGCGGTGTCACCAGCTGCTACAACGAACTGATTGTTTAGGGAAATCTAATATAGCAAAAGTTATGATTTTTTTTGCTAACTTTCTCACGATTTGCCTTCATTTTGGCTATGTAGGCCTATATTTGAAAGATTATAAATAATCTAAATATGTATGAATTGATACTATCCGTGTAGTGATAGCATATAATGAAGAATGAATGAAATAGAGCAAATAAAAAATGGATTTATATGTGTTTATGTATATGAATGACACAAATATAGCAAAATTTATATGTTTTTGCTAGGTTTCCCGTGATTTGACTATATATGCCTATATTTGAAACATTAAAAATAATCTGAATATGTATACATTTATTCCATCTTTGTGGTGATGAAATATAATAAACAGTGAAAAAAACAGAACAGACAGTAAATTGATTTGAATTTTTTTATGTATGCTAATGATGAAAATATCGTAAAATTGGGTGATTTTTCGCCAAAAATGCCGCAAATCTGCTTTCATTTTGCATTTGTATGGTTATATTTGAAAGGTTATATTTAACCAACGAAACGGTGAATCCCTTTATACAATCGAATGTACGTAGTTCATTCAGTAATATTGACATGGGAAAATTTCATTGACATCTATGGATAGCTTTTGTTTTGCCTAATGTCTTTTTAGAACATGATGTGTTGAATATTTTATTAATTGAAATAAAACATGCATGTTATAAGTTTGGGTCGTTTTGGTAGCTTTTTAATTTTATGGCCATTTTTATGTCTTTTTGTTTCACTTGTACGGAGGTAAAATACAGTGAAAGGATTGCTATTACAAAGAGTCATAAATAGAAATGTGACGATAGAACTTAACCTTACCATAAACGGTGCCACACCCCCAGGTCCGTCGGGGTCAATGACATACATCCCGCTGTCTGTTTTGGGCTCACGCCGCTTCAGAAAGTCACAAGATGTCGGAATATCTAAACACATCATTGTAAATGTTAGCATTTTAAATGCTTGAATAAGATTGAACGAACTTTCTTAGCTGATATAAATAAGCAGTACACCAATTGGGATTTGTGAATATGGTCATGGATATTTGTGTACTTATATATGACTGTGTATGTATGGGGATTGGTGTTGTTTGGCAGTGTTTAAATGGGTACCTGTCACAGCGAGTTAAAATAGCGTACGATAGGGATCATATATGGACCGCAGGTGCAGGTGAGTGTGAGCCGGCGTGTATATATGTTCAGTTGCTGAGAACTATTTTGTAATACCACGTAAATATAGGAAGAAATCAATTCGAAAGGATTTCCTTCATAATGACGTCACAAATATGCGCGTATAGCAATATTAATAGAGATGAGATTTGTTGTTATATGTCCGTCACCTTGACATTCTCTGCCGTTTCCCGTGAATCCGTCTTTACAGACACAATCGTAATAACCATCAGTGTCATAACAGTTAGCATCCTTGTGGCATTCGTGAATTCCCAGTGAGCATTCGTCAACATCTGGAAGTAACAGCAACATCAACAGTGACACTAAGAACAGCGTAGAAACCTTAAGATAATCTAACCTCGCGTCATAGGATTATTAATATTGCGAATAGACCCCCATTGCATGATGACGTCAAAAACCAAAACAAACCAGGCGCGCTTTGCATTGTGGAATTTATAGGGGGATCCGCTGAGCGATAATACCGTGATAATCCCACCATTTTAACCTTAAACGTCAATTTTCCGGATCTGTTATAATCATGCCAAAACTACTTGGTAAGCCGAAACCACACTAGAAAAATCTATGTTTTATTAAATGCAGAAATATTCTGACCGGGATCAAGATATCTAGAAAACATAATTATTATGCCAATGATCTTGATGCACAATACAAAATTAATATTAAAACAAAAACCTTTCACGAACTATAAGCACTCACAGGGAGAAATAACATTAACGAAGATGTAATTCATTTAAATGGTGATGATTGATGATTTACGGCCGCTTTTGTGCACATGGTAGGCTAAATGGGCCGAGCTACCTTCAATGATAATGATGAAACACACTTCAGATATGCCCACGCCGAGATTTGAACTCAGTGGGTGGGGAATATGTGATCCAACGCGCTACCATTTAGACCACGGAAGAGTCCGTAATTCATTTAAACAATCACAGGAAGAGATAATACTATCAAAGATTTAATTAATTGAAGTAAATATTTGAAAGATATGTTTTCAAATTAGCCACAGATCGGAAAATGGTATTTTGACTTATAACAACACCAAAGGCTAAGAATATGAATTACAGAAAACGGTCAGGTGTTGTAGGAAATGTGAAAATTGCAAAACTATAGCTATTAATAAATCCAAAAAAAACTGACATAATTTATTATATTCTTATATCTCAATATATATATATATATATATATATATATATATAATTATTAATTTCCATTGTGATGTTTTGCTGTTAAAACTGTTAATCCTCGCAACATCGATAAAAACTCAAAGAAGTAAAAGAATATTAATTAATGTAATGTAACTAATGATCCTGTGATCATAGCTGGTGTAACTGTTAAATCTACTCTTGACATTGTTAATCCTGATACCAACTTAAAGCAGAGCCAATGATGTATTGTTTGTATTAATAGAAATATAGAGAGAGAATAAATGGAGTTTAGGCTGATTGCTGGAAGCCACGCGGTGTCAGAATCCGAAGCTGTCGGGACATTTGTGTAAATTATTATGTAGAAAGAGATAGACATTTAAAAATTTAATGTGTTTCTATTGGCTATGATGTAATGGCGCTCGTCAAAGGCATTTCAGATTATAGGAAAAAATGTTTTTTTGTAATTTTGTCCTCCTGACTCCTAAAAACCATGCTATAGTTTCTAAGATTAAATCATCTCTAAAAGAAATTTGGTAATCAATTTTTCTTGCTATCATAAACAATAATGCAAAATTTTAATTATTCATGCAGATATTGGATCTTTATAATGTTTATGTATAAAAAGATAACTAATGTGAGATATGTGTGTCTTTCTGTTAAGTATGCGTAGTGCTCTTTTTAGCCTAAATATCTAAATATCCATAGAATAAGGCGTAATGTAGTGTTTTTAAAGTATATTTCTACCTTCGTCTATACTTACTTGTACAATAATTCTTGCCATTTCCGTCGTATCCTATTTTACATTCACACAAACGGCTGATGTTACAGTGGCCGTTCTTATGACAGTCGGCATCTCCCTCACAAGCCAATATGTCTAATGTTAGAAACGGATAATAGGATTGACACATGCTCAGAGACAATATTAATACAAAACTAATATTATCACATAAGCAATATTAACACATAGACACTATCAACACATAGGCAATATTCACAAATGGCCAATATTAACACATAAACAATATTAACACATAAGCAATAGTAACACATAGGCAATATAAACACATAGACACTATCAACACATAGACAATATTCACAAATAGCCAATATAAACACATAGCCAATATTAACACAGGGGAGCAATATTAACACAGGCAATATTAACACAGGCCATATTCACAAATAGCCAATATTAACACATGAATAATATAACACAAAGGCTATATTAACACATAACCAATATACACACATAGCCAATATTAACACATAGGCTATATTAACACAGGGGAGCAATATTGACACATGAACAATATTAATACATAGCCAATATTAACATACAGGCAATATTTAAAAATAGCCAATATTAACACATGGACAATATTAACATATAAGCTACATTAACAGCAAATTATCAGCAGATTACCAGCCATATCAAACAGAGGTACTTTAAAGAGAGAAGTTATTTATTTACAATAAAGTGATTAACAGAGAAAAATACAGCCACAAATTATATAATCTCGCTTTACAAATAACAGCTTATCTGACGCCCCCCCCCCCCAAATAAAATCTGTTTATTTTTGTATATGGCTTGAATAACAAGCAAAGACGTTATTAGTAAATAAAAAGACTTTGGCATTGAATATTATTAATATAACAGTAGTTTACTTACTGATACATATGAAGCCACTGCCTGTATATCCCTCATTACACAAACAACTATAGCTACCTATTGTATTATTACAGGTAGCGTTTGGGTCACAGATGTCGCTTTTGGTGCATTCATCAACGTCTGAAATGTTTTAAAGATTAATAATAATAATAATAATAATAACATATTTAATCAAGCACCTTTATTAGCAGCAGGCATTCTAATCGGCGGTTTGGATTCACAACGAGATCAATTGACAGTCTTAGGGATTAGCAACAAAATTATTTTTTTTAATTTCATTTCTCTCTCTCTCCCTCTCTCGCACACACACACACACACACACACACACACACGCACACACACCAGTTAATAAATACTATAACCCATTACCTGTACACACATCCCTGCCATCACCTATATAACCATTTTTACAGCGACATTGACCTAGATAACACTGACCATTTTGGTGACAATCGTCGTTATTACGACATGGCGTATTATCTGATAAAAGATAGTAATAATATTGGTTAAATTGCTATTATTATGATTATTAGTAGTATTATTATTCCAGGCGTTATTTAATCGTTTCCAAAACTTTAAAAACAAATTCTTGAATTGCTTTTATACGTTGAACGAAAATTAAATACAGCCTTCTAATTTTTGTAAACAATCAAATTTATAAACCTATCCAGATACTGCCTTTCTTAATTATCAATATCATTTAGTTGCTGTTTAAATATTTAAACAAAAATATGGCATAACCTTCATAATTGTATTTTAGACATTTCTCCAATATAAAGATTAACGTACAGTATTCACATATAAAGGCTAAGTGTGCGTCGCAGGCCATGTCAGCCCACGCGTATCGTTGGGCGGCGTCTATGTATACGCAGCCATTGGAATTTGGGTCGCTTGGCTGACCTTTGCCCCAGTTTGTATATTCATACTTGGTGCCGTCTGACCAGGTATAGTTATCGTCATTAGTGTCTTCTATCAGGCCTATGAATATAATAATGAGGAATTAAAATAACAACATAAAAACAAGATCAACGTACGGCACTAGTCAGACCAACATCGATTCGTCATGTAAAATAATCAGTGAAAAAATTGCTTTGTACTATAATACACCATTTCCGCGGAACATGCGCATTCAACAGTAGTCGAGGAACACGCGGGTTGTGGGTCAACCCCTGAAGCGAGTACAAAGTGTTGCATTGATCCAGACGAGTGACTGAAACGTAGCCGTGTTAGAATCTTTTTTGTGCCAGGAAAACGGCAAAGGTTTCCACGGATATATTGTATCGAAATTATTGTGTACAGAATTTAATGTCATTGGATTCTTAACGTGATTCGTATCCCAATAAAATGAATTAGTATTATTATTATTAGTAGTAGTAGTAAATAGTATTTTATGTAATATTATCAATTGGTATCATTGTATACACCATCATAATCATCACCATCCTTATCATCATCATCATACAGTAAAACATGATAATAAAGTGAAAATCCACTTGAAATTAAACAATAACGGGTGTTTCATCTAGTAATCTGGGTCCAGGTTGCTGCTGTTTATGGGGCGCTTGTGTGCACGGTAGCTAAATGGAATAAGCGACTTCAAAAAGTACTGAGTTGATGTAGATGATAAAATACCCTACAAACATAGCCCGGCCGGGATTTGAACGCAAGTGCTAGGAGTACGTGGTCAACCAGTTATGCCACTAAGACACCTAATATCAGACCATGGATCATAAATGATAGTTATAGAATATCTCTTACCAATCCAGTAATTAACTTCGGTCATTCGCTTCCCAATCCATTCCCTGATGAAGGTTTGTTTAGCTTCCGTTGCTATGGTAACCAGATCTCCACCCATGTTATTGCATGATAGTATAGCTTCGTCACGGGTGAGTGACTTCTCCGGCTTCAGTTTGTGACATTTATCTTGGAAACGCATTGATCCAGACGGGCAACCTCTATGTACTGTGTAAAACATTATATATATATATATATATATATATATATATATATATGCACGTGCATACACGCACGCACACACAGGCACGCACATACACACACATACAACACACGTGTGCTGCTTTACAATGCTTATACAACTCATTTCATTTTGATGCTGTCTGTTTGAGGTATGTTTCAAACCGACCTCCATATCGTCGTGTGCAGAAGAAGATGTTCTGATCATCGCAGCTCACTGGTGAGTACGTCCTGTTCCAGATATCCCAAATCACGCAAGTCATCCCATCCAGATCGGCCTTCATCTGGACAGGGGGCATACTGTTGTCGGTCCAATGATAGGTGCCATCTAGTTGGTTGAAATAGCCATCATTTAAGCCAATCCAGAATGGCAAATCAGTCGAATCGAACCTGGAAGGTAAGGTCATGTAACATACACCGCCGACCTCTTGCAAACTATTGTTTAAGTGGTAATGCTATCAAGCGATATGGTGGAAATTCCCTGGCTATGTTTCGGTTTCAGTTTCAATTTCTGTACGCACATGTTGCTGATATCTTTTAGTTGTTCCGTTTCGTTTACTGATATAAAGTCGGCGCCATGGGTGACGCATGTCATGTAGGCATCGAAATAGGTCATAGCGTCATCAAATAGAGTGACGCAGCCACCATCTGCTGTTTGTGACCATCCGACAGGACATCCCTGAGGTCGACGAGCTGAAATAAAAATATACCTTAGATATTGTGAAAATAATTTAGGTATGATAGTGGGAATGATGGTATGATAGTGGGAATTCCTTAAAATACAAAACATATCAACTACCTGGTTTGATTACTAAGTAAAAATAAATAGTAAAATCTTGAATGTTTATAGTCTTTATATTGGTGTTGTTGCGTATATTATTAGTAATAATAGCGGATGTTGATGATGATTGATGTTTTACGGCCATTTTGCGGACATGGTAGGCTAAATAGGTCGAACGACCTCCGATAATAAGGCGAAGTCAAAGATAGCTACCAACTAGACCACGGAGGCGCCCCTAGTAATAATAGTTGCTATTGATCTTGCTGGTGCTGCTATTTTTATTGTTGCTTTGGTGTTGTTATGGCTTGTAGTGAATACAGTAATGTATAATACCTCTTTGTGTAAATTGACTCAGCAATATAAGCGATGTGCATGTATACGTTCAAATATAAAAGCTCCTGATCATCGACTTACATTGTTGACATATAAAGTTCCTGACAGCACCACAGTCGGCCGTATGGAACCGGTAGGTGGCGTTATACCCAACATCGACAAAAACGCAATGCTGTGATGCCTTTAGCTCTGGTTCATCAGGAGTCCAGTAGGTGTGAGCTGAGATGCTGCCATCCAACCACACGAAAGTACCTGATCAACAATGATATCACATTCAGTAGCTGCGCCATAATGCTTTGAAGAAACGCCATTTCCGTCTCCACAATTCAAGTCAGTTCCCACCCCCCGATTACCCAACGAATTAAAAATAGTAGAAATCGATATTGTTTTAGAACAGAATTTTGTGTATTTTATTAGTTTACAATATTAAGTTTACACTGTTAGGGAGAAAAAATGATAGTCACGACTTAACCATTTTCAAGCATTGATAAGGGTTTACTCCCAACAAGACGAATCCCAAATGGACGAGTTGAATTTTAGGGAATCGCAACAAGACGAAACTCATCTAGACGAAATTATGTAAAAAATAATATAGTCATATCTCATCATAATAACCCTAACCCTTACCCTTACCCAACCCTTACCCTAACCCTTACCCCAACCCTATAATTAACATCTTGTTTTGATCTGGCTTGTTGGGATATTTTCCTGGTTCGCCCATTTGGGATTCGTCTTGTTGTGATGACGCCTTCATGATGATTTAGTCAGTTTCTCGGGTGTATACCAAATCTTCAGTAAATAATTGTTTTGATTGTACACACCAGCATACTGTCAATATTATCATTTATATAGGAGCTGCTAGTATTGGGAGTTGTTCAATTTTAGGCAAACCATTACTATTCCGGTCAATTATTATATCAATATAAAAAGGTCATTTGCTATTTAAATATTTCTACAACATTTCCAAAATCATCAAATTATCATATTTAGTCATGCCAGGATCTATTAGTATCGGTATACATCATCTACCATCTGACGAGATAGACCTTCCCCCCCAAAAGAGACTGCACAACGAGTTGGTGTGACACGTGAAACCTGGATTCAAGCGCAATCGGAAAACATGGAATCCGGATCTTTGAAGGTCGTCTTGACGTCAAAGCGTAAGTACCGAACGTGATGATCGCCCACTACTCAAGCTGACATGTCGGATTCGCTTATCCTGAACTCCGATCGAAGACGATTAGCAATCCTGCACGCGTGCAGACGATCCATGAATGATTGTATCGATGTTAGCTATGACTTCCTGCTTTACGGGTTCGTGCAGACAAGAAATCCATTGTAAATTTAGATTTATGTGTGCGATGCTTCCTGTACTCGTGGAAAAGCAAATCTTGTATTTAGATATTATTTTAGGCATCACTGTACAATGCCTTTGAATGGTTACTACTAGTAAGGCGCTTTATTGAATATACAGTATTATTGTTATTATTATTATTATTATTATTATTGTTATTATTATTATTCTTCCTGTATCAAAACGTTACAGGTACTGTGTACTAAGAATTGTGTTCCTTACGGCTCGTGGTACAAAGATGACAATGCTCCTTCATGAGCAGGACCGGAACCACGTGATACAGCCAGCTTCAAGCCCCGATATCAATACGCTAACCTTTATGAGGAAGACGGAAACCAGGCGATAAAGCTAGCTTTAAGCCTAGACATCAACTCCATAGAATATTTATGAGACTAGGTTGGTCGTCCAGTTAGTTCTCAAAGAACTAGAGCAGGCATTAATTCAGGGATGGAATACCCTTATAAAATATATAATAAAATGGATTATATCAGTTAGTTGAGAGTATGCTTTATGTTATTAAGGCTAAATGAAGCAACCACCACACGATAGTTTATGTTATCGGTGTATTAATTGGTGCTGTCTTAAAATGAGACTTGAAATATGCCGAATTTCAGCACAATTAGGACTGAACTGTGTGGTTTATGAAGATTTGTATTCCAAGGGAGAAACTGATTTTTTTCTTCTCAAATATCACACATGAATTACGTTTTAAATATGATCAAATGAGATTTAGATGTGTTATTTGCACATAAAAACCTGTATAACAATGAGCCAAAACTATTTTTTTCATTCTGTTTGTGTTATTAGTATGAGTGAGAGTATCATTTTTCAACAGTTTAAGTAAAAACCGGACGTGTTTCTGCTACGGAAACACCGGTTTAAGATACGACACAACACACACACACCGCCCCACACACACACACACACACACATCACACACACACACACACACACATACATATATATATATATAATATATATATATATATATATATAATTACTAAAATGTAAACATGGGTTCTGTACTGACTTACCACTCCACAGACTATCTGTGTAACCGATCCAGAATGTTCCCGATATCTCATTGTTGTCACCATATTGTCTTATAAACAACAAACTTCCAGCTGTTGCTAATGACGCCAAGTCACCGCCTCTCATCTGACATTCTTTTCTTGCTTCATAGAATGACAATGAAGTCTCCACGAATTGATAACAATTATAATTAAACTCGACCGTTCCATCTGGACAAGGAGCTACATAACATAGACATATATATATATATATATATATATATATATATATATATATATATATATATATATGTTTGTGTGTGTGTTGTGTGTATATATATATATATATATATATATATATATATATATATATATATATATATGAGAGAGAGAGAGAGAGAGAGAGAGAGAGAGAGCAGAGAAGAGAGAAGAGTTAAGTTCAGAACCCAGCAACAACCCCGCATCCACAACATTATGACCGCATCCTATCCGCACCCACCCAGAACAAATTCTGGTACCTGTAAATGTATCTTTACACACTCTAACGCTGCATTACTGACATAAAATTATCCGCACTCGTCCTGTATCCATAAAATTATGTATTTGGATAGCTGCAGAGACGCTTCACTATAATCACATTGTTCAGCAATTAACAAACGCATACATTTATTTATAAAATACCCATTTACAGTTTATGGTTGTTCTGTACTTAATTAGTGGTCTCCGTCCGTACTTACGGTACTGACAGCCTGTACCGTCCTTTAATCCATCACCATTGGCGCCATCTGGACACTGACAAATGAACTGGCCATCAGGGAGATCCAGACACGTAGCTATGTCCGAGCAATACTCCATATAGAATGAACATCCGTTCTTCTCACCATCACTAACATTGCCAAGATCGGGATCAAGGATCTCTGGAACATCAAAGGTCACCAACATATTGCAGAGCGATATACCATATTATAAAATTGTGAATGCTGTAAAATAAATTATTCAAAAATCCAGATCTGGCACTCGATTTAATAAGCTGCTGTTTTTTTTACATTTAGTTTATTGCCTTTATACACAATCCTTTGCACAAAAGAGTTTCAGTTAATTGAAGCGCGAGCTACTGCCTTTAAATTCAGCGGTTTTAATAAATGCTAAATGGGTTCATACAACACGGCAACTCGTATTTAATAAACTTATATAAGGATATCGTACCATAAACGTTAAATGGATGTAAGCAATAAGAATTGTTCAGTATATCCCAACAACGTAATATATGTACATGATTGTAAAAGTGTTAAAGTCCCAATCTAGAAACACACATATACTGAACAATGGAATTATATTTCAGTGTTAAATTCAGTACAATTACATTAAAAATCTCCCTTTTTCGGCATTATAATTTAGTTTAATGATAATCTTGTAATTTTATTGTAGTATACTAAATTTCGTCATTGTGCTGTATGGTAAAATATGTTGCATTTTTGTGCTAAACCAGTTTCATTTTATTAAAACGATCTTGACACCATTAATTAACACGAAGCAACGTATTGGTTATTTTAATTAAAGTTGCCACGTTCCTTCATTTAAATCCACACGACTATTTTCGCAATTGATCGATTCACAGAACTATATTCAATGCTACGTGTTTGTTTTAAAGCTTTTCGATGCGACATCTTGTAGATGTTGTATCCAACACTTCGCCATCCCGGTCAGATGTTGTATTTTGGAGCTGTTCAGAATATTGTCTAGTACAAATGTTGAATTTAGTAGAAGGTTGATTGATATTAAATCAATTATGTAAATCATAATATG
>JAODUP010000662.1:200000-350000 GCA_025642065.1 Paralvinella palmiformis | reverse complement strand
ACCTTCTACGTACATTGATGAGAGAGTAACTTATAACGGTGTCAGCAGAAGTGCTATATTCGGCAATAGCATGTGACGTTGGATATAACGGAAGTGGATGTTGATGATGATTGATGTTTTACGGCCACTTTTGTCCACAAGGTAGGCTAAATGGGCTGAGCAACCTCCAAAGGTAATGAAGCGAAGTCAAAGGTGAAACACCCTTCAGATATGCCAACGCCGAGAATCGAACTCAGGTGGTAGTGATATGTGGCCCAACGCGAAGGTACTTGATTGGGGTAGACGAGTTCCAGGGTATTAAGCGTGTCTAGCTAGCTGATGGGACAGAAGAACCTCTCGCCCACCCTGCACCCCAGAGAATTTATTGATAGAGCCAAATATACAGTTACGTTTATAGGCAGATATACTTTAACCGTTACAGTTTACCCAGTCGTGTTAAGGTATAGTATAGGATGATGTACCGGGCGCTCCATGGCCTGGTGTGCATCCCAATATAGTCCAACCTGTTATCTCGGCATTCGAGGGAACGCTGTAAAGCTCCTCATCCCGTACTGCAGAACAATAACAATGCAGTCTTCGTTCTTTCCGCATACAGCCAGAGTCTGGAACAGTGTTCCACCAGATGCTGCTGCAGCTCAATCTCTGGAGTCATTTAAGACCAGACTCCACGGTTTCCTCCTAAGATGAGCCAGCTAACGACACCCTGTATACAGCCTTGTATAGTGCACGATGCAAGTTTGTACAGTCCCTCTGCCAGCATTCCCACTAGACACCAGTACGAAATATTCAAGTTTGGATTTTGTGCAATACTTATTTCGTGTCAAAGGTGGCAGATTACATTTGATTATACTCTTTTAATGATTTAGGCATAGCCAGTTCTGTCAGTTAGTCGACATTCTACTCGAATTGTGGCATTGATCTGTATTTAAAAGGAAACCAGGTAAATCTAGATTATATCTAGATGTTCTAGCAACGCAGCAGTTCTGATACATCTATATCAGAGTTTTTTATCATCATCAATCAATCAATATTTATTTCAAACCGTACAATAATACCATATTTAATAAGGGATAAATGTCCTATACATATGTGCAGTTTGGGGTCTACACCGAAGATCGTTTGATCAGTTTTAGTGGCGAGACCTATGTACCTACAATAAAAAGAAAAATCCAGACACGTCTTGCTTCCGTAGATTATAAAATATAAATATATGCAATAATAAGTATTATATGAAAGGTTAAGTATCATCAATACAAATATAAACCATTAGCCATTAGTATAGATAATTAGCCATTATTATAGATCATTAGCCATTAGTATAGATAATTAGCCATTATTATAGATCATTAGCCATTAGTATAATTAGCCATTATTATAGATCATTAGCCATTAGTATAGATAATTAGCCATTATTATAGATCATTAGCCATTATTATAGATAATTAGCCATTATTATAGATAATTAGCCATTATTATAGATCATTAGCCATTATTATAGATCATTAGCCATTATTATAGATAATTAGCCATTATTATAGATCATTAGCCATTAGTATAGATCATTAGCCATTAGTTTAGCTTATTAAAGTTTTAGTAATATTATTACGAGCCTTCATTTCCTTATTTATTTATTTAACCCATTCATCGTCAACCAAATATAACGTATTTGTCTTACATCATATTATTGTATTTATCACATATGACGTACTTATCATTAATTTTATACAAGTTATTTATCGTTTGTCATAGTTAGCATGCTTCATATTAACAAAAATTCTTCCCTTCGTCATAGTTTATCACGGTTCTCATCGTCGAGAAAATATGATTTTCCATAGACATAATATTTATTCAGGGGCTTGTTTGTTGTAAGTGGATTTTTTTTCACGGACAATATTATTTCCAGGACATTTTCTGATTTTGTCACATTCACGGACATTTCCACGACCTGGAAAATGAATTTGTTATTTTCCAGGCTTTCCAGGAAATGCGGGAACCCTGGTTTATCCTAAGTGGCCTTGAACTTACCGCATAACTCATCCGATCTCCACGAGATGATCACTCCGTGTTCCTTACAGACTTCGGCGTACGCTGCAATTGCGTCACAGAGCATCTCCTCGTTGTGAATGTCGCTGCAGAGGTCATAGGCACAGCCGTACTCGTATTCGTCCGGATCAACAACGCCGTGACAAGCCGAAAACGGACCTTCTGGGTCGCTTATTACGCTACACAGCCGGTTTACCTGGATCTGCTCATCCCAGGTTTCGCATTCTGGATTCGGTGTTTGTCCGTCATCACATCTGAGTTTTACATAATGGGTGAGATCAGTTTAGGGATCAGAAATAGTTGTGGAGGTTTGATATTTCAATCAGTATTTTAAGTGAGTGAGTGAGTGAGTGAGTGAGTAGTGAGTAGTGAGTGAGTGGAATGTTTTTAAGGTTTTCAAATAATATGGTAAAGATGGGATCAGCGACCTCCAGATATAATGAGGCGAAGTGAAAGATGAGACACCCTTGAGACATACCAGGGTTTGAACCAAGGTGTTAGAGGTACTATCAGTTAAGTTACAGACGCGCCACATGTGAGTTGGTTAGTCAGTGGGTGAGTGATTGAGTGAGTTTGTGAGTGGGTGAGTGAGTGAGTGAGTGAGTGAGTGAGTGAGTGAGTGGTGGTGAGTGAGTGGTGAGTGAGTGAGTGAGTGAGTGAGTGAGTGAGTGAGTGAGTGAGTGAGTGAGTGACAAAGGTTTATAATAAAGTACAGGTAAATGAATTCAATTTGAACACTGAACTGGGGTTTCTGAGTGCAGTACTGTAACCACTGTACTTTGGGAGAGTTCATTATTTAAAATATAAAATACCATAAAGAGAATTAAGTTATTCCCTTTTTAACAGTGGGTTGGTTGTTGTTGAGTGTCTTTATATATATGTGTATGTGTATAGGCATGTAAGTACTTTGACGAGTTTATGTTCCCCTGTGTTGTGTTACATGTTATATTTTGTTATACGATCACCTTCATGACCTTAGCTAGCCGTGTTTAAATCATCAGCTACAGTAAAATTACTTAATAATACAATCACCATTGAGGCTGAAACAACATTGTCTCAAATACAAATATTATATTGAAAAATATATCAAAATATAATAATCATTGTGTTATGGACAGCGCCAGATCAATATTAATTATACTAGTAATAATGTATATTTAATAAAACCCTATAAGAGATTTAAAAGATAATTATTATTATTCATCTTGAGCAAGAATGTTTTTAGAACGGATTTAAAATGTTGAAGACAATTGACAGATGGCTGTTTTATATTAAGGAGGAGTTTCTCAAACGATTTTGAGTGGATGGCCAAACTGAGAGGCTATTTAATCATCGGATGCCTGAGGGCGATAAATAATGAAAATGAACCAGATCCGGAGATTTCTGTGTCTGGAAGCTGACGGAGCAAAATGAGAAAAATAATCCCGAAACAAATCATTCTAAGTCGGAATGGCTCATTATGAGGTCTCCGGTATGTTTTGGTCGTGACTTGGCACAAAATGGCGACAGATACAGCTCAGTGTATTAAGCCTGTAATAATAAGCTCGTGTCAACTAATACATTTATTTGTATTAATATCAGTGCATTGAAGAAAAAACAAAAAGGATGTAGCACTACATCTAATACAGGTAGGTCCGAAATTGCTAAAGTGACTAAGTAATGTCAGAAATAAATGTTTTAAAGCTTTTTTTCTTTCGTATACAGCACGAAACAATGGCAGCTAAGAGGAACTTCAGCTACTAGAACTATTCCAGCCATATTAACTTTGTTGGGTAGTGTACACAAACTGGTGTGTATAAGTTCTTATTGACTAGACAATGAGACGTAAGCGCCACTTGGGTGACCTGAGATTAACAACATAGATTGGACAACCATTGTCTTAAGGGAACCATCGGTCGCATCACGTTTATTCTACTATAATTCGTACTAACCCTACATCTGAGAGAGCTACATCTTTCCAAGAGTTGCCGAAATGACTGACATCTGTTGCCATACTTCCATTCGACATCAGGAAGTCATTGCTTGGATCGCCGTTAAAGTCTCCGCACAGTCCACATACTTCACCGGCATAGGAGTCTGCTAGCGTCAACCGGAAGCGATTTTTGCCGTCGAAATGAACGTAAAGCCCGAAATCGGTCGTCAATGAGACACCGTCAACCAACTGACGAACTTCGATGAAGGAACCTGGACGGGTAGCCTCAGCGTTGTGAATGTAAACAGGAAGTGTTTGTTCGACGCCATTACTCTATTGAAAGAGATAGCATAAATTGAGTCAAAGGTTAGGCCATGAACTTGAACCATCTCCGTTAACTAACAACACCAGGTAAATGTAAGCTAAATGGTTTTTTTTTTTAATTACAATTTTAACGAATACTTTTGGTAGAACTTGCTCGAATACTTTCAATCGTATACACTAAACATATGCGTGAAACAATGAAACAAAGATTCCTTGAGTAGCAGTAATAATACTACTACTACTAATAATAATAATGGCTGTTATTATACGTGGTTTAGCTACCTCAAATGATGGAGATGCAGATGGTCTGTAATTTAGTGCTTCACCACGAGGACTAATTCTAAATAAATTTAGAATTTACAATATATTACATATTCGGCGGAGAAAATCTTGCCAGTTGCCTGCCAAGATGAAAAAGTCCTCCTACTATAGTGCCACAGCGAGGATTCGAACCTCCGACCTCCCGCACAGCATGGCCACGAGTAAAAAACGTCCCAGGCTATAGAGGCGGTTATTTAAACATTCCTATTATACTGTGTTTCTTTCATATTTTCTTCACGTTTTCCTACTATCACTCGTTCTGATATTTATGGTAACTCGGATTACCGCGTTTTTGGTAAATATTATACCCCAAACATGTTATCATCAGGTGACATATTTCAGCACTGAAGTCCCCCATTGTTTTATACCAATAATATATTTCATGAGAAAAGAAGCGTTAATTTTGTCACAATCTTCATCTTAACAAAATGCATCAAATCACCCAACACGCAGTACTATATTTATATTTGGTATGTGTACGAGTGTGGGACAATTTGAACCTGATCTGTTACAAAATCTGGACTCAAAGGATGTCTTCGTAAGTTTTTTCATTTCTTTCCGTATCATGAGGTGAAACATCGAACCATAGTACAAACCAACTTGGGATGATGATGATGATGATTGATGTTTTACGGCCAAATGTTGTGCACATGGTCGGCTAAATGGGCCGAGCGACCTCCGAGGGTAATGGGGCGAAGTTAAAGATGAAACACGCTTCAGACATGCCCACGCCGAGATTCGAACTCAGGTGGTAGTGATCTGTGATCCAACGCGCTATCAGTTGGACCGCGGTGGCTTGGAATTTCTTCAAAGCATCATTACATGTTGTACATTAAATCTTAGGGCTATTGGTAGCACATCCCAGTAACGTTCTTTGTCTCTTCTTCAAAGGGAAGACTTACCGATACGCGACCCAACTGACGGAGTTCCACCGAGTAGCCGTACACCTCAACCAGTATACTCTTGGTCTGGGATACTCTTCTATTTCTTTGTACTCGGTTCCTGTACTCATTTTTTGCCAGTACTCTATAGGTCACCAGTTTGTCGGACGTGTTTACGTCGTGGCAAGGTTCAGAGAGCACATAGTGGCAGGTACCTTGGAAATCAAACCGTCTTTTGTCGAACGTCGTGTAGTGTGGATCACCCCAACCGGTACATGGTCTGGACGCTGAAATATATCATAATTGTGATGATGATGATGATGATTTTTTTATCATTATGATGATAATCCCTTATCATGAAACTGCCAATTACTGTATGGATGGCTAACTCGATTTTGCCTTTCATCGAGATGCTTCTCAATGATGATGATGATGATGATGATCATGATAATGATAATAATAATACAATCAACATCAACACTAACATCATTATTATCATCTACAATATAACTATAATTGTCTGCAAATTAATTATGCGGGAATATAACGCTGCTGTAAGACGGATAATAAGCCCTATTAACGCTGACTATTGATGTTTAGCACCCACAAATATTTTTGTTACTAAAGATTTCTTTCATTTTAGTGTTTTAAATAAATTGTTGGTGTGATATATAATAATAATATAATAATACATGTTGATATGGCCCTGATTCAGACCTGCTTTTTATCCAGCACACACCTCAACTCCAAAGAGAACATTCAACGCATGCTGCCATTATAGGCGCAAAGCGTTACTCAAACACATAGCCATCACGTCAGGTTCTTATTTTTATGGATGAGTGAACCAATCGCCAACATGACAACATTGCGGCTCACGAAACCTCGAACCCGCGACCCTTTGGCTACGAGTCCTACGCTCTAACTAACTCCGCCATTACGGCTTGACAAGGGTGGCAGATTATATCATAATATAAAAACGCATATTTCATTTTTCAAAAAAATCCCCCACAAAGCCTCTTTCGTTTTCTGATCGTGTTCGGTTTAAAATAATACCTTTCATAGTATAACATTTTTTTAACATGAGAAAATCTCGTGACTGCAAAGTGTGTGTAAAATCAACGGTTCGTGGTTAATAGAGTGGAAAACATTTGATTGATGCATTAGGATCGATTCTCTGTATTAGCAGAGTCTGTAAAATTGTTCATTCTTTCAATAAAGAGCCATGGCCACTTACTGAAGAATAACATCAAAAAAACGTAAAGAAATGCAAAATTATTTTCCAGCCTGAAATATTTCTTGTCAATGGTGCACATTTTTGTAACGTGATGGATACAGAATAGCATTTTAATAGAAAATTATAATTCATAATCTAAAGCGCAAATAAAAGTACTGAATTAAAAAATCGATTAATGATTCTATTGGTGCAGTAACTACAAATGGTGGCTACCGTATTTGATCATATCACCCCAATTCTTCAAAAACTACATTGGCTACCTGTTAGACAGCGTATCCATTTCAAGATTCTGTTAATAACTTATAAATCTATTAATGATATGGCGCCAGAATACCTGTGTGAACTGGTTTCCATTAGAAAGTCATCCCGAAAACTCAGGTCATCCAGTCAGATACTATTACAGGTGCCAGTGTCTCGGCTCAAGTCATATGGTGATTGTGCATTTAGTGTTGCAGCCCCACTTTGTGGAATAG
The DNA here is from genome assembly GCA_025642065.1 of Paralvinella palmiformis. Lineage (NCBI taxonomy): Eukaryota > Metazoa > Annelida > Polychaeta > Terebellida > Alvinellidae > Paralvinella > Paralvinella palmiformis. The sequence continues at coordinate 342,812 of JAODUP010000662.1, read as the reverse complement.
GTTGCCGGAAATATTAGAAATGCGTCGACTCTTGGAAATTTTAAGTCTCTTCTAAAAACACACCTATTTAAGGTCGCTTTCACAGATAAATAATTATTATCTTTTAAATCATTACAGGGTTTTTACAGACATTATTTGGGGTATTATTATATTACATATTATTTGTACAGCGCCTTTGAATGGATCCTGCTAGTAAGGGCGCTTTATTAAATATACATTATTATTATTATTATTATTATTATTTGAGCAGGGATCTTGAAAATTATGCGCTCACTATTTTGGGGGACATTTCCTTAATTTGTTCAGGGAAGATATAAACGTTGGCTTCTTGCCATCCACGAATCATCTCCGATTATTGCACTTGTTCTAAGATAGTTCCATCTCTCATTCTAATAAAAGTAGTCCCAGTGCAAGTTTTGATATTACTACATAGTCTTAAATTAAGCAACAGAAACATGCAACTTGCATAACAGATAATTTAAAGCGTGACTGATATGACAACCGGAGGAAAATTGAAGAGGAAAGAATACAATAATTATAATATTCCGATTAATGTTATCATATTTTTAACACTTAACTAAATCAGAAACGAAAATATAGAATACAAAACGGAAGTTAATGTATTATCTGGGATACCTTTCTACTACATACCAACACATTTGTCGTCATACATGTAGTAGTCTCCCTTACATCGACAAATATAGCTACCGTGTGTATTGACACACTCAGAATTAGGATCAGGACAAACTGATGGATCTTCACATTCGTTGATATCTAAAATATAATTAATGTACATAAAGAATATAGCAGTACATGTAATATACTATTTATCTGTCTGTCTGTCTGTCTGTCTGTCTGTCTGTCTGTCTGTCTGTCTGTCTGTCTGTCTGTCTGTCTGTCTATCTGTCTATCTATCTGTCTATCTCTCTCTCTCTCTCTCTCTCTCTCTCTCTCTCTCTCTATATATATATATATATATATATATATATATATATATATATATATATATATATACATCTACTAATACTGTTTGTTTAAGGGGACAGTCCACCCTCAGAAAATATGTTAGAAAAAGATAATAGGATTGACAACATGCTCATAGAAAATATTAATACAAAGCTAACATTATCACATAAATAATATCAACACATAGGCAATAGTAACAAATAGACAATATTAACACATAAACAACATTAACACATTGACAATATTAACACATAAACAATATTAACACATAGGCAATAATAACACATAGACAATATTAACACATAACAATATTAACACATAGACAATACAAACACATAGATAATATTAACACACAGGCAATATTGACATATAGCCAATATTAAAGGGATAGCCCACCCTCAGAAAATATTTTTTAAATATGTAATGCTTGTGACAGTAACCAAAAATTCCACAATAATAATCACGAAATATACCTGATATCATAGAAATAGGGAAATACTCCAAATTACTGGAGGGCCGCTATTACGGCTGCACCGGAAGCCAGATTCGAAATGCTGTGACGTCACACGGGCGCTCTCTAAACTGACGCGGATTATAGTTTCTCTTGAGCGTTAATAGCTCAGCCATTTTGAATCATCTTCCTCTTGTAAGGTTCCTTCTGGCTCAATATGGTTGTATATCATTGATGACGTAATTTTAAAAAGAGAACGTTATTTAGTTCTGGAATAATTCTTTGCTCATGCTATTGTACGGGCTCTACAGTCTTCAGGTCAACCGGATACGCTGAAGTGACGTCAGCATTCAGGATTAATCAGCACTTTGAACTGGATTATTTAATATGTTTAATATCGTTTATACATGTTGACTTTATTTATGATATTTGTGAATATAGCTGTATTAGTCCTTAAAATTTGAAATGAAGGTGGACTATCCCTTTAAACCTAGATATACACATCTAGGTAATTGTTCGCTTATCAGTGCTCCCGTGCATGCACGAAATTGAGTGATTCTAGCTTCGATGGTCGTGACATTTCGGACACTTACCGAGCAGTTACTCTTTAAATAACTCAAACTATTAGACCAAAACATTTTACTGAATGGTGAAATACCTCATACAAACAGGAAATGGTCAAAATTGTTCCCAGGAACCAGAGGTTACAGTGAAGTGTGCTATTAGCTGCACCTCGGGGTCACCCTGCATATATATATATATATATATATATATATATATACTGTAAAGGTTGGTTATAAAAAATATTGTGACAAAATAGTAGCCAAAATCGAAATGTTCCGGGCAAACTCAGATATAACGAAATTGATACAATGAAAACTGGCTTAATACGGTCCCAGCAGCACCAAATCACTATAATTTGTGTTGGTTATAACAATATTCCAAGTTATAAGTGATTAATATATGTGTTTTCAATTATCTCTCCGTGACTATTATGTGATCGTCGTAACAATTGCAATCTATAAGACAATACTGATTTCTAAAATGACAATCGTGTGTTACCGGAATTGTTATTGTTAAAAACTGCAATAACTACGAACTGCGAACTTTCAGATAACCTCCCTCTCCTTATGTTATAATAGCAACAAAAGGCACGGATGACATCTTTACTATTCTCTAAGTATGGGTGCCGAGACCGCTTCGTAAATTCGGTGTGGTAAAAAGGAAGATTGCCATGGTTTATAAAATTAATTATTGTGTTCCTTCCAATCAGACAATAGGAATGCATTACCTCCGTATCTACTAAGCTATTGTTTAAATGTTCACAAATTATCGCTCGTACGTCGATTGCTGATATTGGACAATTACCATTTATATATGAAAACTTGAATTCGAAATATCATTATAACAAAATGATTTTTATTTCCCCTTGAATTTCGCTATAACCAACTGTTATTGTATGTACGTTCGTATTCATATAAGTGTGTATATATATATATATATATATATATATATATATGTATGTACGTTTTGCTATGTATCAACATTTACCTTGTGGACAGAGGAAGCGCAGTTCATATTCTCTACAGGCGCCTTCCAATTGGTCAGAATTTAAACAAAGTAAACCCTGATTGGCCGAGCATGGTACAAAAAGTATGTCATCCGTTTCGTTCCAGTTAATCTGATCATCGCGCGTGCGACACTGTACATCATACGGTGACTGGCATATGTCTGGGAATGTCTGTATTATAAACAAACGAATAACATTCATCAACTGCGTGCCATAATTTAAGAAAATGCAAATTCTTATTTTCCAGTAATACGCTTCATGACTACTTGCCTGTATAAGAATGTCAAGCAGCTCATTATCTCCAGGATAGGGGGTGCTGTATGAATGAACCCAGTTGCTCCACTCACCTGACGCAGGTACTGCATATATATATATATATATATATAGAGAGAGAGAGAGAGAGAGAGAGAAATTGAGTACATAATCAAATATTCGAAATGATAAAATAAACTTTATTTAGCTTTTTAAAATTATGATATTTTCATTATATGCAATAAATAGCTGAAAATTAACACCGTTGAAATATATTTATAAAGCAACAAATACAAATTAATAAATAATACATATAATATAGACTCTGTAGCACCCGGGGTAAAAGATACATTTCACTAATCAGTAACACCAATACAAAGGGTCAATAATGTTTATGACAATGCAGCTTGATGTACAGACACAAATATAAAACGAATGAATTATTTTGTTCCAGTATTTCCACTTGTTCCGGCGTCAGGCATCTGAAAAATACTTAAGCAAAATATTATCCGATAACTGTTCAATAGCCGTGCCTATCATGCCACTAAAATGCCTTGCAGTGAATAATACAAATTGACTGAAAACACATTACATCATGCTATCGGATATTTTAAAAACCGTTTAAGGAATGCGATGATGATTGATGTTTTACCGGCACCTTTATGCACAAGATAGGCAAAAAATCGGCCGAGCGATCCCCGAAGGTAATGGGGCGAAGTCAAAGATGAAACACCCTTCAGATATGCCGACGCCGAGATTCGAACTCGGGTGGTAGTGATCTCCGTGATCCAACACGCTACCAGTTAGACCAAAGAGGCGCCCGTTTAAGGAATACGATTATATGGATATCTTCACATTTCAATCACGAGCTTTTACTGTAACATACAAAAACAAATGTATCACACACAAACATAACAGAACTTTTGGCGTTGAGTTAGATAAAACCACAATATAAACCTCTACGGTGTCCGTTTCTAATCGATCTTATTTATATTATTTAAAACGTATTTTATAATGCAAAACAGTTGTCGATTAGGTCATTTTATATCTCCAAGTCGCCATAAATACATACCTGTACTCAGTACGTACCCATAACATTGCAGGCCATTTCCGCTGTAAACAGCTTATAAGGTTTCAGCGGAAACCAATATAAGGACACTTATAATTAGTATCCTCATAAGATGTCGATAATATTTAGCCAGCAGATGTCGTAATGTTGGTTGGTCGGCTACGATAACGAGGCTGTGACGTTAGTGTACTGATTTGCCACGTAAAGGTTATGGCAGAGGTCAGTGTTAGAGATATATTTAGACTCTTCCTGCTGAAAAAGTACTAATTAACCCTGAAACATGTGTATATGTGTGTGTGTGTGTGTTTAGTTCAGTCACGGCATTGATAACACCTGAGATGTATTAATGGGAGAGGGTGTTTTATTCCCGAAAATGAGATCGTCGGATGAAACATCCCACAGACAAAAATTATGCTAATATTCAATTGCACAACTCAGTGCGCGCTGTTCTGCTGCCCTATTTTTCTCACTACCATATCAATATTCGTCTCTTTGTAATTAAATCCCTTTTCATTTTAATCAAAGATAGGAAAATCCAAGTTAAAAATATTTATTTAGAGTGTAAGAGTTTTACTCAATTGTCACAATAGGACAATATTTGTCACAAACCGACATTATGAGTAGAATGCGAAATATCCATGTTATATTTTAATAAGATATTCGACAAAATTAATACCCGCATATCAGAGGTAACAAATGATTTCCTAACATTTCCTAACATTTTAACAAGTGATCACTCCTACGTGATGTCCAAACATCTATTGTGGCTTATCGCCAACTGTTACTAGACAAGCTCAACAACATCTGACATTTAATACTCTCCGGTAAATAAAAGACAAGGATTTGCAATAAAACTGGCCACATATTTGTGCTCTATCTGCATATTTTATACGTCAGGCTGTTTGCAGTAACGTTCGGTTTTATGCCCATTTAGTGTGGTATTTAGTGCAGACATTATGGCTGCCAAAGGCGAAGTTTTTTTAATTACCGCCGCTTAGCAAATATTGTCCAATATTGACGTTATTTCCAAGTAATGTGTGACTAGGAAAGTAAAGAAGGGGATAATATCGATTTGTTTTGCGGAAATATAGTTCATTATTCTAACGTGAAGGGACCTGTAATTGGGAAATGCGTCGATAAACAGTTGGTAATAGGTATAAAAGCTTTGGTTTGAACTTTCTATTAGACTCTACTTTTAATCATTCTAGAAGTGTTTTTTATATAAATTTAAACCACAAACTATACTGATGAAAGAAGGTTTCGTTATGGTTTGTTTGATAAACCTATTGAGGTTTTGCACATGACGTCACAGACACGTGACTGTTTGTTGATGCCGCCATGTTGGGGGTCAAGCGGTGGCTTGACTACAGCTACAAGCCAGTACAACGCAGCGAACAACGTGGATCTTAGGCACGCTCCCGATATCTTGAATACTGAGCTTCATTCGTCTCAAAAGCAAAGTAAAACAACATCATCTGTTGGGTTAGAAACAATAGAATTGTCAGATTTGGTAATTAGCATAGGTTTATCACTATAGATAAACACCGAATTAAGCTTTGGGTGATGATTTTATTTATTTTTCAATTCCGTGTAGATCTAGACGGTGTATGGAAGATTTTTTTCCCGGTGATAGACCCGAGATAGATATCGTTTGTTGAACAAGGATACCTCACGATGGAGGAGCTCACGGACGTTTGGTAAGACTGTCGAGAAGATAATATCCTCTGGGATCTGTAATTAGAATAGTCCGTAGAACTCGCTGTATCCTTATCGGGCACTTCTTGGATTTTCGTACGAAGAATCCTTTAAATCCCACCTTATCAGTTTAGCTTAATTCTAACGTAAACTGCCTTTTTTCTAGGAATTTTGTATGTATTCCACTCTACATCTGTTAAAAAATCAAAACCATTCAGTATCAGTGATCATATCGATAATCAGTCCAGTGTTTGTTTATATGTCCCTTGAATACACTTAAAGATAGTGCACTGATTACTAGCCTCTGCTGCCCAGTGTGTAATGAGCGTGGGACTTTTTTACTCATGGTCATACGGTGCGGGAGGTCCGAGGTTCGAATCCCGACCGTGGCACTACAGTAGGAGGAGTTTTTCGTCCAACCAGGCAACTGGCAAGGTTTTCTCCGGCGAATATGCCATCTATTGTAAATTCTAAATTCATTTAGAATTAGCCCTCATGGAGAAACAGTAAATTACAGATCAGCTGCATCTTCCTCATTTCAGGTAGCAGCTAAGCCACGTAAAATAACTGCTATTTTGGCCATTATTATAGTTCTGGTGATCGATTCCAGTTTTCTACCACTCTATCACTAACGAATCGTTGCCTTGGTGCAGTTCTTCATCGGGCTTTTTGAAGTTTTAGATTTGGACCTCTAATTGGTCCATCCTCTGCTGGTTTGGGGTGGCTATTGTCCGGGATGTCTTCTAATCCATAAAGAATGTTCTTCGGCGATAACCAGCCAACGCAAAACGCTCGGGAAGCCCATACTTCGATACCTTGGTATTAATTATGAAATCTGTATTGGATTAAATATATGCCTTAAAAGTTTTCTTACTCGCATTGAGGTCACCCTCGTAGCCACTGACAGTAATAGGGATGGATGTGTTCTTCTTGCAAACGTTCCGGAGAAATTCGTGAAGTACTATTTTGTAATTATGTTTAGTTTCGCACTAAATTTTAAATATAACCAGATGGAGCCCTTTTGTTTGACTCAAAAAGCTAAACTTGTGTTATCTTCGAAGAACGCAACTGCTCCGGATAAATTGTATTCTTTTATATATTTTAACACCCATAATATATCACAGTTAGAGGTTTTGTTATTTTTCTTCATTCTAGGAGCTGGGGGAGTAATTTCAGGCGATGTAATGAAGGGTTCATTTTAATTATATGCTGTTTAAAAAATCGCGGTATAATATTAAGTGGGTGTAGGGGTGAATCCCCATGCAAATTCCTGTGAGGGTACAATTTTATACGGATGTGTTCACACACACGCACACACACACGCGCGCGCACACACACACACACACACAGAGAGAGAGAGAGAGAGAGAGAGAGAGAGTTGTCACTCAATCCCTGCGCTATCTAAGAAACTTGATTAAAATTGAAGATGATGATGCTTGATGTTTTACGGCCACTTTTGTGCACATGATAGGCTAAATGAGCCGAGTGACCTCCAACGGTAATGAAGCGAAGTCAAAGTTGAAACACCCTTCCGATATGCCCACGCCGAGATTCGAACTAAGGTGGCAGTGATCTGTGGTCCAACGCTGTACCAACTAGACCACGGAGGATGAAACAGCAACATTTAAAAAAATAATAATATATATTTAATCAAACATTGTTATTATCAGAAACAATCCAAATGGCACTGTATGATAATACCCGAATATGATGTATCTAAACTTAATAAGAAACGTTGACTGGTGGTATCATTAACTAAAACAATACAATTTATATACAAGGTTAATATGGTTTAATACTCATTTATTTTATCATAGTATACAAAATCAAGACGATATCAATTATCATTTCATTATGACCAATTAACTCTTAGCTTAACAAACTGATTGTTGTTGTATAAATGAACGAAAAACTATAAAAAAAACTTGGGTTTTGTTTTAAACGTATAGCTCTTCTTTTTGGTGAGCGCAAATGTCTTTTTTGTGGGAGGAATCGTGGACTACACTCACCCCCCCCCCCCCATCCATAGATGAGTAAGTGCAAATATAAATCATGTACGCAATGAATGTATGTTTGAAACTGGCCGATATATAGGCTTGTATCGTCATTCGAATTGTAATAGTCACCTGTAATATATAATCTAGATTATATATAGGATCATTTTAATTCAGCAGGTCGCTGCCTAGAACAATACAAAATATTCAGTTGGTCATATTTTTTATTCGATCTTGTTAGTGACCTCCCGTGTTATCTCTGTAGATTATATGGAATGGGAGCAGGGGTGATTGAACTACATCTATTTCGTACTTGAGTAGAAGTAAAAGTAAGCTTCTTCGAAACTACTTGAGTATGAGTAAAAGTAAACGTGTAAAAATCTACTTGAGTAAAAAGTAAAACTACTTGCTTAAAGTAATTGACGTAAATGTAGAAGATGAAATGTATTGCAACACAAAATATGAAATTCAAATACACAATGGACAAAAGTTAATAAAGACATGTGCTGCCACCTCCAGTTCATTGCATCAACAGATGTGTAGATGCGTTCCCACCTTCAGGTCACTGAACAAAGCCCTTGGTGAACTTCAGCAAAAGCCGACTATTGAAGTTGGTGTCGCCAATGCGATTAAAAATTTACTTACGATGAATCTTAGAAAACAGTTGGAAATATTGGATAACCAAGTGAGCCAACAAAAATAATTTGGCAAAATTACGACGAGTCTTGAATATCAGTGAGCATCAACCGAGACTTGTATACCAAATGTTAGCATTCTTACAAAACTCATTTCAATACCACACCATATTAAAATATCTTTTTTAACCTTAAATTCATCAAAAATACACAAGCTGGTGACGACTTGTAATGATAATTTCCAGCAACTGTATCAATTGTCTCTTAAATCATAGGCTATGTTATGACTAAATAAGTAGCGAAAATATGGTGAAGTAAATGAAAGTAACGAATTAAAAAGGATCATTAGCGCAAATAAAACTACTTCGTTACAAGTAAAAGTAGTTAGTTGAAATCTTATTGGGTTACTTCCAGTTAATTGAAAAAAATTACTCAAGTAGAGTAACGAAGAAGTTTTACTTCGTTACATGTGTCAAGATGTTGGCTCGATTGACGGATTGTCTCACACGGCCACAAGAATACATGTAAATAACAGAACAACAGGATATACAATAATAATAATTTACACGACAAAATACGGCATATCAAAACTTAACTAATCCCATTCATACGCATTCGTACAAATCTCAACAGTTCTGATTAGAGTTCTGACACGAAACTCGACTTGAACTCTGATACGACGACAGATATTCTGACGTTCTGACGACTGACTATGATGCAGCTACTGACATATCGATACACACACAGTTCTAATTACTGAGATTCTATACATACACTAACTCATACGACAGCTGCAGCCCGACGTCGTCTAATCGTACACTACCATGACTGACAGGACACGGTAACTGACGTCATAGGGACAGAGTAACTGACTCACACCACGCTATAGTTAACAGAGGTATGCTGTCAATTCTGGCATCCACACGAACATTTTCCAACCAGCTACAAATATACATAGAATATTTTGCAAATTTCACAATCATATGTGAACATACTAATCTGCTGGCTTCCTTGGATAAATGCTGGCGATTAATAGAAATCAACTCTTTATAAATCTTTACTAGGATGGAGTTGTACACAGAAAAATACAGGACGCCAAAGTTAACAGTAGCTTATCCCAGTGAAACAATAGACCACCGCGGCACAACTGTGACAACAGTTTGGGTGTGCAGTGAACCACGCAAATATCCTGCTGGGCAAAATAATTCAACCTAACACAACATAAATTGGAACCTTGTGACAACATGATACCCCTGAATGGGAGCCATCTGAAGGAATTACATTGGCTACTAGTTATACGTGTCGTGTTCAGTATAAGATCTTACTGTATACATACAAGGGTATTCGTGACATATTGCTATAACAGGTTAATGACCTGATACAAGATTTACCAGTCTCGCAGATCTTTACGCTTTCCTAAAGTTCTACTTCACTTGTATACCCAGGACAGGATCACTGATCAGTCATCGATTGTAACTCGTCTGTGAGCGCCAACATCTTTGAAACTAGGCACATACTAGAAGTTCCTGAATGGTGACGTCACTTAGGTACAACTTAAGCCATTTGACCGGAACTCTGTATAACTCGACTAAAAGAATGTAAACAAATGTTATTCAAGAATAATTCCGAAATAAGAACGTTGTAAACTTGTTAAAGTTACACCATGAATGACATACAGCCATATCAGAGATTGTGGTTCTGATTGGATGGAAGAGAGTGGAACCATCGAAGAAGCTGCGAGGAGAACTAGGAACACAACTCGCATCAACGTTAACACTGTGTGACAATGGACTCCGATAAGGAATCTCGTTGTTGCAATTCAGTAGAGAATTTGAACTTTAGGTGAATCAAATGTCAAATGTGTATCACAATTAATACCCTGATTTTTCTCTTGTGTATATAAACAGTGGCGTTTATTCGACACGAGTTAGAATGGGGGGAAAAACAGGTACGTATGTCACTCCTGTGAATTAAATCTCGTTTTGTTATTGATAGTTGTGTGTGGAAAACGTACACAAGATAGTTTATATGGTAACGAGTAGACATGATAGCTAAACCAGAGCAACTGTTACGTCAGACCACGTGAGTTTTCTCCTTCGCATCTGGCATCCGATGGCAGCCCCGCAATAATTCGGATTATTTCCTTATATCTATGATAGTATGTATAGTTCGTGATTATTATTGGGGAAATCTGGGTTACTTTTATAAGAATGATATATTTAAGTCATTATTATGTCAGAGAAGTGTTCCTTTAAAGGTGCCTCAGACATCACCAAGCTTGAGCTTTTGTGACCTGAACCCTTAATTGAATTTGGACTGTTCGATATATTGGGAACAATTCAGTAATTACTTTACTTATTTACATATTTACAGTCTAAAACCAGCTCCCTTGATCTAAAGACAACGCATTCTAGTTCATTAAGACTAAGGGTTTAACGTTTTAGCACCATATGCCCCCCCCCCCCACTCCCGCCTGGTGAATAGACCTGTCCAGTCGGCAGCCATGCATCATCAGCTCCAGTATAAAGAGATCCATGATTCGTAATAATCTAACATCGTCAGACTTTAAGTCCCCATTTTATGGCTCGGTCAACTATAACAAGTACCCGAAAAATGAATTGCCAGTTGTTGAATTCGACCCAAGGATCTATCGAATTCTATTCTACCACGTCTAAAAGTTAGCATTGTTCACATTATAGTTGTTCAAAATGAGTCTATTGATTTCTCGTTTTTCTTATAACTACATAGCATCAGAATTGAGTCAGGGGAGCATTTCTTGGACCAGTGTGGACCATATCAAGTTACTGCTGGTGGATGTGTTCATCTAATAACTAATCAAAGACAATGTACTGATTTCAATCATAACGCTAAAGACTTGGTATACAAGCGAATTCTGGATTTTAAAAAGACGCTCAAGTAGCGCAATAGATAGTGCATTATACCACAAAGAGCCAAGTTGTGGGCTTGAATCCATCCCATACCTCTGTTTGTGGTATGTTCGGCCTTCCATCATGTGTCCCAATGAGTCTGACCAACGTCAAGACGAACCTCATTCATCCTGGGTGAAAACTTGTACATTTCTTCAGTAACAAATTCAACTACCATGATGACATAATCTCTCCCATGCCGGGTCTTCATACATGTTGACGGTTTGCATCTAAAAGATGGAGAATACTTATCTTCGTAAGCCACATTTGAGCTCTTATCATAACAAAACTAGGATATGACGTTACGGGCAATATTCTTCCATTCGTTATTTTCCGTGACGTCAGCAAAATGCTGGGTTGCCCCAGTTCGGAGTCCCACCATGCTACACTTCTTCCATGAAAAGTACGAGAGGAAAACCTAACAATAGCTGTGTATTTCTAACCGAGATTAAACGTCAGTGGAAAAGAAATTCATATTTCGTATAGCAAACAACTATTTTATTCCCTATCTAGCTGCAGATCCACTAAGACACTCAAAACAATTCTAACCACTAGCTGTGATTTTTCCATTAAAATATCCCCTAAATGCTTGATTCCCGAAACTTTCACGAGCCATTGCTAGTGTGTACTACGTTCGCTAGGGATTATCGTATGACGTCATCTTTGACAAACACCACGTTGAAAACGTATATAAAGCAATAAATAAAAAGCATCTATCGATTATTGAAAACTGAGGCATAACACCCAAAGCCTCATCCCCATTTTCGACCTACGCAATAAAACATAGTTAGACGAGCCGCTTGTTTCAATTTAATAATAATAATCATTACAAACTTCTATAGCATGTGTTATGTGATGATATAACGTGGTATTATGGGCAATGTGTGATTTTTTAACCAATAGTATTACAAAATGTATTAGTCAAAAGAAATAAAGGGAAAAAACACAAATCTGTTATTATAATTGAAAAGTACTTGAATATTTTTTACAGTATTTGTATTTAAATACATTTATATTTGAATGTATTTGACACGATGAAAAGTATTTGTATGTGCATATATTCTCGACCAGAGTGCAATGCATGCTGAAAACCGAAGACAAATCAGCGGAGCAGTAAAACTATGGTGGATTAAAAATGGCATTTGGGACTACAATCACTGGTCCTTATATAAAATATGGGGCATGGATGTAATATGGACTGTTATAAACATTGTGTTACACTAGATGAGGATGCCCCGCAATACATGTACTGGTAGTGAGTGACAATAAGATGATTTTTTATAAATTTAACACAACACTCTCAGCTGGTGCTATTGACCATAAAATCTCTATGTACAGAGTTTGTGATAAATCCATATTAATTTACCATCCTCCCAGTGAACCCTGCTATAATACCAACAACCTTGTTCTTTTTTAGAGATTATTTATAATTACCAACAAATATCTATCTATCTATCTATCTATCTATCTATCTATCTATATATATATATATATATATATATAAAATGAAGAATCTATATTTAAATAAGAACTGGAAAAGAATTTTTACTTGTAATCTAACCATGTTTGCCTAATTTCTAAACATTGCTGTTGCATAATTTGTTTTGTGGAGACTACAATGCATTTCAGTAAATTTATTTTAAAATGAGTTCAGGTAAAATTATTTCATTTAGTGCATCGTAAATCATCAGAAATATCCTGGATGATGACAATGTAATTGACATATGAGAATGAAGTGTTAGGTAATTGCCCTTTATCTGAGCCTGTCTCAAGTTAACAAACTTAATGATAACGTTTTTTTTTATGATAATGTATAATTTAACAAAAATATGTAAATATATACAATTTTTGCTTCAATTAAAAAAATAGTGAAACAACCTTACAGCAAATTAGTATTATTTATTTTATTAGAACAACGGGTAGAGGTATAATAAGATTCATTGATCTATACAGCACACTAATTACCTGGAAATAGTTTCACGGTGTGAACTATATTAACTGTATATCCAGGTATTGTAGTACTTACATGGTGGCACATTAATTAACAGTACAGGTAACATTAGACCTGTACAGATGTGACTCATTAATTATCTGTACAGTTATAAATTGTAACTTCCCATACACATAAGTCAAGTGCTTGTATGATTACATTAATTATGATTTTTTTTGGTATAAACGTCAAATATCATATATTATTCAAGATGTTGCTATCTTACGGCCACTTCTTGTACACATGGTAGGTGAAATGGGTCCTATTAGGGTCCTCCAAATGTAATATGATGCAAAGTGAAAGATGAAACACCCTCTTGACATAGACTGACCGGGGTTTGAACCCAGGCGACAAAGATATGTGGCAATTAGACTATCCAGGTAACCATTAAATTTTGTTTAATAAACTTTAAAGCTGATCAAACAATTATCATAAAGTTCTGACACAGATACATAAAAACACAATTAAATCTATATAGTTAATACATACTATTTTAGATATAAATGGAACAATTCTATTTAATATTGGTTAAAACTTTAAACTGAAACACTTCTATCTGAAGAGATACATCCGGCGTACAAATACAACTGGTATAATATCTACAGGTATAGCTAAACACATACATGTCTGCCTACATACCAATGTAAACAAACGCACACACGCACACACACACATATATATATATATATATATATATATATATATATATATGCTCATCAACATAAGCTAGCCACTTAAACAATCACATACTGCAATATTGAACCTCAAAACGAGCTGTCTAGATTATAAGTTAATACACTTACTCCAAGATGATACTAGCCACCTGGTTACTACCACAAAACCTAAACACCATTACTAAGTTAGTAATAACACAGGTAGGTGTAAGCTTAATACAAATCAGTATGTTAAATTGGAATTACCTAATGATGAGATAAACAATTGCTCGGACTCCTTCTTAGCCAGGAATGACAGGTTATGATGTGTTAACAAACGACTGGCGATGTCACGAACCACGTTCGGGATCACCTATAACATCTAATAGGTGTTGTAAAGATAATACTAAAAAATAAATAGGCCATCCTGGAACACCTATATTAACATAAAAATATTTCAACAAACAAAAATATACCAGATGAAGTAAGAAAATGTGTACTCCGCTGCCATATGGAACACATCTGGCTATACAGATGTGATCCTTGAACACTAACTAAATGATAATGTAAAAAATAGAAGTGACTGAAAGGTGTTTTATACAGGATGCTGATGATATCGTAAACAAACATGATCAAAGCTTCAAATGCAATTGCAAGGAACAATACTACGACACTTAAGAACAAAGGGGAAAAAACAATGGGAAATGATGTAATGGGCACCAGTGAATCAACATTTTATCAGCAAAGAACAACCATAAAGGACTGGGTAACTTGGAAGGTCATGACTGCCAACATCCGTCACAGATGTGATCCCGAAAAGAAGAATGCAGAATAATCCACAGCGTACAGATGCTGAAATCAACCCATCACACACACTCAACTCGTCCTGAGTTCAACACAGCGTTTTAGTCAAAGTGGTTTTGTAAAACTGATAGTGTACTTTATTAAATTATGGAAGATCGACTCATCTGGAATAGTCTATGATGGGAAGGTAGATAGTTCTGATATGGTTGTGCATCACAACAAAACTCATAATTATGTGTGCTAATAATACGTTATGGTTGGCTGTGCCCTATAGAAGCCAGCCAGGGGTCTCTACCCCAAATTTCGACAACAACATATCATATGCTAAATATCATTGCATAGGTGGTCACTTGCCCATGCAAATATGTATCAGTGTATATGCACATGCGTAGCTATGCTCTGGGTTGGGAAAGGGGTTATGTTTGTGTTGAGAAGGGTTGTGTGTGTGTGTCTGTGTGTGCATCGATGAGCTCACATAACTGTTTATACAGAATGGCCGTTTGAGAACAAGAGTTTCCATTCATGTAGGGTTTGTTTATGAATGCAAGCACACTGTTAACAGCAAAACATCATAGTTCTATACACCTACATATCAGCCAAACTAAGTGCACCTAAAAATCCCTTGTACATAAATATGCAGCCTTTTCAGTAGGGCATAGAGTAGACAACCTGTTATAAAAAGTAGGCAGCAGCTCACCTGTGATGGCCGTAGAGAAGTGGTAATCACACTAACACATTAGCGGCCTTTCTCCTGGAAAAGGTGTGGGAAATAGAGTATTTGGTTCATTCTAGGCCACTTTGTTGCCAAAATCAAAGTAATCGACCAATTTTCTGCTGATAAAATAGGCGACGAGGGAATATGCCATTAAATTCTTTGCAGCTAAGACAATACCAACCTCAGCCTCAAACAAAAACCTCACACTTTTTATATAAAACCTTAGATGGTTTCCTCAAATAAAAATATTTCATACAATTTTGAGAAAACCAACTTCCTAAAATCCACTAAAACGATAAACATCTATTTATTCAACAAAACATGTTGAAACAATTCATTATACCCCTAGATGGGCAATCAGTAAGAGGGAATAAAACCACCTTTACACATGCATAGTAAATCGAACTATATGCAGAAAAATATGCATGTTAATTAGTCAGTGTATAACTAAATATTTCAAAAAGACGAGAGCAAACCATTCACGGATTGTAAAAGGAATCATTCACACACAAACACACACACACACACAGCTAAATAAAGATGCTGCCATGCTTTGAAAAAAAGGTATCAGCTTACAGCTTTAGAATAATCGAATCTTCCGTGTGTATGCCACAATTGTAATAATGAGCACGTTATGACTATGGCAGTTCTAAACGCCAATCGTTATCGTCATCATCATTTGAGAAGGCCCAAAGCACCACAATGAAGGATGCCCACAAACAACAAAACGTTTATATATAGGAACAACTCGGTGGCAAGCAACCAATACTGGCACAGTCAACTCTCCATCAGTAAACTAGACACCTGGTGGCATCCTAGTACCTGCGGGGTCCCTGGGCTTCGGCCTTATACATAATACGACCATGACAACTAAATGAATGCAACATTAAGTGATTGTTTTCTATTGATGCAAGTTTAAATACGACACACTCACTCAAGGCTGCTCCTGTACCACAGTGATTGAACTATGTGCTGAAAATCCTGCAGGGCGGGGTTCGAATCTAAACCATGGCTGTGTTTGTAGAATGCTTCCCTTGGGATCTATTAGAGATGAAACACTCACTCACTCACTGACTCCCCGATGCACTCATTCATTTAAATATTCGATTATTCACTTCACTGAACTGCTATCAGGAAAATGATGATATACCAGCTTATTGAGATTACGGATAACGTATATGACAGTAGGTCATGGCCATGGGTGGGTCAGACAGACAGGTGGGTAGGCTAAAGTGCTACCACAATACTCAAGAGCCATCTACATGATCCAATCGTGTGAAATTCGAATTAATTATGATTCATAGTTAATCAGACAAACAAAAATGGCGTAGTTATTAGACATATACCCGGATGTTCTGGGTTCGAGTCATGGTGCTAACTTTACGTATCTCCTCAGCTGCCAATGAGCACGTTGCTGAGATGGGGGACAACATGCAATTAATAATAATAATAATAATAATGTATATTTAATAAAGCGCCCTTACTAGCAGGAGCCATTCAAAGGCGCTGTACAAATAATAATTTCAATATTTCAATAGATACAATACGTAAACCAATTGCAGGAGGAAGGAGCTTACAAAAATAATCTACAAATTAAATTACGTTTAGCAGCGGTGTATTTGTGTTATTACTGCTTTCTTATCATATTCTCTATGTACACCTCCTTTGCTTCCTTTTTCTTGTTCCTTTCTTCAAAAAGAAACTTATTTCTGATGATCCTCTGCACTATCATGTCAGATGTTAAGTCATTGCTGCTGTCAATGCGGTGAAATATTCCAATTTCTTTTGGTATTTCATATGGATCACTACCATCAACATCTGGTAGTATGGGGGTCATACCATGGCACACTGCATCAATTTTAAAATCGTTTATCATCTGCATGGTCACTGTGTATGGCGCACCAATGATCACCTCCGATACATACTTATTGGTTAGAACACTGAGTACCCTTTCATGAAGGTTCATGATTGGGTAGTTGGAGCCCTTGTATCTATTTACCACAGGATCTGAGTGGATTCCTACAATAAGGTAGTCACCATACTGAGAGGCCTTCTCAAGGAAATCCAAATGTCCGACATGGAAAAGATCAAAGGCACCAGCAACATAGACTATCTTATCATTAGGCTTTGGTTCATGACCTTCGGAAAACTGTGCAATACGTTTTGTGGTTGGCACAAACTGTTTAGTTCCTGTGTATGGGCTGCGACCATCTTGTGACAGTCCAACTTCCTTCAGGTCATTTTTGTTTGGCCCTTTTGTTTCATCACGTTCATGATGAGATTTAGTCACCAACAACATCCTGCCTACTAAGTCTGTAGTAGATATTCCTACAGTCCTTTTGCACTCTTTATATCTTTCTGCTGCCTTCACTAGATGATAGGTGTCGGTACCATCACTTGTAGTCGTTATATCATCTCCATGTACACAGAAGTCACAGTTATAGGTGTCGAGTGTTTCCAGTGTCGTTACATATGGCGCATTCTCTACAACTTCATCAACCCATTTGATAGCTCTGACCATCTTGTAACGTTCTTCTTGACTAAACACCGGGGGCCCTTTGTGTTTCATAATTTCCTCATCAGAATGTACTCCTACAACCAAGTAATCACCCATCTGCTTAGCCTGTCTCAAGGCATTGGCATGACCAAAATGTACCATGTCAAAACATCCATCAACCCAGATCCTTATGGACTTCTTCCTCTTAGACGATTCACCATTCATCGTATCTTCATCACTATTACATCTTTTGCCTGACATTTTCCTGAGTTATATTCTAGTTTCTCAGCTGCCTGTATTTATTCTTTGCGGGCCTACACTTTAATCTCTGTTTATATGGACAGCAATTAACAGCTCATACACTCATGAGCCAGCACACTGTATACTGCTGTGGAAGTTGTGCTGGTTTGGGCAATATCATATTCTAGCTACTAGCCATGTACTAATGTTTTACACAATTATTTCTTGTGTACTATTTAATTCAATCAATAACCAAAAATAGTTTAGAAAGACTATCATTGGGCAAAAACATGTGACAGAAATTAGCCATATACATGAAACGTTGACAACAGAAAGACCAATGAGTGTCTAGAGTCAGTGAGTGAGCATCAGTCATACCTGGGAGATATGGTCAAGGGACTACTCGCCATGGTAATGAGATAATTAGATGAAATAGCCGACAAGCACAGGTGGCACATGGATTCAAAACCCAACCTGAAAGATTGCAGTGGAACGCCCTATCAAATCTGCCACAGATTTACCCCACCATATATCTAAAAATTGAGCCTCGAGCTATTTTAGCAATAACGGGTAGAATACAAAATTAATGACACGCATATAATAATCGGCGCACTAATTTTGTGTGCACATAAAAACAAATGTTTGAACAAAAATGTTACAGAACAATTTGTTGTTTGCGCAGGCATAACAAATGGAAGACAGACAGCGTGGAATATTCTTCTAGCCACCTCGTTAGGCGGAGAAAAGCTAAATAAACCCCATTTAAATGGCTACCCACAGAAAGTGAAGGAAGTTAACCAGCAGCTATATTGTAATTTTCTGAGACCTACCGGTAACTTGTTTAAGTTACTTCATTTATGATATTCGTCTTCGTAATGCTCTATAAATATCGGGACAACATACTGCCAATCAGTTATCAAAATTAATGTTTGGTGAACACTACATAGTGCTAAATAGCATCGGACCTCAAGAATCATGGTTCGTATAATTTATGTGATTATATTAAAAATAATTCAGATATATAATCTGATTCAAATTGGTTATATGTTCATTTTTCAAAATACTCTTTTTTTGTAAAGTCATTTGAAAGAACATAAATATTTGCAATATTCCAATGTGGGTTTCTTTGAAAGTCTTTCAATCTACTTAAAAACATAACATACCCCTTTTTCTGATTATATAAATATACACCTATTATTATTATTACTATTATAACAAGATATTTACTCAATTTATGATCAACGTTTGATAGTAGTGAAATAGATTCAATATTTATGTTTTAACATAGATACTTCTGGTAAATATGATCCTATATATTATACAGTAGTAATGATAATGATGGTTAATGATGATGATGATGATGATGATACTAATGGTTGACTCTCCCTCTACAATGTAGTTGGTAGGTCAATAAATAAAGCACACTATAATAAACTGATTTGTTTTGAAGCAGTCGTGTAAGAACGTGCATTCAATGATTGAGGTGAGGACCAACCTTCAAAGTAATAATTTGGACAAAAGTCAAAGAAATTCAGTGAAATAGTAGCCATTGATTGGCTAATAAATAACAACATAAACAGCATATAAATTATGATGACTAATAATTACAATGATGGTGAGGATTATATTAATGATGAGGATGATGATGATTGCATTTCACATAACGGAAGCTTCCTACGAATAGTAGAAAAACCACACTGCAGCAAATTCGACATTCTACATATAGGTGTATACATAGTTCCAAACAAATATACAGCAATTCTGGTGGTAAGGTCATGGAAAACATTGAAGTTGATGAACAACTCATGGAGTGAGTGAGTGACTGAGTGAGTGAGTTGTTTAGCCTCAGCAATGGTCAGACCTGGGACCTAATGCCAAGAAGCGACACCCTGGGGAAACAACACACAACTTTTGGGTCAGCTTCAAACCCATGACCTGGCAGTTTGTCATGCAGCACTCTAACCACCTAGTGGGGAACCCTTGGAGAGATTGGGTAGACTGGCTTCATCAGGAAGCCTGGAGGTATTTCTGGATGAGCATCTTCAGACTACGATTAGGGGTCAGCTGTCTGCTGGCCAACAAGGCATTTGTCATAGGACTCTGTAGACGTCCATTGTTGATCCACGCCACAATCGCCGACCTCTCGTAGGAATAGCCATCTGAAGGAATGATTTGAATTTTTATGTGTTTATGTGTTTTGCTGGGTATGCAAACATGTTTTTACATGTACAAGTAGTAGTACAAGTTGCATAAGTATATAAATACATCTACTTTCTCTCTCTCTCTCTCTCTCTCTCTCTCTCTCTCTCTCTCTCTCACACACTCCACATACACACACACACACAAATAATACACTCATCATATATTTTATTATATATATATATATATATATATATATATATATATATATACACACACATACATACCTGCTGCTATAACAGGATCTCTCATCATTTCTCGTGTTATTGGACAAAGGTACTCATCAGGCACTGCTTCATCTAGATATTATAACAGATCATATAGAGCTTAATACATAATAAAGTAGTATTGTAAATTACGTCATTATACAACAGTATACAGTACTATACAGAACAGCATGGTGTCTTAAAAAATTGTACATTACCAAATAACACAATATAGGATCATAAAAATTGTAAAACACAGTACCATAGGAATATAGTAAGATATACTACCACCTAGTATTGTAAAGTACAGTGTTGTACAACACAGTATAGTATAGTGTAGTATAGCACAATAAGAAAGTATGGTATCATATAGTATCTTACAGTATAATATTGCATAATGATATATACAGAGTAAGTAAAGTAAGTAATATATACAGTAAAGTGATCAATATACAGTACCCTATGAGTATGACACAGTACAGTGTACTATAATGTAAAAATATTTACAATATTGTACTATACTCTATTATAGCATCATATAATTCATTGCAGTAGAGTACAGTATATTCTAATGTAAATAAATATACTGCACCATATTGTACTCTATTATAGCACCATATGGTTCAGCACTGAGTACAGCATAATACATATCAATATATGAAAGTACACTCCCCCATTTTATTATACAGTAAATATTGTAGAATATTATTTTTATTTATAATTTCTTACTTTGATGACCACCAGAGATAAGGTGTTAATGTTCATAGTAGTAGCAATTTATAAAATATGTTTACAATCACTCCAATTATATGATGTTCCTCTATTAGTATTTTGAAGAAAAAAAAAATGTAATCACATATTCTATATGCATTTTTATATTAGAAACTGAATTTATATGAATATGCACATTATGGAATGACAGCATGATCTTTCAAATTATTGCATTTTGCCATAGAACATCATTAAAATGGTGACATATTCATACGTCCATATAGAGATTCACTTTTGGTGTGACTTTGTGATGGCAAAGGCAAAACGTTTAAAACCAAGTTAAAGATAGCACATATAGATTATGCTTCAACTATTTCTATAACTAATGATAGTATGTTGTACCAACACAGATCCCACAGGAGGGCACAGTATCTCGGATGTTAATTGCTTCAACACACTGTCGCTTACTGACACCAAATGTTTACACGCTACCATCAAAGTCAATTCAAGACCTCAAATCTCAGCAGACGAATTCAAAAGCTACTATCTATGCGATAATGTGCTGTCCGCCCTACCAGCTCAGCCATTGATAGCATTACCATTGTTTCATTGTCGTTGAACATTATGTATGTTTATATGATACAGACCTGTGTTACTGCTGCGTGGCTGGATCTCAGGATGTGTCTCAATCAATTTAATCGCTCTAAGAATTTTATTTCTATGTCCAAGTGCAGCTGTGGAAAATTAACAGAAAGAAAAAGGTAAAATTCAGTAAGCAGACATTTTATTTGGATGATTCACAGTCTGTGGATTGTATCTATTTGGTCCAACTTTTTCAGATCCAGAGGGAGGATGCTCCCATAGTGCAATTAGTAATCCATGGTGCCACAGACTTCCATGTCAGGGGTTAAAATCCCAGTGTCACCTGTACCTGTTGCACGTTCTGTCTGATTAAGCAATTTTCCTAGTGTCAGCTATGTATATTTTTTTGCTAAACGGACAATTCCCCACTAGGACAATTCCCCACTGGACAATTCCCCACTCAGACAATTCCCCACTCAGACAATTCCCCACTCTGACAATCCCCTACTCCACGATTTAGCGAACAATAATTTTTATTAGTATTGACATATAAAACATATTTATTTACTTAAATCTTACACAATGGCCAATGCCCTGGAAGTTGTGGGGGCTGAATACGACGGAATGCTCCGGATACATAGGTGTTGTCAAAGTAGTCCAGGAGAGGTTCGAGTCCTTCTGGTAAAAAGGCCAGTCCATCTAGCATGCCACAGAAGAGTTTCACCTCCTCCTCTTCTCTATATCGTTGTACAAGACCAAGAGTCTGGATCTTCCTCCATATGGCCTGTGTTAGGTGATAGAAGCAGCCATGTACGTTGATCCAAAGGATGACATCACAGCATTAATCACAGCTTGCTCGAAGTCAAGAGTGATGATTTCGGGATCAGCCTGGAAACCGAGTTCTGTACATCTGTTTTGTGTGGCAGTGAACAGTTCCTCATAGGTGGACTGATACTTGTTCGGCAGGAACGCATACACACAGGTCACAGCTGACTCTCCTAATGGTACATGGTTCAAATACAGCTGAGTGAACAGTAGTGGTGCAATATTAAATGTTCCGTCCATATACCTGGAGTCAGAACTAAACATGTAAAAGACACATAAAAAATTAAGAGTGGAGAATTGTTCAAAATTGTCATTATAGTGTGGGGAATTGTCCAAGTGGGGAATTGGCCGAGTGGGGAATTGTCTTGGATCCATTCTTTTATCCAGAAAACTGTGGTTAGGTTAGTTAATTTACCAAATAATCACAATTAAAAAAATTAGTCATAAGGTGTTTTTTACTGATAGTCTGTTTAAAAGTAACAGGTCTCTCTCTCTTGCTGTGTGTGCGTATGTGTGTGTGTGTTAATTGTTTACATTCAGCCTTGATATTTATAGAAAAAAGATTGAACTACTACTGTACTTTAATTTAATAGGCTAAATTTATACTCCTTGCTTAGAGTCACACAACATCCAGGCTCTGCTTAAAATGTATGGAGCCTAAATTTTAACAATATTACTGTTCTTAATTAAATTACTTCCCATTTTTCACTCATGTCTTATCTAGGGTGTTTAAGGAGATTATTTCTAGGGTCCAAAAATCACTAGGGTCTAGCACTGAAGGTGCCAGACCAGAGAAGCTAAACCTGTTTTGATATAAATTCTTCAGGACGAATTGGTTAAGATATACCAGACCTTGGAAAAACAACAAACTGATTTATGGTACTTACAAATTCCTAGGTCTTTCTCTAGTGAGTAGTGATTCAGAGTTGTCAATTCCATGCCATCGATGGCATTGTGTTTGAACGTTGCCTCGTACTGGCCCATTCCGAGTTCATAGAGCCACTGACAGACCTCAGTGACTGACCACTCACAGGGCAGCTTCTTTGACTTATCACAGTTCACTTCTGCTCGTACAATCTGCGCCCGTTTGTTCTTCATATCACCTGGGCATGAAATTGCAATGCTAATAACAAGCCACATTCATTGTTAAACTTACCCAGCATTTAAATATGATATGCAGAAAAAACCTCCCACAAAAGTTAGCTAAAGCCATGAAATAAAACCAACAACAACATTATGATTAAACAAGAGGCCAAGAAAATTAGCTGTCCTGAGGTTTTGAAAAGTTTATACTGCCAGGACTTGTGTCTTCTAGCAAAAGAAGGGCTCTGTGATAGAGCACATTGCACTGCAGATCCCTAGGGCAAGATTTGAATTGAATCAAGTTACCTATAGTTAGGGATGTAAAGCACTCACTCATTCCCACAAGGAATTCCAAAGTAGATACAGTTCTGGGAATGTTGCAAAGAGCCAGATCATTTTAAAAACGTTGCTTGCCCAAGTGGAGAAATCATTAGTTTCCTATGACTAGCCCCACATGGGATATTTAACTACATGTATTAATATTTTACGGCACTGTACTGAATATCGATTTACTAATGTTTCTATATACATTTCATCATATTTTTATTATACAGCAGAGCTAGTCATGATAAATGTTTACTAATCTAGGGGTTTACGAATCAGGAAATAATCAAGGTTAGACATATTTATCTGGTTACTGTCTGCTATAATTATTCGATAAATAATTCCAACAGTCACACTCAGCTAATGTTGTGATCTCAACAAATATCCAAGTATGGACTAGATTTTTTAATTGATAAAATCATGCATAAACATGTTGGTTTACCAAATGTGACAATGTTGACCCTTTAGCTAAAGTGAAAACAGTGGAATAGTCACTGTTACAGGTGTAGTCACCCCATACAGTTCCGTTCTGTATCCTAAAAGGGGAAATACCACAATCACTAGCTGTTACCATGGTAACTGTTCAGTATTATCACCATGTTTATTAGATGACTCATGGTGCTCCGACTGCACAGTGGTTAGAGAAATGTGCCAAAAAAACTCAAGGTTATGGATTTGAATCCAACTAACATCTGTGTTTGTGGGACGTTTCCATGGGGAGTCACAGGCACCTCCTTAGTCTAACTGGTAGCACGTTGGATCACAGATTACCATCACCTGAGTTCGAATCTAGGCATGGGCATATCTGAAAGGTGTTTCATTTTTTACTTTGCTTCATTTCCTTTGGAGGTCGCTTGGCCCATTTAGCCTACCATGTGCACAAAAGTCCTCCTCTGTGCTGGTACCTTGCCGATGGTGAGGCAGCTTGTGTGTCTCAAGCATTCAAGCACTGACGGAGGCTTTAGCCCCTGACAGGTTTAACCAAGTCAGGCAGGTCTCAGAGGAGGGACCAGATGAAATCCAGCACCTGGTCCTCCAGGTTGGGGGTTGGCTGTGGGGCTAACAACCCCATCCCGTAAAAACAAACCCGTTATGGAAATAACAACAACAATTAACATTGTTGTTGTAGCCCACTGGGGATGAAGAGGATAAGTGAAGTGAGTGTGTACAAAAGTGGCCGTAAAACATCAATCAATCATCATCATCATCATCATAGGTAGTCATCCCTCAAACATAGGTCCCAGATTTGACCAATGCTGAGATGAAATAACTCAACTCAACTCATTAAATGACTGGCAGGATATGTTTTTAAAATATTTAATTTACTTTGTAAACAAAAAAGGTCACTAATAACATGACTAGTTGTGTTATTTGTTTATCAACTACGCAAATCAATATGTTGGACAATACTTATTTATTTTACGAATACTAATTAAGAATAAATGCACATATAGAGACAAATTTCATTAAATACTATTCACTCAAAAGGAGAAGCATGTTACTAATGTTAGTAAAAAAATGTTGCTGTTTTACGACCACTTTTGTGCACAAGGTAGGCTAAATGGGACGAATGAGCTCTAAGGGTCATTAAATGAGGCGAAGTGAAAGATTAAACACCATTCTGACATGGCTCGGCTGAGGTTTGAACCCGGGTGCTGTAGATCTGTGGCCAACTGCACTACTAGTTGGGCCATGGAGGTTCCCCAGAAGCATGTTAGAGCTAATATTCATGGAAAGCACTTCTACTACTGAATGTAGCTTTCTTGGTGACTATATCTAAAGAGAAGATTATTTTTTGTTCACCTAATAGCTGATCTTCAGATGTTATCTTCCAGATTTTGATATGCTTGTCATTAGAACCAGTAGCCAGGTAGGAACCATCTACTGAGAAGGCACAACTTGTCACATACCTGTATATGTAATAATGCATACTTTTATTTAAATTATCAAAGAAATAACATGACTATATATATATATATATATATATATATATATATATATATAAGATGATTGATAGGTTAGATGTTGAACCTAAGAAGTAACAATTATAATACATTTATAATAATAAAAATTGACAGGATGTTTGATATTACAGTCTACATTAAAAATGGGTATTTTATCCCTAAACACACACACACACACACACACACACACACACACACACACACACACACCTAGTATGTCCATCAATGATCTGGAGACACTTATTGGTAATCTGAAATAAAGTAAGAAATCACAGATTAGACAAATATATTTCAAGTTAGAAAAACAAACCTCTAACAATTATTATTATTATTGTTGTTATTTTCTGTTACACATAGCACTGAGTTGGTAGGAAGGTTTACTTAAGCCTAAATCTAATGTATTATTATTATTATTATTATTCAATAAGGTACCTCTGCTACAGTATAGATGAGTGATACTACACAGTTCTAAAAACGTTATTGGTTTAAGGTACCTTTTTCACAAACAATCAGGACCACTAGCACCACGATGATTGATGATTGATGTTTTGCGGCCACTTTTGTGCACATGTTAGGCTAAATGGGCTGAGCAACCTCTAAATGTAATGAAGTGAAGTCAAAGATGAAACACTCTTCAGATATGCCCACGCCGAGATTCGAACTCAGGTGGTAGTGATCTGTGGTCCAACATGCTACTGTTAGACCATGGAGGCACCACTACATTTTAATAGTACACAAAATCATTTATGCAACATTGTCCCACTGATCCCCTGAAGTAGTCTAAAAGGTCTGATGCATAGGCTCCAACCCCTCAGTATGATTTTTAATGCAATATAGCAATGAAGAAAGATAAACATTAATAAAATTGCTATGAGATAGGCAGCAAAAGTTCATTTTATCAAAGTTGCAGAAGATGACACAAACATTTAGGGACAATCAATGCCGTAGACAGCTAAAGGGAAAATTATCACCTGTAAATTATATACGAGGACTTATATTTTAAATTGGCTTTGATAAAAGCCTATATTCACAACTGATTTTGATGCAACAAGCTAATGTGATTGATTTGTTTTTTGGGGAGAATCCCCAGGCTGTCGCTTACTCAGCACAGCCTCTATGTTGGAGTGGTTGAGAAACCTCCTAGTTCACCACTCACAGGGGAGATGAACGGAAAGATGGAGCCGAAATACCCTGAGGGTGGTCACTGCCAGAGTGTCTTTAACGTCCCCCTTTTTTTTATAATTCAGTGGAGACTGCAGTGCCATTTAACGTGGTCAGCCACCCGTGATGTTGTGAGCTGAGAAATTAATCTCTGGAAATGTTTCGACCTCTTGAACAAAAGTCAGAACTGTGTTGAACAGTAATACATTTATGTCGACCTTACATAATGACCTAGATCAGTAAACGAAAATATTACATTTCCAATTTAGACGCACATAACAGGGCCGGCGGGGGCAGCCTTCCTTGAAACCAATGTTTCCTAAAATGAGATCTGTGGACTGTCCACGAGCCTATGGCCAAGGTGTCCATCATTCAACCATGATAAAGTTAACTGCATACCATTTCCCATTTTAAACAAAACAAATTATTCTTTTTATAGCTAGCACGATTTTCTGCTTCAACATTTAGCTGTTTTAGACCGAACCTCATTATACATCTGCTGCTAGATAAAACAATTGCTAGCATCCCCCTAGCTAACTCAGTTCGTGATTTAAGGATTTTGGGGGGATTATTCTTTCCTGTATAATAGTTCTTTTACAAGAACTAAGAACATGAAAATCTGGTCAAAAATAAATACAAAGAAATAATATCATGAACGTTGCTTTAAATATTTCTTGCCTGTTGTAATAATAATATAATATAATGTGTGATTTTATATAGCATCACATTCAAATTTGTTGTTCTGGGCTGCTTTAAATAAAAAGTGAGTAGACTAGATAAAAATGATTAGATGAACCATGACATAGACATTACAGAATCTAAGAATACTCAATATGAAACAAATAAGTCTTAAGGATATATTTAAAGCTATACTGATTGAATGACAATGTTTCAATTTGTCTGGGAGCTGATTTCATAATGTGGATTGCTGTCTTGATCCTGTGGACCTCAGTGTCCTCGCTAGATTATATATCTAGTTGGTATCTCTGCCTTTAAGCTTTTACATCATAATCTCCCTGGCTGGCCTATAATTCGATGACTTATGATTTTACAATTATTACTCGTATAAAGTCAGAAAGATTGCTGCTATCTGGTCAACGATAACAACATGGATCAGTTAAAAATTTAGGAAGTAGGCAAATACTGTGTTGAGATGTAATCTATGTTAAACAGATAGCATCATCGCAACTTACTGGACTCCACAATATGATTGTCTTGTCTCCAGAACTGAAAGAAACAAATCCATAAACAGTACTTGATACATTAGCCAATACATTACCGGTAAGTAACTTAGTAACAATTCCTTTCATTTTGTACCGAGCATCATGCTAATTACAGATTACATTTAAATGCTGTTGCTACTAGTAGCACCATAAAAAAACACCCCAATATACAGTGACTTGGAAAAGCTATTTCTTAAATATATGGTAGATATGCTTCAACAAAGAGCATTGTCTCATATGAATAAATATAAAACATTTCAATGAAAATGTGTGAAAAACAAAGAACACCAGTACGATGGTCAGTATTTTTATAATTGTTGATCATAAATTCAAAGAAGTGTGTAAAAACATGTGGTCAGTGATCAGCTGACACGAATATCTCCTCATAAGTCCATATCAATCCGGATCAGAGAACATTTAAAACTGTGGAACAATATGCCCACAGCATCGTTTTTATGGGAAATGGGATTAAATAAGCACATACAAACAAAAAAGGACAACATACACAATAACCATGGAAACTGATTAGGAGAACCACCTTGTATGAGATTTAATGAAGTATTATCAGATATCATAATGATCCATGTATGCCAGCTGACACTCCATTTAAGGTAGCACCATGTTTGACTTGGTTTGGCTGTGATGCTTTTGTATTTACAATCAATTATTATTATACCAAACTTATAAAGTTTGGTATAATAATAATATTATCTGTTTATAGTAATCTTCCTACGTGAGTTAATTATGATGCAAGTCAGAGTCTGTCTCTCTCTGTCTGTGTGTGTGTGTGTCTAGCTGTGTGTCTGTCTGTCTGTCTGTCTGTTTGACTATCTGTCTGTCCATCTGTCTATCAGCCTACTAATGTTGGCTTGTCTGTCTTCACGTCATACGTTTACTATAAATCAACCACCAATTCAATAACAATAGTTACCCAGATGCCAATATATGACCTGACGGATTAAAGCTGACAGCCATTACTGATGCTTCGTGTCCTTTTAACGTCGCTCTGTGGGATAACTCCACTTCTGAAATATGATATACAGAAATTATTAATAAAACAATAGCATATCAATATATGACTGACCATCACTTATATACCATACCACGTATAACAGACACAGAATTGACAAATACCAGATACTGACCAGCAGGTGAATGAATGGCAATTTATTCAGATTCAGAAGAAACTTTTTCCTGAATTTCTTCAACTCACCCACATCCCCCAAGATAGTAAAGTTTAACATCCACTAGTCCAACAAATATTTTTTACTAGCACGATGAAAATATTTACTAGCTCAAGGAAAGATATAAGGGACAGTGGGCCATCACATGCCATAACCCGCCCCCTTCTGGCAACAGGCCAAGTGCAATTTACCACAAAGAATCATAAGCTAGGATTTCTAGGTGTAAACTGTTGATACCAAACAGACACTCACTATGTAGCTCTTAATGATATTCGCATGCATTGGCAGCGACCGGGTTAGTTATATTTATCTGTATATCATTTCTATATTTACACATGTTCCTATTATTGAATAAAATGGTGCAGGCTTCTATTAGGCAATATGCCTCAATTTGAAGCGATACATTATTGTTCTACTGAATGTGTGGATTTCATGATTGAGTACAACCATTCACCACATGCTTGAAATCTGTGTAAAAAATGCCAGAACATTCCTTAAAGTCATAATTCATGATACAGTTTAATTTCCTGAGTCACACCCTAAGAATGTTTGTTTGATCCGCAAACCTAGGTTGTGGGTTTGAATTTGACTCGCACCTATGTCTGTTGGATGTCCTAGACACAGGTTTAATCAGAACCTGAAGGCTCAATAACAAGAGAGTGTTCGTTCTTGGGAATGGTTGTGAGTGAGACTGTCAAGTGTCATTGAGTGAGTGAGTGAGTGTGTGAGTGAGCACTTTGTTTAACCTCAACACTGGTTACACAACCAATATATAATTTGGGAAGGGGGAAACACATCCATGGGGAAACAACTTATAACAGGGTACCCACAGGATTTCAAAAATCAAATTCCCTGAATTTTCCCTGTCTTATTTAAGATATTACCCTGTGTATTATGTACAAAAATTGCATGTTGAATTAACTTTATTAGTAATGAGACTCCCCCATCCACCCGTAATGCTATAAATTTGGAATGAAGGCATACAAATTATGTGTTTTCCCTGTATTTTTCCAAATGTTTTAATTTCCTGTGTTTTCCATGCAGGTAATTTTCCCTGTGCTGTGGGTACCCTGTTTAAGTATCAACCATAACTATCACCTGGAATCAAAGTATGACCTGGAGGTCTTCATAACTGTGCTCTACACATTGTGCTATTGGAGCACAACATACAGTATAGACAACATACAGTAATTGATACTTTTATCTCACTGAATCAAATAAGATATATTCCATATATACAACTCTATATAAAAACAGTCAATCTGGGTATCATATCCCAGTGTATCCTGAAGCTATGTGATATTTTATCTGATCCTATCATTTCTCCTAGGAAGTGGCCCCATGACCTTATGTCTCAGGTGTGACCAATGTTGAGGCTTAACAAAACAATCGTTCACCGACTAAAATAAATATGAAGCTTGGCTGTTAGAGATCCTCAGAGAATACAAATCACCATGATAAGGGGTGATCCATTGGCTACTGAGGCAACTTGGCAAAAACGAGCAGATACCTTTTCACACACACACACACACACACACACACACACACATATAGTCAGTCAGCTCCAACCATACTATTATATACCTCCCACCCAGCATACCATCTAGACAACATCTATCTACAAAACAATGTATGTTATTAATATTATGTGCCATCATTAAAACATATAGATGTTGATTGCCTTTTAAAGTAATATTATTATATATATATATATATATATATATATATATATATATATATATATATTTGTATGATTTGGAATTATGATCCATAATCTAGATGAGCACTGTATGCTGTTATGTAATTTCACATATTACCTATAAAGAACAAGAAGATAGAAACAGATAACTTAATATAATAAATGGCTTCTGTTAATAATATTGCTTTATTAAATCTACATTGTTATTATTATTATCATTATTATTATTATCATTATTATTATTATTATTATTATTAGGATGTACATGAAGTCAATGATCACATATTCCTGTCCCATGATTTGAGTTGCAATAAAATAATATCCTCTTTTCAATTACTGGCCAATTCAGGGATTATTTTCTTGGCTCACAATATTGGGAGGGAAAACTTCCTCCCAAATGATGTGTACCCATAATATATGGTGCCACCATCTCACTGAAGCATAGCGATACAATAAACTGTGACTTTCTAAGTAGTTGAAATATTAGGGGATACCAGGAGATATTATCAGCCACACATTATTATATACGAGTGTTTACGTTGGATGAAGAAAGTACTTAACTAAGCTTCGGTAACGCTTTCACGTGTTATCTTTGATTCAGGATCAAGCCATGATCATAAAACAAAACAAAAATTATTCATCGAATTCAAGTGTTCTGTCGTTTTCCTTTCTAAAAATCAGGACAGTTCAATTTAGCAGCAGATGGAGTACTGCACTACAAAGCTCAAGATCACAGTTCAAAACTTCATGTTAACTGTGTTAGTAGAATGTTTCTCTAGAAATTTGACCAGAGTATGACCAGTGCCTGGGGTCAACAAATCACTCTCTCTTATAAATAAATAAATTTAAAATATATATATATATATATATATATATATATATATATGGATGATTAGTGTTGCAATCCACTTGCACACCAGTAATTACAAATATTTTAAAAACAGCTAATCTTAAATCATATTTTTTGTCTGCCACTGTAGTTTAATGATAATTGTATAGATTTAATCACCGAGTAATTAATGAAAGACAAATACATTTTTTTAAACATAAAATTTAAACATCAGTTTTGCTACACTCATTTAAGCAATTATTATAAAAGCCAAATATCTATAGAATAACACTGCTGTGGATACTGTTATTCTCCAATAACTCAGTGACTCCTATCAGTGGGATCTGGTAATTGCCGACATGGAGCTATATAGCCCGAAATTGTGTTGACATTTCACCGGCCTGGCAATATCCGAGCATCATATCGATGACATTCTGATGGATGTCATTGTGCGCGAAGTATATTTTTGGCTGTCAATCACAATGAACGAACAACACTAAGTACATATGTCCAGTTTATTATGCCGAATGTCTAAAGGTCACTCTCAGTTTATTGTGTGTTGTGTCGTGTCACACATCTGGTTTAGTGCGGGCAGTAGTGAATATACAAAGGTTAAACTGATTCTACTGCAGTAAAAATATCGGCTTCATGTCAAGTCCAGTTCAATATGGGGAATATACAATGGCTACACCAGAGTCTGTTACTGTAAGATCATATCAGGTATATTATATATATATATATAATATATATATATATATATATATATATATATATATATATAGTTTATGCTCAGTCCAATACAATAAAGATATTAATGTCATAGCTAATCCATTGCATTCAAAACCTATAATTCACAATTAGCTATTTGGAGAATCCCAAAAACAAACAACCCCAGTGCCAAGTGGGTGAGTAAGTGAGTGAGTGGTTGTTATTTTTAGCCTCATCACTATAATAATAATAATAATAATAACCGAAATGGCAGTTTTTTAATGTGGCTGACAACCTCAAATGAGGGAGACGCATATGGTTTGTAATTTATAGCTTCCCCACGGAGACTTATTCTAAATAAATTTTGAATTTAGAATATATGGCATGTTCCGTGGAGAAAACCTTGCCAGTAGCCTGGTTGGATGAAAACGCCTCCTACTATAGTGCCAGGGCCGAGGTGAGAACCTCCGACCCCCCGCACAGTATGACCATAGCCATAGGTAAATAGTCTCCCATTCTACCCATGTGGTCAAAGATTGGACATATTGATAAATGGTCACTTCCTAGAAGAACCGCCAATAAACAAGGATACTTTGTGTAGATTTAAATTCTGAGGTGGACGTTTGCGGTGCAGTGCTCTAACAACTATACACGAACAGCTTCTATGACTTAGTGAGTAAGAGCATGGGACTTTTTTACTCATGGTCATACGGTGCGGGAGGTCTGAGGTTCGAATCCCGACCGTGGCACTATAGTAGGAGGAGTTTTTCGTCCAACCAGGCAACTGGCAATGTTTTCTCCGGCGAATATGCCATCTATTGTACATCTGAGGTAGCCAAGCCACGTAAAATAACTGCCATTTCATGACCGCCCACTCCTATGAGAATCTAAATATAGTAGATTTTAGTTCAAATCACTGATTTCCATAGTGATAAAGCTACTTTTGGCTCGCCACTGAAACAATCTCACAGATTAAGAGCTACCGGAATTTGGAGCCCTTTAGAGAGCAGTGATATCATCGGCTTCGTGGGATGCGTATTGTTTTTAGCTGCCAATTGTAAGGTGTCCACGGCTCATAATGATCCATCTTGTGCCACAAAAGAACTTAATTTATTAAGGCCGACCGAACCCATTATATCACGTGAAGATTAGCAGGGAATCAAACCAGACACCTATCATATTTTAATCTCACACGCCACTGGTTAATCTAGCTAGCGCGATTCAGTAAAACGAATGAACTATATTTTGATTGATTCCGCTCGTAAAATATTAAGCACAATAAAAAATTCTAAAAGAAAACAAAACAACTGAGGATCGTTTAAGATTGTAATCAAGCAAAGGTTCTTGAAATTGACAAAATATCATAAACCACAAATAAACCTAATAAAAAATGATAGTTATTATTGACTATATATATATATATATATATATATATGAGTGTTCCGGGTATAGCCAGACAGTGAGCTCCGGTGGGCTAGCGGTTAAGCCAACGGTTACAGGTTCGAACCCCGCAAGAGGTCGAAAGTTTTCCAGAGATTAATTTTTCTGGATCACAACATCGTGGGTGGTTGATCACGTTAAATGGCGCTGCCGTATCCTCTGAATTATTTAAAATAAAGGAGGACGTTAAGGACCCCCTGAGCTCCATATTTCCGTACTGCTCACCTGTGAGTGGTGGAGGAGGCGGTTTCTCAACCACTACAACATAAAGGCTGTGCCGAATAAGCGGCACCCTGGGGATTCTCCGCGAACAACAAAGCAAAACAATAGCCAGATATCAACACAAAAAGATCATTTAGTTTCCCCAAGTGTGATGGATTTTGTCCAATTAGGGTTGATAAAACGTTATCTTATCTCCAGTAGAGATCAACGGCATAGCGACGGGATGACAGAACATACAGCATCCGGAAGAACCCAACCATATTACTTCTTTCTTTCTTCGGGAATCACAACAACAACAATAACAACAACAAAGCCGCCGCCATCAAAGACAATTTACAACTGTCCATCACAACAATCAATAACGTCACGGGCCCGAATCGGACTTATCTTGCCCACTCCATACTATATCGTATTACCGCCAGGGGTCGCTGTGATTATATAACATCGAAGAAGACAATTATAAAACGCCGGCTACGACGAAATGGAAACTGGCAACCTCCGGCAGTAAGGAGTCATTTGGTTAACGACTTATTGATTTATTTATGGACAACCCGCGGCTAAGGAGTGCCCGAGCGGGGAGACGTCCGTTGAACAATAGCCCCGCGGAAGCTTGTAATCCGCGTGGCGTGTCATCAATGTGGCAATTGGCTGGTGTCAAAGACCCGAACTGGATGCCGGTACTTAGGTGGTGTTTTACGGCAGGTGCTGCCGTTGTTGCTGTTGCGGGCCGCAAGTGGACCCAATAAGTTGTCATGGCAACGTCTGGATTATAAACACTGCAGCGGGATTCCGATTGGAGTTCTCCGTTGTATCGGCTAATATGTCAAACGATCAATAACCCTCACGTGCGACATAGTATGGCTCATTGGTGTGGAATATTAACATATATAATTCATAAACTATTATTTCAAGAACGCGGGCACACACACACATCCTGGACTAGAATTAATTGTTTTATGGCAAGATTGTTTTTAGTTTGAACTTGAGAAAGTTTACGGGATCCCAGCAAGATAAATATTTCCTTAATGGCACGGGACATTAACATTTCAAAATTCACATGTAAACATATAAATGTGTCTAGTTATGCAAATAAAATTAATTGGGCAAAATTTATATACACACCAAGGTCATGAAATGCTTTCACAAAATGACAATTTGTTTCAAGCAGGACCACATATTCAACAATGGACTCACAAAATGTGACCTCTGAATAGCATCAAACCAATTTGAGTTGAGAGGCACATTTATGTTTGATGAACACACCTCATCGCCCATCAATTCGTGATTTTGCAAGTGGGGATATTAAGTGGCTCCCGCAAGTGAAAGATTAAACTAATGTTTGCGTTGGTTTGGTTGAGTTTTTTAGCCTCGGCTCTGGTCGCACTTGGGACACGTGGCCGAGGGGCACCGATCCCAGGGAAACACAACCCACAAATACAGGTCCGGGACGGATTTGAACTCACAACTTGGATGTCTGCAGCTAGGAACTCCCTAGCTGAACTGTCACCTGCATAGCGTTGTTACATAATGGCCTGATTGTGCCATTGAGTATTAAAATGGATATTGTAATAGTTGCAACAACACTTCTGTTACACAGTCACGGTAGCTGACAGCATTATTAATAAGAGTATTACAGCGCACCAAGTGAGCAACTATGGCAATTTACTTGGTCATGGCCACTGTGTCCAATTTACCGGAAACAATCAATAAGACCACCCAAGCCAATTGACACACACACACGCATATATATATATATATATATATATATATATATATATCAATCACACTATTATTATGCAATGGTAACTCATCCCATCCCGGCCAAACAATAGAACAGTGGTGTGTGTATGTGATCTTGAAGCACAGATCAGATTTTGCTGTAGAGATAAGTATTTTTTATATCCATTAGTACTCAATTGTCCATTGTGTAAATATCAAATAATGGTATTGTTATGATGAAATACGTCATAAAGTGACATCAAACAGGAATGGAAATGCGATATCTCAAACATACACTATACGAAGAAGTATAAAAAATGGAAGTGATGCAGTGTAATGTATAGGTATTTCTCTTATATCTTTGACTCTGATCCTTTAATGACAGCCTGATGTTTATACTCTCTCTCTCTCTCTCTCTGTGCATGTGTGTGTGTGTGTGTGTGTGTGTGTGTGTGTGTGTGTGTGTGAGTGAGAGATACTTTCCAAATCTCCTCATAAACAAAAGACACTAATAACACCAGTCGCTCCATTAGTACAGTAGTTTATATTACTGAGGAACGAATTAAAACTAAAGAATATTCACTTATCAATGGCTCAGTTTGCCACACCAGCATAACTAATAATATCATATCAACTTACACAAGTGGATTGAAAATCATTAGTTTACCACATCCATTATGACCTTACAAAATGGCTTTGTCAGACCCATTATGTGGCACTCGACCAGCAAATCTCAACGTTGTGGGTTTGTGGGCAAATACCTGTGGGATGTGTTCCTAGGGATAGGTCTCTTAGCCACGCGTCCCTGGATGTGACCAGTGCAGAGACTAAAACTCATTCACTCACTCACTCATTATGACTGATAACATGAATTTGTCACACCGCATTATGATTGATGATATCACTTTGTCACACCCTAAGGCTGACAGTATTACTCTGACACACTAATATGATCACTAAATCATTGTACATTGTAGATTCTTCATTGATTTATTCTGCATAACATGTGTGATTTATCTCCTGAAATATTAAGTCTTCAAAATTTCATAACAATCAGAACCATAGATTTTCAAGGATACTGAAAGAATCAGACTTACACAAGCGAGAAAGGTTTTGTGCACGACTTCATACAAAATAAACTACAGATATTGTATTATTACTTGCTTCATTTATATAATTCAGACAGCCAGATGGGATACAAACAACACCCAGCAAATTTATTCCACGCAGCTTGTCATGAATTGAATTCCATTTTGCATGAATATTCCACTATTTGAAACTGGGCCCAAAATGGGGAAACTTGAGACCCTTTAAAATAATGACTATAGCCAACTCTTAGAAATATTTCCAGTTCAATTCATGTTTTACAATCTGGTAAAAGTTTAATCATAAAATATGTGAAAATAAAATGTTTAAAAAAACAGGCACATGTAGAAACATTCTCCAAGAGTTAATAATATAAAAAAAATTATATTAATAATATAATTTTATAATATAGTGTTATAAATAAAATAAAATAATTTCAAAATGGCACTATTTATCATGACCTTGACAAGTGATTGGTGAACATTCAAATCCCAACCTTGACATTATAGTACAGGGAGGAGTTTTTCATTCAGTCAATCAGCTGGTTAGGTGCATTAAATATACAACTGGTCACAAACCATAAATTTATTTCGAATTTGTAACATGTGGAAATTAATAAATAATAAACTAACTGAGTCTATCTGATTAAAGTAGTTAGCTATATTAATAATCTGGTATTGTGGTTGTTGTTATTATTATTATAGTATTAATGTTAAGAAAGAAAATAATTCTTTTTTAGAATGCTGCTGAGTATTGCAACAATTAGTGGTAATAAATCCTTCATATCACCTCCTCCTAATCAATAAACTAAACTAGCTGATAATATTAAATTTGTGACAAATCCAAATTACTTCTTCATGTTATTAGAATGTACTTTTAACTAATAAAAGAACTTGTGACTATTTTTTGTCAGTAGTTTTCTTAAAATCTAAAAGACTGGATCTAATATCTAAGTTTCATGGTTATGATGAAGGTGTTCACTAAGTCTGTTATTAGGATTAAATATAAATGATCTATTTCAGACTGTGAGTTTCAGGGTTTTTTTTAAAGCTACACACACAACAAACGTATAGACAGAAAAATATGTATTACTAGAAATACTTTATAAACAAAAACAATGTATAATGACTTATAGACTCCTATGGAAATATAATAAAATCTACATGACAAAATGAGGGAGGCACTTCGAGGTCTAACTGGTAGCACAGCTGGCCATAGATCTATAGCACCTGGGTTCAAATCCCAGCTGGGCTATGTCTGATGAGTGGTTCATCTTTCACTTCACCTCATTACATTTGGAGCTTGCTGGCCCCATTTAGCCTACCATGTGCACAAAAATGGTAGTAAAATAGCAATATTTACATAACAGGACTAGAAGGCAGGGTAATAAATCACCAAGCAAAAAAGGAAAGAACTGTCTGTCTGTAAAAGTATTACAAATCAAATCATTCTGGCATGTGTGAACACATTTAATAGTCACTACAATGGTTATTGTTATTAACATTATTAATGTAACATCACCATTAAAACTTGAAGGATATGAAATGTTGGGTAGTTTCCTATATACCACTTAAAGCAAAGATAAGGCAAAGAACTGACTACACAGAGAAGAAATGACTGCAGCTGAAACATCCCACAAACACAGGCATGTCTGAACCTGGAGGTTTGTAGTGCAGCGTTATAACCACTGTGCTGTCAGATCACTCTTTACATACATGTATGAAGATAAACGTACCATTCGTTACTACTCTTATCACAACTACCGCCACCATTATCAATATCATCATTATAACATGAGATAATTCTAAAGTAATACTTACTGGATCCACCAATATAACTAAGGAAGTCCCAGAGTTTGACATTATGATCAAATCCTGCCGTAGCGAACATCAGTAACACCTGACATGATAAGTTATTGTCTGGTTTTGCTGAATAATAGAGAGAAGAAATATGATTAGATTAAATCTATATAGTGAGGCGGCGTTTAAAGAAGGTTCATATATTGGCGATGGGTCAATCTTGCAACAGCATGTAAACAAAATCCTTTCCCAGCTCTAGGGATAAAGAGAAATGTATCATGCCCTTAGCTGGAGCAATAATCTTTTGCAAGGGTGTATGTATGTATACATGTATGTGCATGTGTGTATTTAAATTATAATCCACATTAGTTTTTGTTACAACAAAAACCATTTTTGAGTAACACTGGAAAGGGGATTACCCAAAAGATGATGTACAAGAATTACCATCTTGAGTCGAAACAGGTGATAAAAATAAATTAGAAAAAGGATGTTAAATATGTTCAAAGCCACTAATCATGCATGGCATGTGAGCCGGTGAAAAACCAGTAGCCAACAAATGGGCTTAAACCACATTCTATTGAATCATGATGCGAAGTCTTCAACTCACCTGCACTTCCATAAGTTGGTGAATAGTCACAACAAGTAACACCAAGATCATGAGCTTCTAATTCTAAGAACAGATTCCTATTTGTACCGTAGAGTGCATCCCAGATTCGCAGGTCTCCATTGGAGCTACCCGATATGAGAAAGGCGCCATCTGGGGAAAACATGCAGCAGTTGATGGATGCCTCATGGCCATCAAATGTCCTATGTGAAAAGGTCACATGTACAATAAATAAAATGGTATTATCTTAAGGCAAAGAGAACATAAATTTGTAAAACAACACAACACACCTTTTGATGGATGGCTTGAATTGAATATGAATCAATGGAGTAAGCTATTTTTCTCTATTTTAATAACAAATTACAAATTTAAAGGTTGGCACAGGATTTAAAAAAATCTTTTTCAATAATTTTGGGTACTTGACATGGGGTCAATTTCATTCTGGAATTGATGATCAATTCCAATTCAGGAATGGAGTTTTGAATTGGATTTGATTATGTCCCTTAAGTGTTCATCTTCAAGTATCTACTTCTATTCCATAACTGGCCCCATGATCTGCTCACATGTTGAGTAGGATTGTTATCCCCCATATTTGGAGCCTACTAAAAATCACAGTAAATGCGCAATTGTTGTAATGCTTCAGGATCATAATTGGCTCTTTTCGTTCATGATGTAGTGTCATCACAATGTTGACTATAAAAAGATGAATTATGAATGCTGAAATTAAGTGAGAGAGAAATGATGATGTTTTATGGCCACTTTTGTGTACATGGTAGACTAAATGGGCCGAGTGACCTCTATAGGTAATGAGGCGAAGTCAAAAATGAAACAACCTTCAGATATATGCCCATGCCAAGATTCAAACATGGGCAGTAGTGATCTGTGATTAAACACGCTACTGCTAGACCACAGAGGTGCCCTGCTTAAATTAAATAATCAGTATGATGAGCAAAGCTGAAGTGCTTGAGCACTTTCTGCCTCCCAAAGATGCCAGTGCAGTCAACAATTTAAAGTTTGAGTGCAAACTCTGTGACATGTCTATCAGATTTTGAATTGAAACTGGAATTAATCAATTTGTTTATAGAATTGGAATAGATCAAATGGAACTCTGTGGAATTGATCCTAGGTTTCAGGTATGTGGTATAACCAACTACAGCAGTGATAGCGAAAACAGAAAGGATAACTCTGAGTGATCTCTAACACTACTTATTCAACGAGGATGTGGACATTTTGGATGAACACATTATGAGTGGTGGAGTATTTAGCCTCTGCATTGGTCACATATGGCAGAGGAAAAGCATACAATATTTATTCAATGTATGATCAATTAAAGAAATTTTTATGGCACAGCCTCCACCTCACC
Organism: Paralvinella palmiformis; assembly: GCA_025642065.1. Lineage (NCBI taxonomy): Eukaryota > Metazoa > Annelida > Polychaeta > Terebellida > Alvinellidae > Paralvinella > Paralvinella palmiformis. The sequence goes on along the minus strand of JAODUP010000662.1, from coordinate 301,423 downwards.
CCTTCCAACTATCTGATCCGCCCACTTTTATTTAAATTTTAACTGACATGGGATATCAAGGATCATGTATTCTTTTTCTTCTACAGCATAATATTTATTCACAGGCTTTTTAACAAGCAATATCTTTTCCAGGACATTTTCTGATTTGGTAAAATACAATGAGATTTCCAGGACATGGAAAATTAATTTGTTGTTTTCCAGGATGTGTGAGAACCCTGCACAAGTAGGGTCTCACAAAGTATTTTGTGTGTATTTTACGGTACTAACAAGTACTTTTTCAAAATAAAGACAAATTAACTTGAATCCATTTCGGAAATTTTGAGGTGCACACACACACACACACACAGTCTCAGATTTAAACACTGCTCATCTATGGAGAATTGTATAATATATACATAAACATTTAACATGATTTATTATGATAAAAAATAATATTAATTTTACGAAATTTATATAGCACCCTATATAACCTGTAAGAAGGTTAGTCTAAGGTGCTTGACAATAAAAAATTCATATGGATATAACAGATCTTTAAAAAACATAATAACCTACCTTAACAGCTTCCTACTTGCCACATCCCAAACACATAATTTCTCATCATCACTGCCCGTTGCTAACATGGCACCATTCCTGGAGAACCTGCAAGTTCTAATGCTTCCCTTACTTTTATGCTCTAAAGTGCCAAGTTTTTCACCAGATTTGACATCCCAGAGTATGCACTTGCCATCCGTCGAACAAGAGGCTAAGATGGTACCAAATGGAGAGAAGGCACATGAGTGGATGTTGTATGAATGGCCACACAATGGTGAACATGGAACTTCACTGTAGTCCTCCAAACTCCAGAGTCTGACTGTTTTATCCGAAGATGCTGAGGCCAGCTGTTCATTGCTGAAGGCCACTGCTGTGACATCACTTGTGTGTGCACCAATAGTATGGAATAATGTTGCTAGGGAATCTGCCATACTCTGTGTGGTGCTGAAATGGAGAAAAAATGCACTCAAACCAACAATAATGTAAACACATGACACCTGATGGAAAAACATGGAACTACTCTAAAACCTACTCAGTCTCAGTCCTGTTTGGCCGGGTTCATGGAAGAGGCAATGTGTGCATAACAAATGCATTATCTCTTATCTCATTCATCAATAGAGTATATTTCGGAAGGTAGCTCTATATTTGACAAATATGTCTATCACCTATGCCATGAGCATGGCTATGACCTATATAAGTATATTATACTTATATCAATATATGATGCTATTAATATTATAACCCATAGATCTATGCCTCTGTCAATATGTACAATTAATTAGTCAATAGATATGGTGTGCATCTAACAACTGAAAGTATCTGTGCATTTTTGTCTGAGCTACTAAACGAGACATGTCTGTTTACAAAATAAGCCATCATCATCAAAGACATCATCAGATCATGATCATCATCATCATGATCATCATGATGAACCAAAATAATATTATCATTAAAGAACTGTCAGAGTCAACCTGTCGCTCAGCATCATACCAAAAGCAATCTATCCCAGTCAGATACAATCATGGCGTGAAAGACAAAACGTACATTTTAAAAATATAATGTATTTAAATGCGTACATTAAATATTACCATTTACTGCGATGCGAACAGAAATTGGCATTGCCTCTGTTACTTTGCAGCCGATACCACCACAGAGTTGTAACGGTTTCAAGATTGGTGCGCACCGATGATGTGTTTTAGGCTGACGAGTGTCAGATTTTACTTCCGGTGGAGTGAGTGATAAATGTATCACGGAATTTACAGAAATGTTAGTGAGCTCCGGTGGCCTAGCGGTTAAGCACCCGGCACTTGGTGCCAACGGTCGCAGGTTCGAACCCCGTAAGAGGTCGAAACTTTTCCAGGGATTAATTTCTCGGCTCACTACATCGTGGGTGGCTGACCACGTTAAATGGCGCTGCCGTCTCCACTGAATTATTTAAAATAAAGGGGGACGTTAAAAACCCCCTGAGGACGTAAAACACTCTGGCAGTGACCACCCTCAGGGTATTTCGGCTCCATCTTTCCGTACTGCTCCCCTGTGAGTGGTGGGGGAGGAGGTTTCTCCACCAATCCAACATAGAGGCTGTGCTGATTAAGCGACAGCCTGGGGATTCTCCCCGAACACCAAAACCAAACCAACAGAAATGTTACTAGATAGAGCTACATGTATAGGATGTAGAATTGCATTGGAACATTTCCACGGTTTAGGGCAGGTAAATATATAACAGGAGAAGTAACGTTATTCATTATGTGCACCACTTGACTGCAATTATACAATTTTAAGGCCAAGCCCAATTAAGCCTAGGCAAGAATCAGTCAGTGAGTGACAGTATGATTATCACACACTATTTCAAGATTTCAGTGTGGCCTTCACTAGATATATAACATCATGTATGCAGTTGTGTATATGAGGGTGTATGACACTTTATAAAGTTTATGCAGGACAGTAAAAGAAATTGAAGGCAGGCATGACTAGACTCTAGAAAATCCATGAGCAATTATTAAACACACACACAGTAAAAGTTAACGTTACTGACTTTAGGAAAGGGAGTTATTTTATTGTTCAACAAAGTTTTTATTATGCACTATTACAAATGACTAGAAACATAGTAGCCCTTTTAAATTACATTTATTTACCTGGTCCATTCCCACAGCCCATTTAGCCTACCTTGTGCACAAAAGTGGCCGTAAAACATAATCATCATCATCATCACCTGGTCCATTCCCGACCACCTGAGTTTGAATCTTGGCGTGGGCATATCTGAAAGGTGTTTCATCTTCTTGACTTCGCTTCATTACGTTTGGAGGTCACTCAGCCCATTTAGCCTACCATGTGCACAAAAGTGGCAATAAAACATCAATCATTGGCATCAAATTTAAGTTATTTCTATTCCACAGGTGGCACCACTGCTTGTGTGTGTGTGTGTGTGGTGAGGCTAACATATTCCCAATAATATAACTAAAAATTAAAATAAAATACACATGATGCAAGTTCGTGGAAGTGCTTATTTTTGTGACTGCAGGGCATGTTTGGTGACCAGGTTTCCACTTTACTACCATCACATACTTATGAAATGTGTAATGTGATCTTGAGTAGCAACATAAAAGTTCAGATATTGACAGTTCAGTCCTTATCAATTACTTAATATTAGTTAAGTTTGATGAATGAGATTATATCAAATATCTGATTTTGTCACTTTTTTCTTATATATATATATATATATGTGTGTGTGTGTGTGTGCGTGTGTGTCTAGGGGCCTTTTGTCACAGACGATTTTATAACTGGTGGTGTTTAATGATGTGGCAAAAGTTGGCATGGTACAACTTTTTTTTAGGCCATTTTCTTACTATTTTCTTTATATGAGAACAACCAGAACAATTTTTTTAAATATTATATCTTCAATCCAAATAATCAAGAACTAAACACCACTGCATTGTATCTGCTTCTGTAGAAAACTGGACAGTACTATAGTGCAGCCATGATATATATGTGTGTGTGTGTGTGTGTGTGCCTTCTTTGGCCTCATGGGTAGAGCATGAGACTTTACCTATGCTATGGTCATTCTGTGTGGGAGGTCACAGGTTCACGCCTTGGCCGTAGCGCTATAGTAGGAGGATTTTTTCTTCCAGCCAAGCAACTGGCAAGGTTTTCTACACCGAATATGCCATATATTCTAATTCTAAATTTATTTAGAATTAATCTCCATGGGGAAGCTATAAATTGCAGACCATATGTGTCTCCCTCATTTGAGGTTGCCAGCCACATTAAAAACTGCCAGTTCAACCATTATATATTATATATATATATATATATATATATATGTGTGTGTGTGTGTATATATATATATATATATATATATATAGTTTGGGTCGATTGTAAGACAGTTTAGTATGCTGTGGAAGCAGATATAATGCTTGCTTCCAGTTATTGACAATGGGAATTTTAAATTTCTGGTCATTTTCCATGGTTTGTCTGCTGAAAATATCATAGGTTGATCTGTTTCTGGCTAATAAAAGTTAATGTTAGCTAACTGAAACTAACCAATGAGTTTGCTAGAATATCTGATTGAAAATTTGTTAAGGCTAACACAATATGATTTTAGCTTTCACACATCATGTTATAATTAATATATTTCTGTTTCAATTTAAATGCCTAAGAATTTATGCAAATATTTTGACAATTCAGCTATAACCAGATGTTGGTATGGTGATTTGTCTTACATATGTCAGTACCTGCAAAACAGCTTCATTTGATTTTACCTTTACATTAAGATCTTGTTCTTGCATTTTCTTAAGCTCTCTGGTGATACCATGGTTAGAGCATTGCCTTGCAAACCTCATGGTCATGGATTCTAAACCCAGATAATGTCTCCCTAGGGAATTGCTGAAACTCAATTATTGAGATGTGGTGTGTACTGATTATTTTCTCACGTGACTCAGAATGAAGTGAATAAACTAAATTGTTTCATTCAGAGATATATTGATCTATAAATATATTTTGTTTATAATCTTCATGTTTTATTGTAAAATATTTTTTTTTTAAATTGACATGGTACTCTTATTATTTCATTAATAGAAATGTCATCCATATTTCCTAAGATAGTGGGATGAGCTAATGGGGATTGCCCTTCATGGCCAACTGAACATCAGTAGCAGCCCAACCATCCACAGCAAATGTGTGTATCAAATATTACCTTCCCTTTGAGTATCACCCGTGTATAAGCAGCACCATAAGAGTTGGTGTTTTAGAAAGGCTGCAAAGAAAGATGCTAGTTACAAATCAAGTTTAGCTGATTACATGAAAGGTAATTTATTATATATATATAACATGGTATCTTTGATGGACTCAATTCAATGTATAGGTCTACAGGTTTCTCTCTAAATTTGACTATATAGTACATTTTCTTATATCTGCCAGATTCTAGCACACCAGCAGGGACCAAGCAGCCTCTGACCTTGTGGAAACCAAGATGGCTACAAATCTCCTTGAATGTACAGTGAAATATTCAGGTGTGTTCAGTTGGGGGTTTGGTCAGTCTGAAACCTATTTTGAACAGTTCATTATTCACAGCTTATCAGAAATATCTTGTGGCCATAGAAAAAGGTCTAAAACTATCAAATTACGTTTGAATAACTATATTTTACATCTGCTGCTGATCACAGCTGAAACCTGCTGCCGGAAAATAAAGTACACTTTTATTCTTTTTATTTTTGTGCTGATCCACCTGACCACTGTGCAGAAGCACATTAGGCTACCACACAGTAGCCTAATCCAAGATGGTGACAGGTCAGTTCCACATCAAAATTATTTCAGTAAATTGGTTTTCAAGTCTAGAAATCTTGTAAATTTAAACTAATTATAACACCCCACTGATTGAGAAACACATAAATAGTTAAAAAATATTGCCATGATAAGGCTACCATGCACATATTCTTTTATTGGCGGTAGCCTTATCAGGGCAATAAGTTGTAATTAGTTTAAATTTACAGTGTGACCATAACTTAAAATACACAGAACAATTCGCGACAGTGCTAGCGGAAACATTAAATCAACCATGTAAATCAGCGACCATGTAAGAATCTGGTGGGAAAATGAGGACTCGTGCTGATAGTGAGATGAAGATTCACGATCAAAAGAAAATTATAAAGGTTCAAAAAGGCAAAACTATTGGAGAAATTGTCAAATACCAACTAAAAGGATATGTTATAGAAAACATCGTTGTTGGCCAGACAATCATCGAAGACGACATGTCAGTAGATATCACTGTCAAACTTTGAATATCAATGTAAAAATACAACATAAAACCAGAGTCATTCATTATATGTGTCATGGGGTATTTGTAAATGGTATGGGTACTGAATCTGGCAAATCTTTCAGAAACTAGATCTGTGTCAAATTTTTTCACCCGACCTTACGTATTCAGTGATTTTATTGTTTTTGGCCCAACTGACGAACCCTAATTTTTGGGAGGGAAATTTTCCGTAAAACCAGTATTAAAAAACACTGGCCTAATGAGAAATTATGTTGATCTTCAAAATATGTGGCAGGTACCAAATTTCACTGTCTATGTTTAAAAATAGTTTAAAGGTTATCTTGAATTTCATTTCTATAACATCTTATTACGCAAGGAATGATCAATTTTGTATTTGTAATAAGCCAGTAGAGAGCATAACAATGGTGCTGCTGGTGGTGTTTGTACGTTTACTATATCTCCAATATTTGTTATTTCCTAATTGAAATTCATGGATGATCATTGTCAGCCAATACAGCCCAGAAACAGTAGTTCAGTTCATACCAGAAACAGTAGTTCAGTTCATACCAGAAACAGTAGTTCAGTTCATACCTGTGTTTGTGGGATTTATTTCCTTTGAGAGATGTTCTTCAGTCATTTGTCCAGAGTGTACTAGTGCCGAGGTTAAACAACGCAGTTCACGAGTATTAGCACCACAAATGCTGACTGACAATAAATAACGCGTTACATTTCCTGATACAAACTAAGACACTCCTGGGGTTTTTTTCTTCTCTTTCTGATCTGTTATTACGCTTCATCCATCTTTGATCAAATCTACCAAACGCGTCGCCGCAAAATTATGTCTCTCTATATCATGCTATCAAAACAGCCCTCCATATTTCACCGCAATTAGGTCATGTTTAGAAACATTGTTGGGTTTTTCACTCCTGTTCAGAACACACGCTGCCAATGTTAAACATTGTGTGTGATGATTTTGCACACCTCATCTGCATGATATCATCCATATCATAGCATGAAATATATTAATTTATTTTAGTTAATTGTTTATAAATGTTTCATATCGGGTGCAACTATTTTTCTATTTAGTCTGCACTAATTGTGTAAAAACTTGTGTTAATTAACATTCACAGCATCAGAAAGACAGTTAATATAGCTATACATCACCTCATTCAGTTTGCTTATTTTAATAAAATACTCCATTTTAGAAAATGTGATGATATACTCGGGTGAAAATAAAATTGTCATTTAAACTGTGCCATCATTAACTGATAATCTATTTTATATTACTAATCAGCAATAAACGTTGGTGTCTCACTGATGGATTAATTAGACTTTATACATTTTTTAATCTACAGATTCTTGTTCATTCGTGACAAAAGAAGGAAGAAACCTAACTTCACCTGGTTGATTTTACTCATTGCATGCTGCAATAATGTCGTCAGAGACAGTGACTCCAAGGAAGTGAATTTCAGGGGTTTTCAGCAGAATCACTGCATGTATGTGATGAATGTTTGTCATCCCCGAATTCTAATATTGTGTTTGCTTGACAAAAACGTAGACAAGTTTAAATATTTTTATTTGACATAATAACCCGAATTATAAGATATACAAGGGTTCTACCTTTTCTCAGTTGTTTCATCGAACGCAAGTAGTATGTACCTCGATCATATGTGTGTACTATCAACAAAAATACTTACCCCGTGTCTACCTGTATTGGTGACAGTTTAGCTATCACTGGCAGTGTGGTACGTGATGTTTTACACACGATACATATTAATAATTATTTCCCAAATATCTGCATATTTAATGCCTCAGAATTACATTGGATCTTAAATACACTCTGCACAGAATAATTACTACACATGCACACATTAGCTGTAAATTCAACTCAAAGGATTTATTTCAGAATATTAAATTCTATATACGGTTAGCAGTCATGCTACACTGGTCTCCCGTGACATATTTTCATAGTATTTCATTATTATTGTAGTACATTTATAACATGATTATATGTACATGTAAATTGGAAATAAATTCATTTGTCATCATTTTACATTGTCAATATACATATGATTTAGCTAAGTAACTAATAGACATTTAAGAATTATCTAAAACGTGAGCTTAAATGATAATAAAACAGTCTAAAACTAATGCACGTGTTTTGAAACCATAAACACTTTGGCACCCCAAAAGAGTTAGTGTTATTATTGACATAGCTTTAATTTAATGCTGGAAGAATGTATTTTGAAATGACCGATAACCATATTTTCTCTGAAATAAAGTGATTTAGTATGTTTCATAATATCGTCCTCAAGTTTATTGTATATAAATACTCAAATATTATTTGATGCACTAGATACAAAAGGTAATTTTAAAAATAGTGAGTATGTACAAATAAGCCATTCAATGAATACAGACAATTTTGTTTCTCGAACAAAAGCAATAAAATTAGTAGCAGAAAATTGGCACAAATATCAAGTAGTTCTTGCAGAGCTGAGCATGAGAGAGCTATAATACAAGTATTATCCACTTGCATTAAATGATTTATGATTTTATGAAACTCGTCCATGTAAATGTTAAACAATACAGGTGACATAATTCCACCATCTTGCACCAAGAGGCACAATAAAATACTGGGAGACTTCATTACACCCGCTTATACATAATGTTTCTTTATAGTATCAAAATATGACAAGACGAGTTGGGATAACATCAGTATAATGTTTATTAAGTTTCTTAAAGACACCAATGATTGATGTGAGCAGCTGCTTATGAAGCATCACAATATCAAAGATATACAGGATTGGAACATTGATTATAGTGTTCCATTATTTGCTTAAGGGTATTCACACATATCTGTACCATTCTTGTTTTTAAAATCAAAGTGATAACTAAGTCGCATTCTGAAATTATAGTCTTCACCAATAAAAGTTCCAAAATGTTTCAAACAACAAAAGTAATATGTTCCATAATTGTAATAAGAGTTTATAAAACCCATAATTATTCTTGATAATAGCAACAATGTTGGTTTCTGTAAACTTTAAATTTAATTAGTTGTGTATAAATATGGCATTAAATAGCAGGGGTAACAAGCCAGTAAGCTTACTGTATATTTTAAATGTTCATATTTCACCAAATTAGTACCTGCACTTTTGCCTATTTTAAGTATACCAAAGGTGTGTTCCACATCCAACACAGGGAAAAAAGTGGTATTATTATTTAGCAAGAGCTCATTTGCTAAAACATTTGCACAATTGTTTAATCTAGCACAAGAGAAATACACGAGGTCACAGATTGACCCAAATCTTGCCCTAAAATTAAACTGCCAAAGCAAAAGGTCATCCCCTTGCTTCTGAGGAGTTATCTTCTCATATCATTCAGCTACAGGCTGAAATTTATCTTTGGCTTCCATCACAGGAAGTAAATAGTGACTATAGAGTCCAGACATGGGATCAATTCCGGATTTGGAATTGATGGTCAATTCCGGAATTGGAATTGATAATTTAAAAAAATTAAACTGGAATTGATAAATTTTGAATTGAAGTTTCCTACCAAAATATTTATCCACAAATTAATTTACCATTTAATTTTGTTAATTCAGAAATATTTCTTCCATAACAATCCTACTTGGAATATAAACTACTCGGAGTAGGTACTCATAGTGTCCTACTCATCATAAAAAGTAGTAGGTAGAAATAGAGTCGGTAAAAAACCCGAAGTGAAATATTTGGAATTGACAAATTTGATGCGAAATTGGATTTGACCAAATGGAATTGACCCCATGTCTGCTATAGTCACATAAAGTCTTCACGATACATACTGAATATTTATGATCTTGATTATGGGTAATATATCATTATGCATAAAATGTCATATTCGAGAGTAATGTTACACAATAAATGAAATGTTTTACTGTGATATCCATCAGTGGATGAAAAATTGGTGGATGACCAATCAATAGGTGGAATGAAATTTAATTTACAGTGTACCATAATATCAAAGCAGTTTCACTTCAAAGGTAGAGAGATTGGGAGACAATCAGAAACTATAAAATCATTTCCAACAACAATATATTCTATAAGATCCTGTGTCAGTTGTAAGGATATGATCAAGACAGTTCAAATTAATATGTGCAGAACTAGATAGTGTGTAAGAAATTAATCCTATTCAGCTAATACAATACTTTCATCAGTGTAAAACTTCAATAAAGTTGCCCCAAATTAAAAACAAATACATTGGTTGTTCTTGATCATGGTATTGACACAAAGTACATGGTAGGCTAAATTGGCATTAAAGTCACTGATAACATATACACATCGAGTACGAAGTGTAAAAAAATTCACAAACGATAAATACCACATGAAGTCAACAACATTATCAGCACAATCAAAACGCATATAAATATTAACAGACTGTAGTTCAATTTAATTATTATTATCATTAATAACAATCTCCATACCCAGTAATCTTACGTCATTAAGATCTACAATATTACATTTCTTAGTTAGAGATTTTCTCCATAATATAGCTAGTCCATGTTGTCGACGACCAGAGAGTGGCTCTGTAAAGAAATTCATCGAGTAAAATCACAAATAGTGGTCAAAAATTGAGTATCAGAATCTATTAACCATGTTTTGTGCACGAAAATATTATCACCCGAGTCGCGGAACATTTGGATTACAGAGACTGACGTCTTAACATTATTACATTGTTTAAAATAATTTTGCAGTGATTATTAAATAAATGGAGCAAAATATATAATCAGGGAACAACTTTATCAAAACATCAATGAATCGAGATGATTGATGATACTATTATATAGAAGGATCTGTAAGGGTCGTATTTTGTTTGTAGTTTTTCAGGTTTAGTATATGTGCCCGATAGCGTTCCGAATCTGTGATAGTACCTGAGGAGGATGGATGCATTTTGACAACAGACGTATAATAAACACTCTACTATATTTGTTTGTTTGTTGCTGTGGATGAGTTCATTTGAGGTCTGGCCCGAATACAACAGCCTTTAGACGAGAACGGTTGCCATTGCTAAAGACAACATTTACAGTAGTTGATTCTTTATGATGAAGATCTGTTGAACCTCAACGATAAAGGTTGCCATTTGCGTCATCTTTATGTCCGTGCTGGGGGGGGGGGGCATGAAACGGGATTATCTGGATTGTGCTCGCTTTAGGATTGCAAGACATAGCTATATGAATTTTGCGTACCTCGTGGAGTTAGTGTTCGTTATTACCCGTGAATACCCGTTACTACGCCTACCTGGTGCTTAGTCTCTATGGCCGAGCGGGTAAGAGCGTGAGACTTTCTTACTCGTGGTCATTATTATGATCAAAGTTGCCATCCCGATTATCATTGTTAAGGACAGGTAATTAATGATTAGCTGTCATAGTCTGAGAGCTATCACATGAATTAACGAAATTCATTAACTCAAGTTGGCTACTGGACACGTGTATAATATGTGCTCTCTTATACTCAAGTTCTCGGGTTACCTTAATATAGCCCGGTCCGTTCGTCTTCAGTGGTGGTAGATTCATCAGGTTATACGAAACAAATGCTGGTGACGTCGACTCTTCCACTTCCAAGCATATTTTAATGATGTCACCCATACTGAGGTTCGTTTTCTATAACTACCTTACGAATTATGTATTCGTTTCGGGGGTGATACTTGTCACTGTAGCAATTCCTTTGCGACAATAAAACATCAGCATTATAAACGTCTGTATACAGTTGTACTAGAGAATCAAATGGCAACAATTTTAGCTTGTTTTGTACGACGGTTCATTTATAGTGGGTGCACGTGGAGGGAGATACACGACTAACACTCACTCCAGCATGTCACACACATATATCTCAGATACACACAACGACAACTAATTAATGAGATATATTTGTGCCATTCTACATACTGCCATAAAGGATTTAGTGGTTATGTTTCCAGTTTGCATTATGGTACTTCCATAAGAATATAGACGCTTAATTGCTGTTGGTCGTGAGTGATAAAGCTGCCAACGCGTGAGCGTATTCTTTTGGGGCGGAAATACAACAAACAGTTGCTTGGTTTTAGTGGATAAAGTCGAGAATCATCCATTACAAATGAGATGAGACTTAACTTATTCAGAATGATTGTGGCCATTTATAACCAAGCTCACCACACCAGCTCGATCCGTCAGAACAACAATTCCTGTGGGTGAAGCGTTCTGAACATTTAATTGATAGTCGTTATTCGCCAAGACTTCTGACACAAGTCGATTCAGTAAGAGAGATGAGATGAGATGACAAGACAGCTCTGTATTTGATTCTCAGAACAGCCTAACACACTTAAAGCCTCTGCTTTATATCGGTGCAGTGGATTTACATTACCCATTGCCAACCTAAAATAGTGTTCATCGGCCAATTTTTCACTGGTTTAAAACATTTAGGCGAAGTGTATAACTCGTGCACCATTTCATCGCTTGACAATACTGCATATTTACGGGACTTCCGGTCTGTTATGAAAGCGTCCGTTATGCAATTTGTATATTGTTTTTGTCATTTCTTAATTCACAGAAAGTCGTAATGGTTCAAGCTCCATTTAACATCATTACCACTATACTGAGATATCTACGCAAGCTTAAGTTATTCGCTATGATTAAACGTGTGTAATTAAACTAATTAAAACTTGATTATATTATATGTCAGGTATATTTTCAAGCTGCGGGTTCTAATTCGGCCATACGATCCAGGTGTGTCCAGTGCCGAGCCTAAACAACTCAACACATTTCAGGTAGAGTGGCCACACCTTTTACCTTCACGATAATTGTTGTCTCTGTGAACGGTGATTGAATCATCGCAGACAGTCTGTTGACACTTATAGTCGTTTTGACCATCTATTACACGTTGATCATCTCTGGCATTTCTCTCTCATTGTGTCATCATTCTATCTCTTTTCCATACCAACTATTTCAGATGTTATATGTGAAATAGTTATGTTTAGTTTGTGCTAGTTAATATTTACAAATTCCAGAAACTTTCGTATAAATAACAAAATCATCCGAGTTAGTTCAGTGGAAATGAAAGTGAGCGCAATACCATAAACCATTAACGCTTGTCTTGTACATCCTTGTCCCAGATATTAACATATTTTATCGTAATACTTGTATATTTATGTTAGATTTAGAATAGCTGGAATGTGTTCTAGCAGGAAGTCTGACATTGACTTTAGACGAATGAATTGTTGGAAAGCTAAGATTGACGCTAATGATTAAAGCATTATTTTCGTGTGTGTGTGTGTGTGTGTGTGTGTAACGTAATCTATTAGCCATTCTAAGCACTTACCTTAATTTGTGTTCAACATTGACATCATACACTTCTATTGTTTACGTTTGCCTCTCTAAATAACAAGACTACTGGAACGTCCTTTACATAGAGTAAAGTAATGTTAAACGTTTAGATATCTTTCTCAGTGAACATATTAATGGGCTGTGTTACAATGAAACACAATAGCCTATGTTATGCCAGTGGGCGGAGGCCAGTTTAGTATTTATAATACGGTTTACAGGATGATAAGTTGATGAACGCACAATATTTATTTTAGCTTTAACAAAGAGATGTTTTTTTGTCATTTGAAGGCCCATATGGAAAAGGATCCATTATTATAATTCAGTTTTACATTTACTTAGGTGAACATTTTTTCAATCTTTTTGCAAATGGTATTCATTTGGCCCATTTTCAATATTTTTCGTCATCGTTTTATTTACAAGCAATTGGAAGTATTCAGATGGTGACTGATCCGTTAATTAACTCTGGTTCATTCAGATCAGCAATAATTTTGGCATTCATCAGAAGAACAGATTATCTGTGTTGTTCAAGTACTTCGTCATCCAGTTGTTATTCTTTCCATAAGCATAAACTCCTAGTGATGAACATTTCTAGTTGAAATCATTCGAACAAGTAGATTTGCGTATCTGATCAAATTCGTCTTCTTTCAATTTCTTCGCATTCATGAAATTCACTGTCCGATACCAAAGTTCAGTACAAGTAAAAATATTATGAATGCTCCTTCACCAACCAATATCGCCGAACTGAAGTCATACCTTACTCTTCTGAATTATTATGGAAAATTCCATCCTAACGTCCAGTTTTGACTCCCCTACAATACATTTCTTTCTGAGAAAAGATGGAAAATGCCCAAGAAATGGCATTTTCTGAGTAAAAAAACTGCTTCCGTCTTCCAAAGCTTTCGTGCATTACGATCCCAGTAAAGAACTAATTTTGGCTCGTGACGCTTGGCTGTATTATCGCATAAAATGCCTGATTTAATAGAGAAAGCTAGCTATGGCTTTCACTTCTAGAATTCTGAACTCTATTGAGGTAAGTTATTCGCAAATTTAAAAAGAAGTACTCTCTGTCGTTTTGGGCGTCAAAAAGTACAACTGGTATTTGTTCATTCGAATCTAAAGGAATTCCAACAATGGCTCTCCCTCGTATAATCTTTATGCCTAAAACTATACATCAGGGTAAGAATACTGGACAGGTTGATGCCTTGAGCAGACTTCCGTAAGCTATAAAACCCGAATCTGTACCTGTACCTGCAGAAAATATGTTTTTGATTAACTTTCTTGGTTCTTCTCCAGTTATAGCTGAGGAAATCGAGAAATTCACTCGTGCTGATCCCGTTCTTTCGAGAGTAAAAAGTCTAGCGCTAGCGTGTTGGACTACAGATCCCTACTACCCGTGTTCGAATCGAGGCGTGGGCATATCTGAAGGTTGCTTCATCTTTGACTTCGCTTCATTACCTTTGGAGGTCGCTCGGCCCATTTAGCCAATCATCACCAAAGAAATGAACTGAGCAATCTTGGTGGAATTGTACTGTGTGGATAAATAGTAGTTGTATCACTAAAGGGACGTTCACATGTTCTCACAATGTTACATGATTCTGATCCTGGAATAGTTGAAATAAAGACCCTTGCATTGAAATGTTAATATTGTTGCCTTATGTATCACTCATATTGTTAATAGATCTCACGCTACCGACTTAGTTCCAGATAAATTGAAATTAGCTAAAGTTATACCCATTTTCAAGTCGGCAAACTCAAGCCAGCTAAAACAATTATCACCCTAGTAGCTTACTTCCGGTTTACTCTAAGCTGTTAGAAACAAAATGTATGACAAATTGATATCGTTTCTGAAAGCAAAAAATATCTTATATAAGCACCAATATGGATTTCGTTCGCGACACTCCACTATACATCCAATTAATGCATTTGCTTAATCACTGTGCCGAAACTAGTAATAAAACAAATCCCGAATATACTCTGGCTACTTTGTGTGATCCCACCGAAGCTTTCGTGGTGATAAGTCACCAAATTCTTCTTCAGAAATTAAGTAATTATGATATTTGTGGCATAGCAAACAAATGGTCTGAAATTTATTTTTCCGATAGAGCCCAATATGTTGAACTTAGCAATTCTAAGTCTTCCTTGAAAGAAATAAAGTGTCTTGGCTCCCTTACTTTATCTTGTTTATGTCTATGATCTTGGTAAATGAAGTCATTATTGCTGACATAACACTGGAAAGAATTGGCTTAAACTGTACTGATAAGGGAACTAAATTTCTCGGCATCTAGATTGATGAAACATTAAATTGGAAAAAATCATTCATCCCATGTAAATAGTAAAATATCACGAGCCATTTTTTTCAATAAATTAAGTAAAACACTTTTTACCATATGACAACGGCCTAAGAACACTTTATTTTGCACTAATCCATCAGTTATGATTTACGATAACACGAATCCATTGCTCCTCATTGCCAAATTAATCCGTTTCATATTTCTTGTGTTCGGGTAATATCGATTGTAGGAACCATTAGGAAGACAGCACATTGCTATACTGGTCCCACAATTTCCACACTGTATGTACGTTATATTAATATATTTCAATTTTCAAATTTCATTATTATTGTCATGATTGGAAATTGTTAATAAAATTACTACAACAACAACAACAACTACTACTACTACTACTACTACTACTAGTCGCCTTCGGTACTTTTAATGAGATCTCATCTTGATCTTCTTCACCCTGGTACGTGGGACTACAAAAGTTCAAAGGGTTCAAGCAAAACAAAAAGGTTCACCATGATAAACACAGCAGGAACAAAACTCGGTCCGTTGACGACAAGACATTTGCAACAAATCTTGATAAAGGTTCTCCGTTGATTCCGGGCACCTTTCTAACTCAAACTAGTATCCGTCAAAAAAATACTTGATGGCCAGATTATTCGTAGACACCATGATCATTCGAAACACCGTTACACAAATGAAATTGTCGATTCTGATGTTATTCTGGATTCCATGGATATCACACAACATACCACACCTAGGTGCAAAGATCCTTCAGTGCTATTGCAGATATACCAGGGCTTATTATATATACTGTTCCAGATAAATATTTCATTATTTCATACCAGCCGTATTCGAATCTGGCAGTGGGCATATCTGAAGGTTGCTTCATCTTTGACTTTGCTTCATTACCTTTGAAGGTCGCTCGGCCCATTTATCCTACCATGTACACAAAAGTGGCCGTAAAACATCAATCATCAAAATATATATATATATATATATATATATATATATATATATATTGTTTTCCGCTGTTCCATAGATAGTATCACAGTCCGCTATATCAGCGAAGATATATCAACTTTATTTATACCTTCTATTTTCTTTCCCAGCATTAGGCGGCGTTATTCGTCGATGGGGAAATCAAGCTACCTCTGAGGTTTATGTCACCAACAACAGCCTCAATGGCCTCGTGGGATGGAACGTAATACTTCTTACTCATGGTCATGCTGCGCGGGAGGTCGGATGTTCGAATCCCGGCCATTGCACTATAGTAGGGGTGATGGCGTATCAAGCCAGGAAACTGGAATGCGCTATCCATTCTAAATTTGTTTAGAATTAGCTCGTGGTAAAGCAGTAAATTATAGAACATATGCGGCTGCCTCATTTGAGGTAATCAGCGACGTAAAGTGTGATTTTATTAAAACTTTCATGTCCGATAGGTAATAGACCCATTGCATGATGACCTCACAAACCAAACAAAGCAGGCGCGCTTTGCATTGTGGGATTTATAGGGGCGGTCCGCTGAGCGATAATACCGTGATAATCCCGCCATTTTAACCTTAAACGTCAATGTTCCGGATCTGATATAAACATGCCAAAAAACTAACTGAGTAACTCCTGCGTACCGTATTGTCATGCCACTAGTAAGCGATATAAACATTTAAGTTCGCACGTTTTGGCCGCGGGATGAAATGCTGAGAAAGCGTTGGATGATGATGGTGATTGATGTTTTACGGCCACTTTTGTGCACAAGGAGGCTAAATGGGCCGAGCGACCTCCAAAGGTAATGAGCCGAAGTGAAAGACGAAACAACCTTCAGATATGCCCACGCCGGGATTCGAACACGGGTGGTAGTGATCTGTGGTCCAACACGCTACCGTTAGACCACGGAAGCGACCCAAGAAAACGTTGGGTAGTTTTAATCTGCGAGTCAAATTTGTATAATTACAGTGTCAGATTGAGCATTGACTGAAACAGTGAAAGGCGCAAATAAAGTGTAATTTATCAATATTATTATCGATCAGATCATAGATAATAATATTGGTAAATAAAGTGTAATTTACCAAATTATTATATCCACAAATAATAAATTAAATTTACCAATATACTGGACTTCATTAAATAAAATTTTAGTGTGATTTACTATGAACACCACACTTAACAGTGTTTGTTATGTGCAGTGAATATTATTGTACTATGGTTTGCAATGTTGAATACCACACTTTACTATCATTTATAAAGTAGCAATGACGGACGATTAGCATATACTTACAATCTGATTTTTAGCTTTGGAATACAATTTTTCAACAGTGCCGGCTTTTTAGGTGTCGAAGCAGAGTTAAACGGTACACAGAAGTTAGTTTTGGCATGATTATAACAGATCCGGAACATTGACGTTTAAGGTTAAAATGGCGGGAATATTCCGGTAGTATCGCTCAGCGGACCTCCCCCTATAAATCCCACAATGCAAAGCGTGGCTGGTTTGTTTTGGTTTGTGGCGTCATCATGCTTCAGGCTTATTCTTTGGCAGATTTTGTACGATATCGAACACATCAACGGTTGTAAATTATAACCAGGTTTCTATTTATTTAATAAATCTCTGGATAATTATACGGCCATTAAGTGTTGCAAGTAAATGTATTTATTATTACATAATTAATTACGTATAAAATAATATAAACAATAGATGAATATATATCAGGCAAGTATTGATAAATCATATATTTGAAATAATTAATTCCAATGTTGCAATGCAGCAGACGATTTAATCTATTTTATATTATAATTGACCCTAATTTTTTCAAAACGCAGAAAATGAAAACGTAATTTAAAACAGATGAAGGAGGGTAAGTAAGTGATTTGGGATTAACGATATATTGGCGCACATACATACATACAGTACACACATAAACGCGCGCACCCACGCACGCACACGCACGCACGCACGCACGCACACAACAAAAACATGCCTTTAGATCTAGCCTAGTCGTGCTTTAAAATACATAAACGCTTTACACAGCATCATTCTTACTTCCCAATTGGAATAGTCTTATATTACTAAAACGCCATTGTCCTCATGGAAGTCACAGACTGAAGTATTCACAAACCTCGCATAAAATTCATGTATTTTTATTAAGTTCGTTATTACTGTATTAGAAACAAAGCAGTAAAATTAAATTCAGTAAAAAATATTTTAAGGGTCTTCATCATGTTGATCCCTTTATTAGCAGGAATCCATTACTGGATATACTCTACTTGGGCTGGGAATTGTCTACTGCAATACTACATATCCATTTTTCAGTGGTATCTATATGTCTATTTATTAATATGCCAATGTATCAGTGCATATATATATATATATATATATATATATATATATCATTCAAGAATACATCCTCCTTTCGGGAACAGTTGGTGAGGATGAAACAGGTAATATCTCACCATCTTCTCACATGCTACTTTTTCGTGTAGCATGATATGCTAAATATCATTTCTAATATCTATGACATGTCTGTATGTCTATCAATCAATCAATCAATCAATCAATCTATCTGTCTATCTATCTATCTATCTATCTATCTATCTATCTGTCTAGATCTATCTATATCCCTCTCTCTCTCTCTCTCTCTCTCTCTCTCTCATAAATATATATATATATATATATATATATATATATATATATGTATACTGACTAATAGTTGAGTTGTTCATGTCTTCAGACAGCATGCCATACACTATATTCGCTTCACATACAACCTATCACACTGATGTACCAACTTGACACATTCCAAGAATGTGAAGATCATCGCTGGGTAATATTAGCCTTTGGTTGATGAAGCCTAAAGAATACAATTAAAACTACTACCAGTAGCTGCCCCTGTTAGGAAGAGGAAGATGTGATCCATTTCATTGGGGGTACGATGGCACCAGGGATGTGTGATCTACCTATACATGCCCACGTAGCAAAACCTATTTGGTATACGAGCTTATACTGAAGACCGGTGACAAGATGGTGGTAACTGATCCTTGATCCTGACCTAATCAAACAAATAGTAGAAAAATTTCTGTGTTTTACATTTACCATATAGGTGGCTATGGAAATCTGAATAGTAGAGTCTTATGAATCTTCTGTTTTATCTATGGCCATTTACAGCCAATTGTTTTGATGGAACCAATCAGACAATAATTTTATATCTGTTTCCAACAGTTCTTATACAATACAGTATATACATGTTATAATTACTTGAAATTTTTGTTCATCATTGATCTGTATATTCAAATGGTATCTAACTCATTCGATCGTAGGCCTACTTGGTTGATCAAGCTACCACCTCGATAATTTTAATTTACTGGAACCTACAAAAATCCCAATACGCCGTTATAACTTCAATTTGATATTCAACAATAGAATACAAAGAGATGAGTAATTTTGGGCGCTTCTAATTATTCTCATTCGTATAGTAGTTGTATTGTAATGTTTCATTTGCGGTAATGTGTACAAACATAAATTAAGGAAAACAAATCACTGACACGAGTAAAAATACCGTATCCTTATTTGTCAACGCCCACGCACGAGCACATGTCTCAAGTACACGTGTACGCGTATTGGCAATATTAACCAATGGAGAGGCCGCCTTAGATTGACTCCGTGCCGAGAACCCCGGAAGTGTTTACATCTGGCTCAGCGAATGAAAACAGCCCACATGCTTCCTGTGATAGTACCGGATCCTAAAGCAGATGGTGAGGATTCTGCATCCGAAAAACAAGACACTGTGGTAGATATGGCGGTAATACAGCGCAGCAACACGAAAAAGTTGATCGTCTGCTTTCTCGGCATCTTCGTTTCGTATTTTGTCTACGGTTTGCTACAGGAAAAGATGTAAGTCCAATAGTTGACAGATACGTTTACGGTTTAGTCGTTGAATTAATAATGTTTGGATAAGCTGTAACAGCCGCGACGACGTCGTCTGCTTTTAGGTCACTTAATGTACCAGATGAAAAGTTAATCACACTACTTCTGACGTTGTTTGCCCCGTAACAGTTGAGTTACAGTGTTGTTTGATTAGTTAATTGTGTAACTAATCAATATTCAGACAGCTGTCAGATTGTTATGTTTGTATTGTAAATATGTGTATATAGATTTGTGTGGACCCGAATTGTGGAGTGACTGCTAGATTAGTCTAGTAGATAGATGAATTTTGTTTAATTCCAGTCTCTCTGTATGCGTGTATATTTAAATGTATTATTTTAGGCATAATTATATGAGCTCTACTGGTCAGCGGTTAAACAGGTTTCACTTTGTTTGTGCTAAAGGATGGATTTGTACCAAGGATCACAGGTTCTGTACCATCAAAATTTTCCATGGATTTATTTCTCAGCTCACAACACCATGGGTGGCTTCTCATGTTATATGGTGCTGCTTTCTCCGCTGAAGTAATTTTAAAAAACGGGGGGTGTGAAAGATCCTCTGATGATCTAATGAGTAATGTACCTCTGGCAGTGACCACTCTCAGGGTATTTTGGCTCCATCTGTCCGTACTACTCCCTTGTCCCTTCACACTGGAAATGAATGTTCACGTTTTCATTTGTTATCCCCGTTTCATGATTATGGATGTTAAACAAAAATATAAAATATCAGCAACTGAGTTGGAGAGGATTTATGCAACATTATGAGATCTGGTTTTAATTAGCCCTCCTTACAGTGAATAAACTTCTGTTAATAACTGTATAGCTGTGGCACTTACATAACAATTTAAGATACAATAACTGAATAACTTTTTTAACTGATTTCATATCCACAGCTCATCATATCTTATAGTTATAGTTCATTTCTCATGTTTGATCATTTTGTTCAGTCTTACCATCACATTGGCTGATACTGTGTTATCCCAGTTTAAAAGGCAGGATGTTTTATTATATGTACTACAGTAATATATTTCCTAGGAGTTTGCAGTATTACCCTACTAAGGTTTATAACAAGAATTAGTCTGGCTTTACCTCACTGTCTGGGGTCACCATTACCATCACCTTTATCTGGCTTTCTCTAAATGAGTTTTAATAGATTAGATACAAATTATGGGATCGTGAAAATATTTTGTCACTCCAATTGGTCTACAGGTAATGGTGAGTAGTGTAGGTACTCTTTTACAAAGCAACCTACTTTTGTTTTGAACTAGGTTTCTGCAGTCCCACTTTTATTTGAGACACTAGCTGCTTCAAACACCACCTGCTGAAGCCCCGTATGTGCCGGGGCTAAAGCTGTTACCTTCAGTTATATCAGCATCATTTGAGATTCTGATTTGCTTAGATATAAATTATATGATATAGACTTCAGCTTGGTTAATTTTGAGACTGACATCATTTAGAGAGTTTCAGTTGAGCTGCTGTTGGAAGTAAAATAATGCATCTATCAGATTGATTGAGAAATCAGTATCTGCTGTTGGCGTGGTTGACTTCTTCTTTCTTTGTTTAGCATCAGCGCTGGTCACATCTGGGACATATTGCATTGTTGCCATGGTATGCATTTTATTAATATACGAGGTCTGTCTTATGACTCAAAAATTTTAAGATCGAGTGAGATGTTCTGGGTTTGTGGCAACTTTTACATTATTCCCACTCAATGGGGAAACTTTAAATTGTTCGAATTTTGTTTTAAACCTTTTTTTATTATGATTGTCAGCATTTGTTAAAATTAATTATCACTTATTTGTTGTCAGATGGTAACGTTTCCTGTCAAATGTTGAGAAATTCTTTTGGCTATTTCATTGATTTCATCATATTTCTTCTTCTACCTATTTGAAACATCCTTGGTTGCATAATTATTGTTGGACGTGTTTTAGTGAGCTAAATATGTTGACAATGGTGGAGACTAAAAATACCTTATTATACCATAAATTGTCAAATAAGTTTGTGCTTGGATGAGGGAAATGTCAGCTAACTCTTTTTTAGATTTCTAGTGGGCTATTTTCTGAAGGCAGTGAGGTTGAATGATGATGAAAAGTTATATATTGATGTATTTACAAGAAAGTATTTTGTGGGCAAAATCGTGACTATTAACAGTGAGTATTATTGCCTTCACATAAAAGAAGTGTTTTGTGAGTAGAAGGCATGGATCCTTCCAGGGCCGGAAAAATCAGATGTCCGGGACGTGTGGATTTTGTCTTCGGGTTATTGAGTAGTATAAAAGGTATTAAAACACTAGCCCGGTCGTGCTACCAGCATTTTGAGGTAAGAGGCTCAATGCTAGAATACTGTGGTAACCATTTCAGATGTCATATTTATTGAATATAAGAACCATGCTTGAAGGATGGGAGAGATTTTGGTGAGCTAGTGATCTTGGCTGGTAAACACCCATCTGCATTGTGATGGTCACGTGACTCAAATACTCTTGCTATTTTGTGCTTTATTTTATATTTAAACAACACTGGGCTTCCCTTATCACCTCAACAGCCACAAGAAGAAAATTCCTGGCCAGATTGTGGACATGACCAATAATTTATTACTGGATGAACTGTTTAATTATTATATACTCTGTCTTAGAGTGTGGATCAATAAAACAACAAACGTATAATTATTGTCTCTGTAGTCTAATTGATAGTATGTTGGACCACTGATCACTACCACCTGAGTTCGAATCTTGGTGTGGGCATAGCTGATTTTCATCTTCGCATCATTACCTTTGTAGCTCACTCACCCCATTTGGCCTACCATGTACACCAAAGTGGCCGTAAAACATCAATCATGCACAAGTTTATGATCTGGTGTTCTCCATTGATTCCAGCACAGTTTTGTTCTGACTAGAAGAAAAAATATGGGTTTGATAGCTAATAAATTTTAGTTTTGGGCTAGTAAGAAATTACTAGCCCAGGGGCTAGTGAGATATAAAAAATATTCTGGTCCTGGATCCTTCACCAAGAGCCCCAGCAATGTCACTTGCTTTGATGAGTGCAGTTTCTCTTGTAAGTTCTCTACAGTAAGCAGACTGGTAATTGTCATAGATGTTGTTATGTTATTCTAAATGTCTTGCTACTACTTTTTCAATAAGTTTGGAATATAGATATAACCCAAGTCCCCAACTATCAGCAATGAAGGACTGTTTGTTTTGTATAGATTCATTATCGTCTATATTTTAAAACAAAACTAATGCCAATTAGCACAGTCATCATATTGGGGCATTTTCCAGATCTGAGATGAAGGTCTGTCAGAGTATCATTTGTTTACAAGACTACCCCTTTTGTAATGAAGATAGATGTACAACCCTTTGCGCCATTTCTGGTTTGTTTAGCCTCTCTTTCGAGCAGAAATTTCATTAAATATATTTTGCATAATTTAATGACATCTGCCTCTTCAAGATAATTTGCTTCGAGAGTGCTTGGCACGCAGGTCTGGTGATTTTATCAGCCAGCCTTTTTATTTTTGAACAACGGGTAAAACCATACTCTATATTATATCCTGTTAGAGAGTGTCTCAAACATAGTCTGAATGTTTTATATGAAAACATATTTGGATTGTTACAGTTTTAGAATTGTCTTCAAATATCTGTTTATGTATGTAGCTGTGGTGCAATAATTTCTTGAAAGCACCACGTGCATTAGTAGAAAATATTATTACGATGTTCAGTGGAATCTGAGCTAGAAGATTACTTATGGAACTGGATCAATGGTAATATTCTAAGACATCTCTAATTATCTATAACTAATAAAGCAAGAAAATCTAATGAAGAAACTATTTTTACTTATCAACCTTCTAGACAGACGGTGACTTTTATTGCAACCTATTTCCAATATTGATCAAAACCACATCTGGCCAAGATTCACCGTAGATAAAATTTAGAAAGTGTGTTTTGCAGTTTTGTTGCACACGGGTAGAATCTTCACTGCCTGCACTAGATAATATCAATAACTGTTATTAGTATTAACTTGTTAGTTTTCATAACAGTAATTGCATGACAAGTCGCTGAAAAGTGTTGTTTTAACTGATAAATATGTTTGTATTTCATTTAGGTGTCTGTGTATGGATCCACATGGTCTGTTGTAGAACTTTTAATCTTAACTGCATGATTTTGATATGTTTACTGGATCGTTATAGGTTTAGAGACTATATTTAATACTCATAGTCATACCTTTGACCCCTATATTCAACCAACTTTCTTGCCATGTTTTTCGGCGTGTGGCAGGATTAGTTTCATCACAGTCATTTCCTTAGAACCGTAAGTGGCAAAATTATAAAATTTGTTACCTGAGCTATTTAAAAAGATGTAGACCGACTAATTTCCTTTTGTCTGACCCCTTCTTAAATTCATGGGAGGGCACCCACTACAGTAGCTTCTGCTATTTCATGTCTTATTGAAGTGATTTTCTTATCATTATTCAGGTGTTCATCTTTTTTTCAGAGAAACGAGTATGTTTTAATTTATGCAAATAAATTATGTTTCCAAGATGCCAGCATGGTAAGGAAGTGAAAATGTAAAAATTTTAGCAATAGTAATGATGATTGCTGTTTTACGTCCATTTTTGTGCACATGGTTGGCTAAATGGGCTGAGTAATGAAGTGAAATCAAAGATGAAATACCCTTCAGGTATAACCACGTCGAAAATCACACTCAGATGTTAGTGATCCAACACGCTACCAGTTAGTAGTAGTAGACATGGGGTCATTTCAATTCCGGAATTAGAATTGATAAATTTGGAATTGAAGTTTCCTACAAATAAAAAAAAATCCACAAATTAATTTACCATTTAATTTTTTTATTCAGGAATATTTCTTCTATGGCACTTGGAATATAAATTACTCGGAGTATATATACTCGTGGTAAAAGATGGAATAGATCTATCCAGACGAAATGTGATGATGCACACATCCAGACGTAGTGTACAGACACGACTCATTTTGTGAGGGACAATAGATCGATCCAGGCGAAATGCGTTGCTTCGGTTGCCAACTGCAGTCTTGGGTTAGAAACAGATATGACGCCCACTGTTAATAGGGAAGGCCACTTTTCACTAATGGTCAATACTGGAAATCTTTCAGCAAATTATTTCATATTACATGGAGACTGAGACTAGTATTTCAACTGAATGATTGTATCTTTCCAAGGGACTCAACACAATATTTATCAGGATATAACCGAATGATTGAGGGGATATTTCCAGGTGAATGACAGAACTAAGCCTTCATTATTCATGTTGGTATTTTTAGCATAGGTTTCAATGGGTTAAATCAATGATTTTAATGAAGATTTTTTAATGTAGATGTAAAGGACAGTTTGCAAATATCACCTGTACATTATTAAATAAAAAATGTTGCAATAGAGTATTAACACCTTTGATATTTACATGTAGTAAACATTGCACAGGAAATAAAACAATTCACTTTCATTAGTTTCAATACAAGATATCATGCATAAATACCAATATTACAGCAATAGGAATCACCCATTGAATTATAATTTATGTGATCATTGATTTTATCCATTCGTCTCATCATGTCAGATGCCAAAGGTTCTACAAAATAGGTTTGAACTAGATAGATTGGACCATGACGGCCATTCAAATCGCGCTGAACGTTACTTAGTTTAGTGGCATGTATCTATTGGATGAAGTCTATGCCATTCCTATTAAATGCAACATTATGATCAGGAGATCACATACCCTTATTAGACTAAAAATAACATCGAAATGTAGCTGGTAAATAGCCTAAATACAGCCTTTCAGGAAGACATTTATCGGCCACTATAAGCGTAAATCGCCATGCAACACAGTGATTCTTAGACTTCTAACCCGAGATCGTAGTGTGAAATTCAGCCGTATGGTGGCAGCAGTGGTAATTGAATCGGTCTATCGATTTGATTTGGAATTGACCCATGTCTGAGTAGTAGTAACATACAAATGTGAACTCTAGTGAATAGCAGAGGTGTGTAAAATTTAAGGCACTTTATGTTAATTCTCTCATAACAGATTACAGTGTGATGTTTACATAACATGTTAGTTGATATTGTCATCTGTATAACATGATATAGCCCTGTTGTGGATCATTAATGAGATGAGAGTGTCTTGTGCCAGATAGGTGCTACGTGATACCCTCTGTAGGGTGTAAATACAAGTTAATGGATGTGTTCCGAGAACGATTGTACGATGTTGATCACATGATGTGGTTACTATAAGAAATGTCATGTCACTTCGATGACACTGCTTAATGGCTAGATATTGCTCATTTGGCACATCCCTCTGGGATCGTAGTTTGAATTAGAGTCTAGGTCTGCAGAGTGTTTCGTTTTACGTTTCGCAGTATTATCTTCAGAAATTGTTTTGAGAATGGCTATAAAACAGCAACATTTTGCCATCCTTCCATCCAATACCATCCTTCCCTTGAATCAGTGAAGGGGAGCGTCCACATTTAAAGTGGCAAAATCGGCACTTTGATCCAGGAAGATAACCATGGGAATATTTATGTTGATCCACTTGAAGCCAGATGTCATCTGTGATCTTTATCAGTGCAGTCTCTGTTCGATAACGCCATGGTTAGAGTTCTGTGCCGTGGAAATATCACTGTAAACCTTCGTGTCAGGGATTGAAACCGAATCACACCTGTGTTTGTAAAATACTTCCCTTAGAGAATCATCGCTCAACCAGGTGTGAGCCGCACCGAAGCTGGTCAGCGTATTCACTCTGTATTTTAGTGTCATTGGTCTGTCGTAATTAGTAGGTTGACTTGAGTACAATGAGTTGTCTAGCATATGAGTTGTAACCGAGAGATAACAATCTACCTAGTTTTAGCGGCTGTCTTTACTTCATTATTACAGGTCAGTGTTGACATTCGTGTATCTCCTCAGAATTCATCATGTAGTGTGACGAGTGTGAACTATTTTTGATCATCAATTTTTACTTATCATTATCAATCACTTATTCATCTACAACTCTAGGACTAGGAGGTTGTAAACAAATGGTAGAGACTTCTAACTGTCCATTTCACTTGATTGATCCGGGAAACTCTTGTCTAAATGTTTCCAATCTCTACCAAACTTATTTTGAAACTTCTACATCTGAAAGAAGGTCTATGAATGATGTTATGTGTTGCGCATGTACACGCAAACAGGTGCACGTGAATCTTTATCCCATTTTAATCAGTTTAAATTGCTTCAATTCACGTTTATATATATGACCATATTATTAAGGAAACAGCTTTCGTTTAGAAATAATTTTCGATTTATTTCAGCCTGGGTTCATTATGATAACTAGTCAGTATTATCTTATTATTGATGCCTACATTATGATAATATATTTAATATTTTTTACATAGTCACTTTGTTTGTGTGCCACTATTCGTTTGAAACCTCATTGACCAGTTGGGTTGAAAGGCAGTTAAGTATTATTAAAATCATTAAAACTAACGATTTATTCACAGTTGATGTGTGCTAATGCTTGTCTAGGCGTCACAGTTTTAGTGTATAATGTGTTAATTACCAATCCAACAGTTTGATGTAAACAGCAGGTGGATTGGTTACATTATGTTAGTTGTTATTTAGAATTAAACATACAACAAAACATGAAATACCAAAAAGTTAAGTACATGGCATAGTAAAACATGCAATAAAAGAAATTAAAATTCATTATCAAAATTGAATTATGGACATTCTTATATTTTCTGATACATAATTTCTTATAACTAGATCTAAATTTACATCTCTTGTCATTTCTAAAAACAAAGTTATGAATATTACATTATATTGTAAAAACTTGTTACCTATAAGTATTTATTGCATGAAATGTCATTGATCAGTTGATACATTTACTTTTATAGAGTAATTTATGTTATATTATCATTAAATATTGATACATTTATGAACTGGATGTTTTATTTTTAATAATCAGTGGATGGAATCTACTTGCTAGAGTATTTGTTAACCCATTATCTCACAAAAGTGCTGGTAGTTAAGGTAGTTGTAGTAGTAGGGATTTTATTCAGTGATATACTTTCAATGATGTTGCAACAACATATTCAAATTACTTAATTTAATTTATAGATAGATATCCTCAGGTCGACCTGAACAAACAGCAAACTTTTACCTCCAATAAAGGTGTTCACTAATAAAAATGAAGCCTTTACCATGAGGATTGGTTGCCAGAAAGATGATATATTTAATTATCAGATATGTCTATAAAGTTAGCAATATAGTATAAACTATGATGCGGGTGCTTCACATAAAATATTGATTCAAAATAAATTTCAATGTGATAATTAATGTATAGCTGGAGTATAGAATTATGTAATGGCAACAAGGATTAATCAACTTTCTAGATAATATTCAAACCTTTGGGAAATTTGTTGACAACGTTTTTGTCAAATTGCTTAATTAGTAAAGACATCATTGTCTGACAAAGTAATCGTGTCTTACAGATGTCAGCTTGTTGACGGATATTGTAAATATCTGCACATGTTTTCACACAATCAATAGATAAATCCCTAAACACATTTGCCATCTAGCAAGAATCGGAGGAAGTACATGGCTTATATAGAAAACTGCTAGCATACTGTATGAAGCTGATGTTGTAACCTGGTGATATGTCAGTTCACTGAGGAGAGTACTTGGAATATGTATAATATTATTATATTTTGTTTACCGTCAACGGTGACGATGTGGTTTGTTAAATAATAATCATAACGCATAGATAAGTGATTCAAGGGGGGGTCGTGTTTGACAAAGATGAAGTTATGAACAAAGACAGGTTACTTGCTTGTGAATTAACATTACAAACGAATAGTGTGTTTACAAAATGCCACCGGTAGCAGCAGAAGCCAGTGGAAATTTTACTTGCTTTTCACATCAATTGGGATATTTGTCAGCTGAAAAACATCTATTTGTAAATGATTGTGAAACACTTATTTTATAATGGCCTATGAAACTAATACAAACTCACTGATCTTAAACCCATCTATATATCAATTTTATTAATGTGCAGTATATAAAGTATACTATAACTTATATAAACAATATTAATAACAACAAACAACTTGCTTGTACATACACACACACACATTTCTAAATTGAGCACCAATAAGAATTATGTTGCCAGCACTATACAGACAACATCAGATCGTCTAGTTTGTGTTATTCAATAATATTACATGTAATAATAAAGTAAGTAGATGGATAGTTTGTAATGTGCAACATAGGCTGGCTTAATGTTGTATTTAAGTGTTTGCTGAAATCCTAACATTGTTCATAATTGTTTTAGTATTTCCTGTTTACTTTATATGCACGCCAGATGCCAAGAATATCAAATAATGTACCTGCCTCATAATGAACTGAAATGTTCTCCTGTACAACTTCATTGCTGATATCACAGTGTTGTTTCTTCTGTAGAACCTGATAATGACTTTTATTAATCACAATTGGTCATGGCCATTGGCTTGAGTCGTGTCATATCACTACTATCAATGTTTATTTTGGTTTATTGTTTATAGTATTTAACTATTTTATTCATTTGGGATTTATTTTGGTTTATACATGTTGTTAATCAATTCATGGATGTTGTGTACGACACAAAGACTTGTTTTACATTGGTTATAGTGGATTTGTTTATTTTCACAAAACATTTTAAAATAATTTTTTTATGATTACAGGTTATCTCTACTTCTGGGGGGTTTTATGTTTGTAAATTTATTAACTATGTATACAATTAAATATATCAGTAACTCATATTGTCTGGTAAGTGCCTTTTGAATAAAACATGTAACACCTGTTCCAGCATCTTAATTAACACACACACGCACATTGGTTAACATTAACAGTCTAGATTGAAACAAATTGATCTTGGTTTTAAGCATCGCCTTGATCTTATCAAGTTCAGCGGCCCATTTAGCCTACCTTGTGCACAAAAGTGGCCGTAAAACATCAATCATCATTATAATTTTCAGCCTTTGTATGTGGATCCATACACTCTTGTTCTATTGTGAAATTCCTAGTAGAAGTACATTGTTCCTTCTTTGTTGGTTTTTCTGGATGGGAGGGTGTACAGCGAACGATCCAACTCCTTCCATTGGTGTCCTGCCTACTACTTGAGTATTAGGCAATTGAACTACGGTAGCAAGTTCTCAAAATAGTCACACAAACTATTCACTAAAGCATCAGGATCAATTTAATGGAAGAAAGTCCATTGTACGTTTAGGTCTTTGGTACATTGGGGGGGGTGGGGGGTTCAGCCCCATCAACTCTGGTAGGCACTTTGGTAACATATCGGAGATGTCATATTTCTGGGTTAGTACCGGAGACTATTGTTTTAACACAGTAAACTGACGGGTCAATGTTAGTTGTTTGTTTCCGGATATTGTTTTAATTGACACTCCAGTTTAATGTCATCTGTTTCAGAACACGTCATGAAGCTTCTTGAATATAAATCTTCGTCTGTTACACACCGGCATTTACTTAGCCAATGTTAAAGCTTAGGGGTGAAGGCTGGAAGGAAATGGAGGCTTTAACAGCAACAAGGGATGACTTTCACTTTTAACGTGAATAATCAGCGTTTAAATAGTCGGTGATGATCATACTGTTTCATTTAAGTTATTTTAGTGTGTGTGTGTGTTTCACATTTATTGTGTGTATTTATTAAATATGACAGTCACTTGATCCACATACAATTCCCATCCTCCCCCAAACCTCTATATTCTGTAATGTTTCATCTATTTATCACCATCTGACATTATCTATTCTAATTGTAATTAGTTTGAAGTGTCACATGACTGACACGAATCAGGGAAGTAATTAGTATTTTCAGAATAGAATCGTACTTCTGAATTCCGTATTTGACTCATTGTCCAATCAACGTTTTTTTTTACTCTGTTATGAAGTTTGCTGTCTTCTGTCTAATGTCTGGCAGTAAACAAACACAGGTCAAAACAAACTGCATTTAAAAATGGGAATAAATTATGCACGATGCATATGACAATATTATCGCACGATCTGTTGCAGAGTAAGATCAAATTATTTGACGGTATATCCCGTAGCTGACATCGATTTTTTTTAAATATATATTTGCCACACTTGCTTCTGCTTTGCCACATATGTTTACTACCCGTATAAATCGGCGTCCCGATTGTGCAGTGCAATTAGAGCACAATCGCAGTGATTATAGAGTATTGTGCGGCAAACCTCCTCACGCCTGCTTTTGTGGGATTTCTTTCCCACGCAGGCACCTGACCTCATCCATATGTCTCACGTCTGACCAGTACCGAGTTCAAACATCTCAACCGAACTAACTGCGTAAGTGTTATGTATATCTGCCGAGGCTTTAGATTCATGGATGTTTAAACATTTTGGCTATAGTTCACCCATATTTCTATGCCCATCCAAAAAGGGGGGGCGGGGTATTAAATGTACTTCGCATTATACTTCATTTAGGATTGCGATGTCAAGTAAAGGATTACCATTTATTCAAAACAGATCATGTAACATATATCACATTACTAATACTAGACTGTTGTTGGTAATGTCGTGTTATTGTGAAATAATAGTAACAGGACGTGGCAAAAATAGTGCAATATCAATGATGATGATGATGATGATGATGATGATTTTAATAATAATTTAAACCTCAGCTTTTCCAAAAGCACTGCCGCTCACATAGCCCTTTGATAATGCGCTGGACTTCAGAGCTCGGCTCGTGGGAACGAATCCGCGTTGTACCTGTGGGATATTTCATCCATAGCTAATCACGTTGTTTCCATTTCAAGTAGGCGTCCGTGTCTGTTATAATAACCAGTTGCCGGTGTTAACATTGCCAGCTCCATCTCTCAAATTCTGACTAATGTTTGAGTAAATATCATTCCGGCAGACCACTTTGATCAGATTCAACCAATCAGCAGAGGTGTTTTATATAATTAAAAAAAAACCATTAATACTTGCTATATTTGTAACCCCAAAATACACCCAGGTCCCAGACAAATGATATCTTACAAGCGAATAGTTTGTGTACTTGAAATTCGGATTTAGCTGTCTTCATATCGGAAATTGTCTTGAAACAAGAAGGACTAGGCCAGTCCATGGGGTCACGACGAGCTCATCATCAGACCCCGTAACTGGATGCTAATTTCGACGCTTGGGTAGGTTTCTGGGAGACCGAGTTTGTTCCGGGGGGCCTGTCTCCAAGAGAATGGCCCGAACCAGACTACTCCTCTGTTTATTATTGGCACACAGCTTCACTTAATTATTGTCACAAAATCCTAGTCTGGGGAGGTTTTTTCTGTACTGCTTAACGGTGTCTATTTATGCCTAACAATATAATTGGCTTTAGTTTGATAGTTGTTTACTACTGGGAACAATATTAGTACAATAAACAGACATATACCACCACCGCAGACGTATATACATATATCCCAGCGAGAGTAACACATCCCGGCTGACCCCTGACCCGAGGCCTGCGCGAAAACGATTGTTCGCGTTGCCGTTTATGTCCTGGATTCGTTCTCGGATGTCGTATATCATGTCTCCTACCCGGTGCTCTCTATTTGTGATTGTGCTGGCTCATCGCCCTCTCTCTGCCCGTTAGAGGCTTGCCAGGATCCAGCACCATCCGTAATAAACACCACCTCGGCATCCGATACGACCATGTATATCTATCTGTCTTTGGCTCGCTCTAATTGGGTTGACGCGCCATTGGCTAATACAGGACCTCAGCGGATCACATGACACGATCAGCTTGTAACCGGCGGTAACTAGAGTACCAGGATGTGGACGGATAGGGCGAGGGGGCGCAGTAGTGTGTGTGTTTGTGTGTGTGTGAAAATGTACTGGCACAGAGAATCATGAATCTCGCCAATACGGTCTCTGGTTAATTAATTAGGAGATTTAATCCATACCGAGATTTTCTTGGTAATTCTGCATTCTTCCGTTGTACAGTTGGTACGCGTGTTGTCCTGTCCTGCCAAATCGGGTTTGAATACCGGCACCACCTCTCTCTCTCTCTCTGTGTGTGTGTGTGTGTGTGTGCCTCCGTGGCCTAGTTGGTAGCGCGTTGGACCACATATCACTACCACCTGAGTTCGAATCTCGGCGTGGCATATCTGAAGGTTGTTTCATCTTTGACTTCGCTTCATTACCTTTGGAGGTCGTAGACGCCTCCGTGGTCTAGCGGTAGCGTATTGGACCTCAGATCACTACCACCCGTGTTCGAATCTCGGCGTGGGCATATCTGAAGTTTGTTTCATATTTGACTTCGCTTCATTACCTTTGGAGGTCGCTCGGCCCATTTAGCCTACCATGTTCACAAAAGTGGCCGTAAAACATCAATGCTCATCTCATTAATTAATGTACAGAATAGCATACAGTTGTAGCATGAACCCAATAACATACAGATTCTTGTATTCTTTAACGATACTATAATACACACACACACAATATAGCATTTCCAATATCTATCACAGGTTCTGTGCTCGGGTCAACCGCAAAAGCAAATGCCTGTTTGTTTTCAAGTTCGAACCGGAATCCCACGATACAATTATTTTAAACGCCATAAGTCACCAACAGGTCTCGTGACTAAATCTCAGATCTATAGGAAGTGCCGGGTCAGAGAGACCAAGTTGTTTATCATTTTATTAACAGCGAGCTTTTTAGTCAGGGAATGATTAAACCGTTTGATCCTGCTTTGCCTCAAGGTGTACTGTGGCTCCATCTGGGGAATGGTGTATATTAGGGGGTGTTGGGATCACCCCCCGGGGATTGGGTGCCGAAGGTTTGGCTGGTCGTCCGTTCTTTGTGTATAGTGGCCTCTGTAACAGAAGCTGTATTGATGATATTTAATTATGGGTAACTTCTTTGTTTTTGATCTTTTGCTGATGATTTCGATTAATTTTTGAAGGGCACAGAACGCCTGTTGTTACCTCGAACCTGCCCAGGAGCACGTTGGGAATGGAACTTCAAACGGTATTTGGGGAATTCCAATTCCCCAGGCAGTGGGGAATTTTGATTTGAATTTAGTGGACATTTGTCAGGGTAGAGGAGTTGCTTCGTTATCTGATTAGGTTTAATTGTCAACAAATAACGGATATGAAGTATATTTTGTATGGAAAAAAATAAATATGGACATATGTTTATGGAAATGCTTATAGATACTGTATTACATAATCTCTTATAAATAAAAGGGTCATCCCTAGAACGGCTGGACCCCGGAGCAAACCAGCCACTGCGGGGTCCTGAACCGCACCCCCCGCATAAATATGGTTATAGATTAATAAAGCTGGACTCTGCTGGGTCCGTGGTGTATTGTATTAAATAATCTATCAAATAAAGGGATTATCCACTAGGACTGTTGAAATCTGCCTGCGCGGGATCCTGAACTGCTATCCCACACAAATTTAGTCATTTTAACAAAGCCGAATTGTGGGTGGATCCATGGCGATCGGCCCTGTTCCATGTACCCGAGGGACTACTTGTGAATGAATTTGTTTTGGAATATTCTGCACACTCAGGGTTTTATTTCGATCTGGAAATTTTTTGAAACGCGTATATTTTGGCATTAAATCTTAAAGCCAAAGAATGGTAATCCGGTCGAAGAATACTGTTTCCGGGATTATCGAACCGGATCACTGTTTATTATGTGGAGTATATCATTAGCGGCCTATCAAATCTTTTGTTTTAACAGGCACTATGAGAGTAAGTAGTTTCAGTTATTCCAGCGTTGTTTGGTTGAAAAACTGTAATCAATAGTATGTGCGTCTGTGAGTGTGTGTGTTTGTGCTTGGGAGATAAAATCTCACACATCTGCTGCCTTAAGCAGATGTAAATAGACTCGTACCGCTGGCTTCGTTAAGAGGAAAACATTTTAGACTAAGCGCTGTCACCAATGGCCAGAATGTTGTCTTTTTAGACTGGAACACTTTTTCTAATACTAAAGCAGGATTTCCTGTTGGATACTTTTAGTAGATACCCGTTATACTTGTTAATTCGGCGTTCATTCTTTCTTTCTTTCTTTCTTGCCGACGAGATCGGTCTCTTCGTTTCTGCCAGAATCGGGGAATAACTGCCAGCCTTTATCAGCGCTGTACGTATGACAATCCCGATGAATGTTGGATCTATCCGCGCTGCTAAGTCGCCGGGATGGCCGAGATCTGTCACCTACCAGCATCGAAGCAAACAAATTTGATCTCCGAATAATAATAATAATAATATTAATTGCCCCCATGGTTTGCCAGTCGAGTTACGGCCTGTGTCGAGTTTCGTATCAAAATTAAGCATTAGGTCACGCTGAAGTCAGCCCCTCTGTCCCTGGATACCAGTATAACCGAGCTTGATAAACACGCTTTGTTCGGATAGTTTGACGGGGAGGAGGGGTGGTGCGGTCGTTCTGCGCCACGGGGGGGGGGCGTCCGCATTACCCGGCGTTCACTTCCTGTTCAGAGATCAGGAGTGATATACCACGGGATCGCATTCGTCCGGCAACCAGTTAGATTTCTCTTGTACCACCTCCCTCTCCCCCCCCCCCGCACACACGCGCCCAGTGTTGTACTTTTTTCGCTATAAATGGTTCACCATTGTGAAATTATCGTCATTTGCTCGACGAACTGCCGGAGAAATTAAACCGCCATGTTCTATTTGAGAATCGTTGTTCACGACGACACGTGAACTTTATATGTCGATTGTGCCGAGATGGAGTGGCAGCCGAGATGTTCACAATTTGGGAATGTAACATATCGCCATCATCATCATCATCATCTTCATCAGCACCATCATCGTCGTCATAAGCAGCGCCAAATGAGAGGAGTGGCCGATAAGTTGGACTGTTTAATGATCCAGAAAGCGACGCTGAGAGGTTATCTGATCTGATGACGTTGTGTTTTGCTTCTGTTCCACAGTACCCGAGGTCGATATGGAGAGGGAGAGACGGAGGAGAGATTTACCTACACCTTGATGCTCGTCTTTGTCCAGTGTGTCATCAATGTTGTCTTCGCCCGTTGTGGTAAGTTAGTCTCGCTTCATCAACTCTCTCTCTCTCTCTGTGTGTGTGTGTGCGCGTGTGTGTGCGCGTGTGTCTACTGGCATCATGTCGGCTTAAACCCGACCTTGTGTACAATATTACGCGTTTTTCATCGATTAATCGGTGCCTGGTGGTCTAAACACCTTTAACATACACGGTATGTCTTCAAATATATTAGTTTGGGCGTTCATGTTAGCTTAAAAAAATGCACATGATATAGTGGGGTTTATTTGATTTATTTCATATAATTTAATCGAATTTTCTTTCATTTATTTATTTTGTTTGAGGGATGAAGTACACGAGTTACTTCACGTTTTTAGTATCTTGGTTGATGTATCTTTATCACTGTCACGATCTGTGTGGAGGGTGTTTTTTTCGTTCTTCTCTTTGTGTATATACGTGCTGCCTACTGATCCAGATTATCTTCGGGTGTCAGGTTATCAACAATTGGCGCCGCAAGAAGCACTCGTTCGTGGCCAAAACAAAACATCCTTTAACGGCCAAACAAGGCTTTGGCTGAGCCTCATAGCCGAACTGCTGCCGAAATAACGTTGAAAGATGGTGACAGATAGCCAGACCCCGTACACGATTAATGGGTATTATATCGAGAGACGGAGAGAATCACCATCGCTTTAACAAAGCTCGATGTTGCCGTTGTTGTTATTGTTGTTACGGTTGTTGACCAGTTTGAGCGGGGTTGTGGTCCGACGTGAGTTGTGAATGTTGCCATGGTTACATAACTCAGTCAGACCACACCCTGCTTGTTGGTGCTGTCGCCGAATGAATCACGGGTAGCGAGTGCCCGCTATAACGTCACCGGAGTCCGTCTAAACACTCACAAGTCATCCGACACAAGTGGCTCATTACTGGATCTCTGTGGAAAAATGTCGTCTCATTGTTCTCCGGTAACCATGTGTCAATGTCGCGCCGGATTATTGTGTGTGTGTGTGTGTGTGTGTGTGTGTTCATCCCTGGGATTGTATATCTTGGAATTAATGATGGGGGGAAATGTATTTCACGGTTCTGTCGGTTTTTTGTTGTTGCTATTGTTGTTGTTGTCTTAATGCGTAAATTCGTGATGTCACAGAGCCACAATGACAGAACAGCGATGTATCAATGCCCCCCCCCCCCTTATTAATAATAATACAATAATAATGAAATATTATTGTCCAGTAATAATAGTATAACGTTTTTATGCCACTGTGTGTGTGTGTGTGTGTGTGTGTTGTGTTTACTGGATATAATTTGTTTCCACGTGGAGTTATACACTTCCACCCCTTTTAAAATGGTTTTATGTATTGGTCCGGGCGTTACACTTTGCACTTGACCACTCCCCCTCCCGGCTCGGAGACTTATACAATCTGATATCGTGTCTAAAGCTCCCGAGGAATAGGATTTCGATACGCCAACGATAGCGAGAGCCATAATCGGCAATGAACCATCACCGTACAGTCGGGTACCGCCGATTGACGGTCTACGAGTTGTGGGAATCGATCAGCGTCAAGTTCAACATTTACAGCGAGCAGGTGGATTTCAACCGAGACGTTCTCACTATCCAGCCGGCCACAGTACAGCTGAGCCATCGTGACCTAGAATGTCTCCGAAATACTCTCACCTACGCGTTTATTATCGCGCGGCCTGTCCACGACATAGCATGATTCATGGCGTTCGCGATAAGCGAGATAGAGAGAAAAAACGAAGAAGGAATAAAGACAACAGCAACAGCATCCCAGTAACAAGCCATGATATACGTCTGTGCCATTTATTTCGATTAAAAAGAAGCCAAATGAGAAATTAATTGACCGGCGCCGGCTCGACAAAATGGCCAGAAATTAGCCAAAAATGAGCGCCGTCTATTTGTGTTGGTGCCATCACCGTGCCTCGTTGTGGTATTTTATGGCGGCCGACCGGCCAGCCTCCCTCCTTCACTCGACTCCTCCACCAGCGTTATCTAATGGCCGGGCAACCGGTCCCCCTGTTTGCTGTGTAATTATCGGAGCGGCCAAATGAAGCGACATCGTTCTGAAATGGCCATTGTTTAAAACACAATTTATAGGCCACGGTCGGGGGATATTAATGTGTGTGTACAACTGCGCGTGCGCGTTCAATTTCAGTTGTACTACTTATGGACTGGTACCGTTTATGGGGTAGGCCTATTGGGTGTTTTGGCATACCCAGCCACGTGTTTTATACACAGGTCTGGGTACCTCGATCGAACATTATGTTTAGATCTGTGCTTGGAATCCAAGTTGTAAACAAAGTTATCCCCTCAGACTGTACGTTTCAATTCACTTCTATAGATTTTGGTTGGTGCTTTATAGGCCCGCCTCTCTCTCTATCTATCTTTCTCCCTCGGGGCGCTTCAGTGGTCTGAATAGTAGCCCGTTGGACTACAGATCACTACCAACTGAGTTCGAATCTCTGAAGGGTGTTTCATCTTTGACTTCGCTTCATTACCTGTGGAGGTCGCTCGGCCCATTTAGCCTACCATGTGTACTGAAGTGGCTGTAAAACATCAATCATCCTCTCTCTCTCTCTATCTGACATCATCATCATCATCTGTGTGTGTGTGCGCGCGCGCTTGTGTGTCTTCTGGGGACATCTTGGTTTGTACTTGTGTGTTTCGACAATTGTACGCTTCGTGTCAAATGTCTCTGGCTTGTTTAAACTATCCAATCCCCGATCTTCGGCATCCAGAACCGGGCGCGTCCACTCGGATTGCTTTATAGGATTGTCTAACAGTCACGGATCTACCTGTTGTGTGCCATGTGACCAGACTTGGGTTGTACGGGATGTTGTTATAACTCAGTCAGATCACAGGCCTCACAACCGGCCCAGTAACACGAGACATCTGATCAGTTTCTGTGTTAGCACGGAGAACGTGTATTGTTGCAATCACCAGTTAAATCTCTCTCGTCACTGCCAACAAGGGGTGATGGGCATATATGCACATGTCAGGGTCCTGTCACAGCCGAAACTCGTGTTATTTGACTTGAATATATCAGTTTCTCATTGGCGCATCAATATGAGGTAACAGGATTGTATATCAAATATTTTTTACCAATTGTAATACGTGGCTTTATTTTATTTTCCATGCAGTTGTTCCGTTAGAATTTGGCAGGAGTCAATAAAGTTACAAAGAACTTGTCCTTTCACACACACATGCACATATTACATGTCAGTTTTGTAAATTTTAAATAATCGTTTCTAGACCATCCTTTATTTACAATGTCGGTAATTATGTTCACGATGATGATGATGATGATGACAATGCACAATTTTGTTTTATCAGCTCTACAGATCCATTGTCCAGAGAAGGACAACTCACCACAGAAGTACTATGCCTTGATGGCCTTCTCCTACCTTGGAGCCATGGTAGCCAGTAACCTAGCCCTCCAGTATGTCTCCTATCCCACGCAGGTATAATCTGACAGCTTCTTTATCCTAGAAAGACAGTATCTGTTAGTGCATAGCCCACTGAGACATATTATATGTGTATATGTCACTGACATATATTCTATTTATATTCCAGTAGAGACAGTTTGTAGTGTATGTGCTACTGATAAATAGTTTTGTTATGTATATCACAGTGTATTATAGTCTAATAGTATATATTTCACTAGAACATGGTCTGATATTGTATATCCCATAAGACATAATCTAATAGTGTATGTCCCACTGACACATACTGTAGTAGTGTATATCCCACTCAAACATTGTCTGATGGTGTATTTTTCAACTCTCTCTCTCTCTCTCTCTCTGTGTGTGTGTGTGTGTAATCTTGTTATATGTAACCCATCTATGTATAAAATAGAAGTATAATTATGTCCCATTCGATAGACATCACTGGAATATACACTATTAGTTGATATCCCACCCATCTTTAGTGTGTACCACATTACATATCACTTAATTTGGTAGCGAGTATACTTTAAGTAGGTAGTATATTAGAGTATGTGTATCATATATACCCAATAGGGATACTATATGGT
Source organism: Paralvinella palmiformis (assembly GCA_025642065.1). NCBI lineage: Eukaryota > Metazoa > Annelida > Polychaeta > Terebellida > Alvinellidae > Paralvinella > Paralvinella palmiformis. Next base: position 261,065 of record JAODUP010000662.1, on the reverse strand, counting down.
AGATTTGGTATCCCATAGACACATTATGAGGTAGTGGGTATCCCATAAACACATAGAGTAGCGTATATAATACTACATATCTCTCATGTATACACATCACAGCGCCTAATCAAAAGAAAACTAATATAGCTTGTATCCCGAAAACATTATGATTGTGCTGAATTCTGTATCTCACTTTAATATTCCTGACCAGAATTCTGTGTTCTCTCGCTCTCCCCCTCTGTGTGTGTGTGTGTGTTTTGTGGCACGGGTACCCACGTTTATAAACATTGTTTCTGGCAGGTACTGGGTAAGTCGGCTAAACCCATCCCAGTGATGATCCTTGGTGTTATAATGGCAAGAAAAAAGTATCCCTTCCGGAAGTACATCTTCGTCTTCATGATCGTTATCGGAGTGGCGCTGTTCATGTACAAGGACAAGAAGGCCGTCGACACGACACACACATTAGGTTCCGGAGAGGTATTGTTGGTAAGTATCTGTGTTCTATTATCCCGCCATCTGGCGATTGTATACAGGTTTGCGCCAAGCGTTTTGTATTCGCCAGGGGCAGCACTGCAGCATTTCTTTTCGGGCAGCACAGTGACAGCGATTTGTCAGTTTTCATCGGTTGTTAGGCTGATCCCGTGACCTATATGTTTAATTCCCTTAGACGGTGAATGACCCGATGTGAATATCTGTTACTCTTTTATTGTTATATGAACCTTGGTGTGTGGAGCTTTCTGGAAGAGAGATGCATCTTCCATATAGGGTGGTCATTTCTAATTTTCTAAAGAGGAGGACATGATGTTTCCAAAAGGAGGACATGGTCATAGGCTACCAACTTACCACACACATGCGCACACAGCCGCGCGCACATATACATAGTGCATTTAAAAACACCTCTTATTATTACACAGAAAATTAAATAAATTAATAGATCTATCAATATTTATTTCTGACCAAATTGAAGCAGATGTTCTAAAAGTTCCCTTATTTAAAATAATACAACGGTAGCTGCCTGTCATGAACTGTTTATTTCTTGTATTTCTGTCCTTTGTTTGCCATCTCCAGGAGTTTTCTGTCGGCTAAAGGTTTTCTGTAAATGGCTGGACATTCTTCTGAAAAATTAGGGGGCTATTACAATATATGAAGATCAAAACAGGTCCGGCTTAAGCTGGCACCAGATGGAGGATGACCGTCCCGAAAGCTGTAGAGTCCGGCACAAAGCCGGATGTCTGGCTAGCCTATTTCCATACCATCATGGTAATCGTGTCCCTGCCAGTTAAACCACTTCATCCCATCCCTTCATCAAATCATTATAAAAGGAGTTTTGTCGACAGTAATGTTGAATGATTTATTTTATTGGTCACAGAAATAGCCTCCTATTTATCTGTACATCGTTTGTGATGTGTCATCTTTGTTTTTAATTTATTTTTCCTATTATTCCATTTATGGTGGCTCTTGTTTGATGAATTATTTACCTAATAATGTTTTAATAGCAGATTTATTTGTGTTCAATTTTGGTGCTCTCTAGCTGGTCTCGTTGTTTCTGGATGGCATCACTGGTGGTGTTCAGGACAAGTTAAGGGCAGAACACAGGTCACCAACACACTGTATGATGCTATGGATGAATGTCTGGTCTGTGATCTATCTAGGTGTTGGTAAGTTTTACTGTCAGAATGTCTCCTATGCTGGGCAGTTAGATGAGTATGTGCGCGTGTGTGCATGTGTAAATGAAAAAGTTATTTTGCTCAAGAAAAAATTTCATACTCTTTCTTTCTTTTAATAATTTTCTTTATATTCTATTAATATGCTCTGTATATTTAAATAACTTCAGTATTTGATGTATTGTTGTTATACTTTTGTTAATAATCCACTCACCTTACTCTCTGGTTCCTCTTACAGCTATCATAGTGACAGGTGAAGGGATAGCCTTCATGCAGTTTGCATCTCGTTTTCCAATGGTCATCGTCAACATGCTCATCTTTTCTGTCTGTAGTGCAGTAGGACAGGTAAGGATGATGTCCAGATATTACACCTGGACAATTACGCTTCATTTGTACTTCTAATGGGATTTAGACCAATGCATCTATCGTCAAGTATTGGTATTTGTATTTTCATTCTTGGGGAGCATCACTGCAAGTTTAAAACACGAGTCAGTTTCATGACAGTCAGTTTTTAGTTCGTTTGTACTCCAGGAACACGGTAATTAGATCATTACACTTCAATCTTCCAGATGACGGTCAAATCTGAATCATGCTTGTGCTTGGAGCGTTTTTCCAAGAGTACCCACAGATCTATTCAGTTAATTTTGCCTAATCTTAGCTCACTCATGTATTGCCTGACGTCTTGGCTTAAATAGGGTGCCTCTGTAGTGTGTTGGGTAACAAATCACTACCACCTGAGTTCCAGTCTCCGGGTGGGCATATCTGAAGGGTGTTTCATGGTCGCTCAGCCCATTTAGCCTACCATGTGCAACAAAAATGGCCATAAAACATCAATTATCATCTTGGCTTAACTATTAACAAAAGACATTCTTCCAGGACCCCATGGATGTCATCTTGGTACAGATATGCCATAAAACGTTGTAAACATAGAATTGGTTATTTACCATCTGAAAAGTGTATGCCACTTAAACTTTAACCAAAGTGCCTTTTGTTGCATGTTTAACAGCATCCATCACCCAACTGCCAGGGGAGATGTGTACATGAACCTTAAGCTAGGTGGTTGGGGTGCATTTAGTACAGCCAATTCCACTCGGCGAATGAGTTCACTCTATAATAGTAGAAGGGCACTTTTTCTTGAAAATTGTTTAAAATTAGGTTCAAGCACTGATGATAAATATCTAGACCTGGCTTTTTAGAAACCAGTCCTATTTAATGACCAGCTCATAGAACTGAGGCTAGTCTATGGTGCTCACAAAGTCTAAACTAGTGATACACTGTATTCTAAACCCTTGGGTCCTTGGATAAAATTACAGCCTCAACGTTGTCCGTGGAACAGTGAGAATTCCACAGATGCTAAACAGGGCATCATAATATGGTTGGGCTCGTAATTTGTGTGGTAATTAGGATTTCCTCTTGTTTTTGTGGACAATATGCAAATGACTTGAGCTAATTTCACTTCCTTCTTTGCAGAATTTCATCTTCATGACCGTCACTAACTTTGGACCATTGACATGTTCCATTTTCACGACGACGAGGAAGTTCTTCACCATCCTCGCATCTGTGATCATCTTCCAGAATCCGATGGCATTCCGACAGTGGATCGGAACGGTGTGCGTCTTCATCGGCTTGGCTCTGGACAGCATGTATGGGAAGGAAAGAAAACCGCCGAAAAATACCAGTTAATCTTGATATTATTTAGGTTATTGTTTTTTAAACGTCTATGTGAGGCCAGATAGGTGGAAAGCCGGTGATAGTTTTATAGGTACATGTATTGTCAAATATCATCAAATGATAATAGTTATAATATTTTGATTTACAATGCAGCAGAATAATTATTTTGAATGGACTAATATATCACCAAAAAATTTAATTTCTCTCTGTGTGTGTGTGTGTGTGGAGACAAGAACATGACTGTGATGTACACTAGATGGGGCCATGTTCTAGTTCAGTCATCTTATATAGCGGCATTTGAAGCATTACCAAACTGTCGATAATCTGAGTTCTGTTATCACTAATTTGTCGGCGATTAGGGATCATTGCTTGGAACATTCCTCATGACTTTCTCATTTGAATTTACAGCGTATGATCCGTGCGGTGTTATTTTAAGGGAGATGTTCTAATAGTTGGCATTTAGTTGGTGAATTAGTATTGTTTATTAAATATCTATGTATAGAGTGATATATATATTTATTTAGAAGGTTTATGTTTAGTTATAGTATAGAAATTGCGTTATTTACTCGTGGCTGATGTTATATGAAAGGTGTTCCATTTCAGATGTGCTTTGTGCCTTTTTATTGAATGTTTGTTGGGAAGAAATTTGTATTAGTTGACAATAAAACTGGTCACAACTTCTAAAACAAAGCATTTGTCAATCAAACACTGTAGTTATTTTGCTTAATCATCAAAATAATTTTGTATCCATCCAAGCTTGCACTTATGATGCATTTTTACGATGGTTGATGTGCATCGTTGAACCGAAGCATGCGCATTTCAATTGTACAGGATACAATATTGGCATAATAGTAACCAGACATCATGTGACAAGTTACTCGGTTCGTAAACCATGAAGTGATCTGAAATTTCATATCATCTTCTCATCCATCCATACTGTTTCATTCTAAGTCTCTCAAGATGACGCCTATCTTTGTCATTTGTGTTGGTTGGGAACTGTTGAAGTAGTTCTAGATATTCCAATGAAGGTGGTCATTATCACAATGTTGTTATTGTGTGTTTATTTAGTGTAAAATATAGGTGGGAGGAGAAAAATATGGATTGTTTTTGTTTGGTTTTTTGGTGAATGTTTTGGTGAATGTAGTACATAAGTATGACATGGTTAGATAGTGTCATGTGCGCATGTACAAAACAAACACAAATTGGTTTGCTCCCATGCGTGCACAAACACATACATACACGATCATAATTGTATGCACAGAAGAATTGCACATATATATATATTTAAATATGCACACCTAAAAAGGAGCATGGAGGCCCAGTAGCATGCACATACCACGGTGATCGGGACATATACAAACAATTGTCTTGCCATTTGTTAAAAGTCCATTCTTTTGTAGACGAGCTATAAGTGATGACAACATCACACACACACAGTTATTGATTCAAAATGCTAAGGACATTCAAAAATATGTTTGAAGCAAATTGAACGGTGTCCTGACAAATTGCTATTAGGTTATACCAAAATTATCCCATGTTTGTATATCGTGGCAAAACTTAATTTAATATTTGTTTACTTGAACGAAAACCTATCAGGAAAACTAAATAAATGTAGATATTTAATTATTATGTTGGTGAATCGTATTGAAAATTGTGCGGGATAAAGGTGCTGGACTTAGTACAGGACGTCAGAGTGCTAAATGCTCTCTAGAATAATAGATAATAAAAAGTTTATCCCTTTTCTAATCGGCTTGTTTCCTGCCAATCTTGACATGAAACTCCACAGAGAAAGGTAGATCGGGATATATCATTAAATGTTGGAAAAAATAGTAAGTTTATTTTTTAGTCTACATGTATCTGATATCCCTTCATTATTGATATTATATGTATTTATATGTTTAATAAAGTGTAGTGTAGTAGTAGGAGTAGTAGGAGTAGAAATGGGAGAGATATTAGTAGTTGTAGTAGAGTGGGCTTTTCTATAGCAAATATATGTTAGAGTAGTCCGACGCAAAGCTCTAGGTTCGTGTTCAAATCGAATCGAGTGAATTTATTTGTAGGATGTTCCCTTTGGAAGCCACCATCACCCGGTTGTATGTTGCTGGGATGACCGATCCCAAAGCTAGACGAAATATTTACTAACAGCAGCAGTACTAGTAATAGTTCAATAATTATAAGAAATTAAATCTTGTAAATAATTATTATCCGGGATATTAAAAAAACATAAGCAACATTTTAAATACAATATTTAAAGTTTTTAAAATAAAATTTTCGTTTTGTTCGACGCTGAACAATTTTATTTAACAAACAAACAGCTGAAACAGAAATAAAATGATAAATTTAGGACAGTTATTAATCTAACGTTAATTATTTCTTTAACCGAAAGTTTATTTAGTCAAATCTTCATCTAAATATATTATACCTCGTGATAAATGGAAGAAAACAATAATTAAAATGCTTGTACTGTACACACTTTATACAAAAAAATAAATACGTGTGTATATAAATCTCTCAGTAATTTTCATATATATATATATATATGTATATACACCTGTAAAGCGATATGTTTCAAATGTTTCCTAGATGTCCAATTAAAATATTTTACCTGGTGGTATATCTATATCTTCGTAATAAATAAATGTATCCAGATATAAGGACAAATATTTCTGATATAACCCACAAACTGATCGTGCATTTTTTCTGCGATGTAGGATGCCATGTCTAAAAACAGTGTTTTGTTACACCATGTCTATAGAACACAACGTCTAAAGCAATAAGAAGGAAAAAACGACAGGATCTTGCTACCTTTCCAACTGCGTTAACCAAATATATTAGTACAAATGAGTGTATTTATATTTAATGGTTGATGCGTTATGGCCACTTTTGTGTACATGGTAGGCTAAATGGGCCGAGTGACCTCCAAAGGTAATGAGTCAAAGATGAAACATTCTTCAGATATGTTCACTCATCCATATAAAAAATGAGTACCTGACAGGACGCGATGGCTATGCGTTTGAGTAACGCTTTGCGCCTACAATGGCAGGATGCGTTGTATGCTCCCTTGGGAGTTGAGATATATGCTGGGTGGAAACAGGTCCGAGTCAGGGATAATAATATTGTAAAGCGCCGTATAGCAGCTTCTAGCTGAATAGGGCGCTATATAAATATCACATATTATAAGTTTGGTATAATAATAATATGCCCACACCGAGATTTGAACTCAGGTGGTAGTGATCTGTAAGCCAACGCGCTACCAGTTAGACCAAGGAGGCGCGCCCTATATTTGCACGGAATTGTGTAAACAATTTTTATTTCAACTTACATGAAAGTTGAATATTTATCACGTAATAGACATCGGTTCTTGTTGATGATAAAGTAGCTAGACAGTTAATTTACTCCGTTTCTTATATTTCAAAAATTTTTCATTTACGTCTCATGATAATTAATTAAATCGCACAAAAACAGGTGTCCCAATTATATTGTGATACACAATTTTTATTAATGTACTTATTATATTCACCGTCCATCAAGGCACACTTAACAGTAAAATGCACAAAAGATAAGCTCGTATGAAATTACGGAAAACAGATCACAAATAGGAATAAAAAGATTAACTGTACTTAGAGTAGAGATCACTTGATAAGTCAACTGTTTCGTTACAATTTAATGTTATACATGATATTTCAAATTTTTGTATCTGTTAATACATTAATTATCTGGATTTTCTGGTCTTCAGCTTTATGGAATATTATTGTAAATTGTCTTGTCTTGTTGAAGTTTGGGGTAGGAACCCCTGGCTGTCGCCTATTGGGCACAGCCATGTAAATTGTGAGTATATGTTGCTCATATATATTGAGTTTTGGCTGATTCCAAATTCGATTGAAATTAGAATCAGCAGCTAGATTATTGAAAATTTGGCATATTGTTTTAAACCAGTTGTTTAAAAGCATTAATAAATGTTTCTTTTATATATATATATATATATATATATATATATATATATATATATATATATATCGATTTTAAATAACCTATTATAAGTCATCACTTTAACACGACTGATAAAACGGCCACAAAACGCCTGTGATTTGTCTAGAGAATACCTAAAGCCTCAGCTATGTAATTACTTGCTGTTGTGTCTTAGAAAAAAAACTAGAAATACCATAATTAGCAATCGACACAATATGTTTGTATCACAGAATACTTTGGATGAGAAAAGTTGAATTCTTGCAAAACAGCATTTACTTTATTAATCATAATACTTCCTGAATTGTGGTTTTTAATTATACGATTTAACAGCAGTTCCAAGCAGTACTATAATTGTACACTCTATTTCGACACTGAATGTACATTTGCATATATTTATACTTATTTAGAACAGGGTTTGTACTAAAAGGTTGGTTAACTATTACATTTGACAATCATTCATTGTACCACATATTTTTGACCTGGCGCATCATGATATATTTTCAGTCGTGATTTTTTACTTCTAAATTAAAGTCGAACTTCCAGATAATTATCAATGTTTATTACAAATTATGCGTGAATTTGCTTTAATCAACTTATAATTAAACCTCAAAGACGCCCCCTTTGGCAGAATAGTATTAATATTAGTACAGACATGTATTTCAGAAAGATACTCACATCTGTGTCGAGCCGTGACAGCGCAGTTAGTTAGAGCGTAGGACTCGTAGTCGCGGGTTCGAGGCTCCGTGAGCAGCAATGCCGTCATGTGGCGACTGGTTCACTCATCCATAAAAATGAGTACCTGACAGGTCGCGATGGGTTTTTTTTTGAGTACGCTTAGCGCCTACAGTGGCAGCATGCGTTGTATGCTCCCTTGGGAGTTGAGATATGTGTTGGATGGAAACAGGTCTGAGCCAGGGATAATAATATTGTAAATAATATTGTAAAGCACCTTAGAGCAGCTTCTAGCTGAATAGGGCGCTATATAAATATCACATATTATTATTATTACTATCCTTTTAGAAGTATACGATATTTACCTATTGTGTAGTTTATGACATTTATGACACACACACACACAGAGCGTATTATTATTATTGTGAGCAACACGTAGAAGTAACAAACATAAAGTCCTCTGTTTGAATTTTAATTGTAAATTATTTCGACATACTGCCGTTAACTGACATTTACGGTGTACATTGTGACGTCATTTCTCGTAGTATTTTACACGGTGTTGTCCATTCATTTTCCTCATTATATATGTAAGTTCGTTCCTCAACCGTTCACTTCCTCAATAAATCATTAAGAGAACATTATGATCACATTTGAAGCACAAATTCCCCCCCCCCTCACTTTCAGTAATATATCTGGTTAGTAAACAAAGCTCATTTTACGACTCTCGGTTTGTGTGTGTGTGTGTGCATGTGATTTCAGTGGGTACTAAAGATTAATTTGAGCAGATCAAAGTATGCCTGAAGCAAATTTTGGCAGTTAATACGCCTTTCACATGATTTTAATAACAATTACATTTATTAACACGATGAGAATCTGAACCGTGTTTTTCATTTGGGAGTAAAAGCATAATACACTTGTGTTTATATGGATCACTAACCCCGCTGCCATGTGGCTGATTATACATCAGAACGTGCACGCAACCTCATTGTTGGTACACAGAGAACAGTGACGTTACACACACACTATCGACCAAAACTTTATTAACACACATATTGATGACGTTGGTACACAATTCTCTCTCTCCAGCTCTCTATTTGGCGCCTCTATGGCCTAACTGGTAGCACGGTTGATCACACAGAATTATAGCACCTGGGTTCAAACCCCGGGCGGGCTATGTCAGCAGACTGTTTCATCTTTGACTTCGCTTCATTACCTTTGGAGGTCGCTCGGCCCATTTAGCCTACCATGTGTACAAAAGTAACCGTAAAACATCAACGTTTACAATTTTACTCTATCTAGCAGACATTGCCGAAAGAAAACGGAGAACAGAAAATTCACAACGACGCCTCTTATGTCTTCCAAAGATCTGGATTTCTGTGTACACCCAAATAAAATATGCACATATTGTAATGTTATTAGCTTTAATAATGTTCTGACAAATTGAACAAATAAAATGGCGGAATTATTCTTATAGGAGTTATTATTCCTTTTTAAGGAATGATATATTTCAGGGTAGGTTGAAAATATTTTTAAATCGTTATAAGGATAATAATTTGTCGTCAATGTGCAGCCGAGTAAAAAAAAAAAACTTCCATTTCAAGGGTCAAGCCACTTTAACCTAATTGTACTTAAATATAGCAACCAGCAAGAAACAATCGAGACAAAACCGTGATGTTTTCTTCATATTATTTATTAACTACAGTATCATTAAAATGTGATTGGTACATGGAAATGTTTATTAAAATGCATAATCATCATTATTATCATCATCATCATCATCATCATGCACATCACCTCAGATTTCATACACTCTACTGTCATAAAGCATTTCAGTTCAACAATCACTGCCTAGAATAAGGACCATTAAAAAGTCATGCATTATTGCTGGAATTCTTTCAAAAAGAATCAAAGAAGTAGATTACAACATAGAAAATTACATACATATAGTATTATAATGAGAACATATCACGTGAAGCTAATGATCTTAAGTACACACGTACTAAATGCAAGTACACACCAAGTGCATATGTACTGTGCCATAATGTACACGTGTACGGTACATGTGAAAATCGCTTCCGCTTTCATTTCTCTCAAACGCACGAATTGCTCGCAACTACTTTACAACATCGGGTTCTCTAACAATTATGAAATGAAACGTAATCAAGTTTGCTGGACACATTATAAGACTCTTTTAATACATCGACGGCATTTATTTATCTACGTCACCTTCCCGCTTATTTCACACAAGGGAATTACGGCATCGTGAACATCTCACACCCACATCTGGAGAAAATCGGGCAAGCCAAAGCCATTTGTGGTACTCAACTTCCCCAAACTGATGCAAATTATTCTCCAATAACTTCCGGTGGTATTCAAATATGGCGGACGTCCGAGATCTTCGTCGTAATTCAAAGCAACAACTTTCAACCAATCTGACCCAAAATACGTTTAAAATAGGCTTTTTGTATTATGAGGAGGAGCATAAAAACAGCTCCATCAAGACAAAGCTGGTAACACCAATGAGGCGACGAACCCAACTGAACGGAAGGAACGTGAAAAGATTAAAATCTCCAAAAGCATAAACATTAAGGAAGCAAGAGAAAGGGTTTTTTATTTAAAAAAAGACACGTAAAAGCGTCATACAGCCAACAGCAATAACTATACATGTTCATGGGAAGCATAAATTGATTGTTGTTGTTGGGATCTGGTGTAAATACAGATATAGCACACACGCACCCACACAACACACACTCGTGCACACAAACACACACACCATAACACATTTAATTATATACAGCGGGGTTATGGGGCAGTTCCCGTCCCCGGTGGCATGTCCGTTGAGTACTAAGAGGTACGATAATAAAATAAATAACGCCTAACAGGTGATTATGTAAAACGAAAACAAAGAATGACGTAGAAACGACAAAGTAAAAGAGAGCAGCCGAAAACATCGGGAAACAAAGGATAATATTCGGGATCCGGGTGAGGTGGTCGGATCGGGGTGGGGGGAGGATTGAGGAAGACTCTATAGGCACACATTCGAGCGTTCATATCGTCGTTTGTTACACATTAGTCGGCGAGAAATACATATACACACACACACCGTCCTACAGACGACTACACATACGGTAAGTAACACGGACTAGGTGACTAACGGGGGTCGATATAAACTACACAATTGGCAAGCTACCCTATACACAACTACTTGGCACATGAATCCACTTGAGTGGCAGTTGTCACCGACCGGTGGTTGGTATTGTTTGGTGGCAAACCAGCGGCCCCCCTCCGGCACATCAACCCGATCGACAGTAGGACAAAGACAAGATAACGCTCGTCGCTTAGCTACCATCGCGTTTGTCCACGACAATGATGGGAAGGACAAGATGAGTTAGGACACCAGAATGAGATTATCTAAGAGGGAACACATCGTTAACTTTAACTTAAATTAACCATACGTCAAAAGGATATTTCGGCGAGAATTCATCCCCAATCCCCAACCCGCGCCTTTGTGCCGATCGGGTTTCGCAAGGAGCCACGAATTTGGACCAAATAACTCTTACCCCGGATCGGCGCACAACGCCGTTTTGGCCACAAGGAAATCGCGTGCGTCGGTATTTCTACGAATACCGACGCATTACGTAGATAGAGCACGTCTTTGTGAACGCTGGATACACTTCGATTTGAACGCGGCTGTACATCTTGGCAGTAGTTTGCAGGTTAACGTGTAACAATTAGGAATACACTTATGTACACAAAATATCATCATAATACAACTTGCGCCATATCGATGGCATTCCAATACAATTCGGACATATTATGGTGGGCTTTCTTAGTTGATTAAATGCGCTGCAGTGACGAGTTTGGCGGAGGAGGAGGAGGGGGGGGGGACTTTACAATTCTGAAATTTACAACATATATATGGGGAGTGGCTGGAGGATACCTACGGGTTATGCTCGCTGCCGATTGAGTTATCGGCTCTCCGTGATGATTAATCGTATTGAGGATAGATTTTGTGGCTGTCATGGACACAAGCAGACATTCCAGAGACGCTTTGTCACACTGATAGATCGTGCTCAGATAGCCAACAAGTGCGGGTACAGTGAACGAAAGCGACTAATACGAGAAAAAAATGCTAAATAATAATAATAATAATAATAGTAGTAGTAGTAATAATAATGTTAATAATACCCAAAGTTCGGTTGAACGCGTCGATGAGACAAAACGAGTCGAGGTACAAGAATTAGGTACCCGAATAAGCAATATGCATCAGTAGTACGAACACCATCAGATGAGAAGATCATTAGTGTCATGGAAAGAATAAACGTATAACACCAGAAATCTAGTCCACTCTACACTTCGCCGATCAAATTTCAAGAGCGACACCGTTATGGAAGACCAACGTTACTGTAGACGTTTTTAAACCAGCAGGATATTTAGATATTCGCCAAGTGAATGAAGAACGAAACTGCCGACTGTCGTATGGGGAATTGATTTTTGGCATTTTGGCAACTAAAACCGGCGGAAGACAAAATTCCAACTACGACAGACTGAACACAGCGCAAAATACTGATCCGTTACTGAACGCTAAACCTTTAAAATGCATACGTTGAGCAGCAATTAATACGAGAAATTATATATATATATATATATATATATATATTCTAAGTGCATGGCTTAAACAAGGTGTTGCAAAACAAAGTACAATAAACAAAACATCTAAAAATAAAACAGTATACATATAAAAGCATTCAATAATTATGCACCATCGTGAAATCATGACTTCATAAACGATCATTACGTACATAAGATCTTTGGCATAGGATTCAAATAAACAACGATATTGCACATTAAGAGTATTGGCCCATAGTGTTAGGTTAAGTACTAGTCTCTGAAGTCGTCGTTACGACGTAAATAAGTTACTAGCATAATATTATTGTCGCCATTATAGTCAGAAATAATAACAACAACACGACGCCTTCTGTACAGAAGCTTCGTGCGCGCCATTGTTTCGTCGCACACCGAGCCGCAATAAGCAACGTTTCTACTAATTACATCGGTTTAAGTAAATGTGCGCAGGCAGGATTCTCGTCTTTAAACGCGCAGAAGAACTAAACCGTCTCCAGACGCCGGACATAGGATCACATTCGGGGATAAAAAGTTCCGTTGATAATTGAATTGGCAGCGTTATCGGAATCAACCAATCAGAATGTCCAAGTTATGGAATCAGCCAATCAGACGTGCTATCGATATATATATATATATATATATATATATATATTGAACCAATAAGCGTATTTACAACAATAAGAAGGGGAAAAAACATTAAAGTTTTGCAAGTAATGCATTACACAAACAGGCTATTATCAACCACAATCAGCCGACATTGTTTTGCAAAATGTGTCTGATTTGAACGGTGCAAAATTTCGGCAGATCAATACTACTGAACTGTAGATCGTACATATATTTGCTCGCAACAATCACCAGCGGCTAAACACTCTTACTGATAACAAACGGAAACTTAGGAGCAGCAGCAGCAGCGTACGGACATTCTAACGGACCACCGACGAATCGTGCATAGGAACCACCGTTCATCAGTACTAGAGAGAACACGTTAATCTCGCTACAACGAACAAACAATTTCCAATAACATTGAAACAACATCGTCGTCATGCAGTGCTATGTTTGGCCCACCTTCGACGAGCCTCAAAGGCATCGGAATAGACAACAGAACGGACCGGTTACAGCGAGAAACGGCCGACGAAACACGAGGGGCGGGGGAGGACACGCCACCAATCGGGTGGCTGACCGACTGTACAAGGCGACGAATCGTCCGTTTAGAGGTAACGTTTCCAGCCTAATGTTTGGCAGGGCTGACTTATTAATTCTGAGGCACCTACGTTGACGTTTGTGTTTTAAGGCGATGGGGGGACTACGTTGATATCGGCGAAAGATGCATCGTGGTCGACGTGCTATGTACAAGGAACGTGAATGAGACACCGATCAAACGAAATATTACACCGGGAGCTGGACGGGCTCTCGTCCCCGCTCTCTCTCTCTCTCACACACACACACCCTCTCTCTCTGCTAACGCTCTACGTGTACACAGACTTCAACAGCAAAACACCAGAAACTTAAATGGTACACAGTAAGTTTGTACAGCGTGAAAGATAACACTGGCTTCTTCAGGACCGTTTTTTCTTATTATGTCGTACTCACGCCAGCCATTAGTTTGGTTACCAGGGATTCAGTGTGCTGGTTAGGTATATCTTTAACTGATTACAGGTTGGCTGTGGCTTGTACGTTCAGATCAACAACTAATCTTAACTATAAATGAATGGACTGGTAGCTATTAACAGTGTTGTACCCACTAGATGATGCCTTCTGACTTGATACGACTGAAACATTTTCAAGGAAAATAAATCACGGTATGCACACTCCTGTCGCTGGCTAAGCATCTATTTCCGCCTGGATATTTCCGTGTGTGTGTATGTGTGTTTGTTTGTTCGTCCTCCCGCCAACTATTTGACAGCAATGTCCACGGAAACCAAAAGATCAGAACACGGCTCTAATCGCTGACAAACGCTACTCTGGTAAACAACACGAAAACACCAAATCGAATCTTTTAGACAGCCAGACACCTAGATATACCACCAACCTGTACACAGATGACGACAACGATCAGACATAAAATTTGTACAACGTGGAGGGATTAACATTTCCTAGCATCTTGGCCAAGCGCTCGTCACAAGACTTCTTGCAGGCTTCGCTTGTGATTTGAATTGCATATTTTCTAAAGGTACTGTCTATACATCGACATCTTTATTACACACTATACACTGTCGCCCGGCGGACAACGCACACCAATCTTATTTTTGTCGTTGTTGGGGGGTGTTTCATCCGAACCGTAAAATATACCGGGGACTTTTTCAGCATAAAACGGGTTCATCTGTTTGTCTGTCTGTCTGTCTGTCTGAGTCTCTGGCTGTGAATTGTCACCTCTCCACCGACTCAATGGCTGACTGACTGCAGACTTTGCTAATCCATTACGAATGTCTCCCCAAAAGCCCTGAGATAAGTTGTCAATACGCCTTCGCAGAGTTCCGCTGGTGGTTCATGGCGCTACCTAGCGCGCGACGTTACTGTTTTACGTTCGTTGTTTGTTTTTTTGGTTTCACATTTTGGTTTCACATTTTGATTTTGAAGCGAGCAGGCGGTAATGACCAGGCCGTGCTCCCCCCAGTGTTCCTCTAGTACATGGTTTAGGGCGATGCTTCGCTTTGTTCGGTTTCCATGTCGGCGTCCCCGTTCTCGCAGTCTTCTCCCATTAGCGGCTTGCAGTACTTATAACGATGGTTCATGTGCTGGCTGTACGAGCCCGAGTGACTGAACCGCTTGCCACACTTCTGACACTGGAATGGCTTCTCGCCGCTGTGTAGACGTTTATGTTCGGTGAGGTGATGCTTGTGTTTGAATGCCTTCGTGCAGATGTCACATGGAAAGGGCCGCTGACCTAAAAGCAATAAAAGTGACGGAATCAGTGAATGAAAAATAAAGGAAAATGGAATTTCATGCCATAAATTCGTAATCAGCATTTTAAAAGGTAAGACTAGCAGGTATTTCAGATCAGCCACTGAAACATGAGTATGCAATTAGGAGTTGCAAAGTCTAACTGTATCAGCGAATCAGTGGTCTTACCAGAATGTTCATATTTGTGCCTTGCCAGCGACGACTGTTTACTGAACATCTTGTCACACTGGTCACAGGCGTAGAGTCCCTCGGCCACGTCAACGCGGTGCTGCTTCCACGAACGGCGTTTCTTGCGCAGTGGCGAATCGCTATCTTCATCAACCGACTCGTCCAAATCCTGCATCTCTTCAGACTCCACCTGATTGGGAAAGGGTGTCAATTAGCAAGGATACTCTTAATTATGAGAATTTCGGAGCTAATCATGTGTGTGTGTGTGTGTGTGTGTGTGTGTGTGTGTGTGTGTGTGTGTGTGTGTGTGTGTCAGTTACTTCAGGAGTAACCTAAAACAAACTGCCTTCAGTTTGGGACAAAAGTAATTATCGAAATTTACGGTATGAGGTTACAAAACTGAACATCGGTTACAATCATCCAATACGCAATCGGATGGTACTAGTTGTTCAATACTTACAGTGCCACCTACCTGCCGCCAGGACTTCTTCCTGGGGCGTTTCGTCTTTTGGCTCAGTGCATAGGTGACAGCACCGGCTTCGGGCTGGCCGTCCAGGGAGAGAGTCGAGTTGAAGCTGCTTTCCATGGAGCTGGGGCGAGGAGGTGTCAGTAGATCGGCGGAGGCGAGGTTTGGCGACGACGAAAGCGGAACGACCGACTCGTAGGCGCCCTTCGTGATGGCATCGCGGTGATGATGGGCGGGGGCCGGAGACTGGTTGAAGGCGACTGGATGGGGCATGGACGTCACTGATGCATACGACTTGCTGTGGGCAGGCGTCGTGTTGATAGGGAGCGGCACCGACATGAGGCCGGGTGAGTGGATGGTGCTAGTCACCACCGGCACTACTAGCGGCACAGAGGCGATGGTGGCGCTGTCTATCGGACAGCCGATCTCCTCCTCCTTGCACCTGAGCAGCGCTGACTCAGCAACGGTGGCTGGGGTAGGTGAGCTCTCCTCCAGGTGACTGGATGAGCTGGAACCCTTCACGCTCAGGTTGAGCACCTCATCTGGCTCGGCGATGTCTAGCTGACAGCTGAACGGTTTGCTGGTGTGAGCCTGCGGTACCTTGACGGTCAGATCCAGCGGCTGTTCGGCTTCGAAACTCGCCTCGCACGCCCTCTGTGGGCTGGCCGACGTTTGGCAGTAGTGACTGCTGTCATGCACGTTCACCGCTTTAGGAACCGTCGTGGATGCGTAGTACTTGCTGAGCATCGTTGGCATGCTGACCTGCGGCACAATCGGTATGTAGCTCGCCGAACTGACGCCAGAGAGGTTCGGCTCGCACGAGCCGCTTGCCTTCCCGTCGCGTATCGTTCGGCCCTTCCTCCGGTCGCGGGCGCGCATGTTCTGAAACCACACCTGGACGACGCGCTTTGGAAAGCCGATCCGCTGGGCAAGCGTCTCGAGTTCGAATTTGTTCGGCCGCTGGTTGGTCTGGTAAAACGACTTCAGCACCTGCACCTGCTCGTCGGTGATCATGGAACGGACTCTGATTTTGCGCTCTGACTCAGAGCAGCAGTCATCTATCCCCTCGTCGTTCGAGGTCCTCAGCGAAGGCGAGCAGAGGGCGCCGTTTGGCATTGCGGGCACCTCTTTTGGCTGGATCTCTTCGTTCTGCTTGCATAGGTAACGCTCGTGTTGATGAAGGCTAATCGGGCTGCAGAACGTCTCCCGACAGTACTTGCATGTCTGGTGGCCGCTTGACCCGACTCCAAACTCCTTGTCCGATTCATCCTTCGGCTCGGCTTTTACGTCGCACTTCGATTCCTGCATCAGCTGTTGAAGCTGCTGAGTGGCGGCACTAGCCAAAGCGGTCAGCGTATGCGAGCCGTCCTCAACCCCGTCGTCGGATTTGGCCCCGGGAGACAGCTTGCTACTGATGTTGGCCACGCTCTCTTTGGTCTGTTGTTGTTGTTGTTGTTGTTGTTGGCTGACGGTTGCACCGACTATCTCGAGTACTTTATGCACATTGTCCAGTCCGTGGTCGGGTTGTTCGCATTTCACCTTTAGCTGCTCTACGGCAGCCTGCACCGACGAATCCTCGCCTTCCTTCGTCCTTTTGTTCATATTTTCGTCGGTGACGTCTTTCCCCGGCGAACCGCCGACGGCGGGCAACGACGTCTCGCGGCCTTTCGACAGAGCGGCGATCTCTGACTGCGAGCCGCTAACTTTTGCCTCCTTGTCGGCACATCCCGGTGGCAGGCAGCCGAATGCGGCTACGTTCGTCAGCCCTGGGATCATGGCATTCGCCATTGACGTCGTGAACGGAATCGGCGAGAGGAACGGATTCTGGGCGCCATTCATCTGACCCAGATACGACGTCTGGAACTGGGACGCGGCGGCGGCGGCGGCGGTTGCGGGATCGTATGGTAGGAACTGCTGGTGACTCAGGAGGCCCGAGCCGTACATCATCGAGGCCAGATTCACGTCCATGCCGCTCTCCATGGTCTTCGGCACCAACGTCGTCGGGTTGGTACCGTCAGCCTTCTCGAGGCGCCCGCCCGACGCCGCGCCCCGCATCTTCATGTTCACAATCCAACACTTCTTCGACGTCATGTGACTGCTGTATGATCCGGAATGACTGAACCGCTTGCCGCAGTTCTGGCACTCGAACGGCTTCTCGCCCGAATGGATTCGGATGTGCTCCTTCAGGTGGTGTTTGAACTTAAACGCCTTGTGGCATTCGGGACACTTAAACTTACGCAACTCGGAGCTCTCCTCGTGGCTAATCATGTGCCGTTGCAGGCGGTAGACATTCGCGAATGTCTTGCGGCAAACTTTGCAGATTTGCGCCGAGGGCGAGTGCAGCGCAATGTGCTTGTCGAGGTGGCCCTTCGTCAGGAAGCTGATGCCGCACTGCGGACAGGAGTGTTTCGTCGTTTGCGTCCGGTGGGTGGCGTGCCAGTGCTCCTTGAGCAAGTCAAGCTGCGGGTAGGCCTGATCGCAGTGTGGACACTTGGCCAGATCTTCATCCGGATCACCTGGAGCGAGACACGATCGTGAAAATAATGGAGGAAGTCGCACTCACTCGTGAGTGAATCGGTGAGGAGTAAATGAACGAGCGAGTGAGATTATCATACATCCCCTCCCCACACGCATACACACGCACGCGCACACAAGTAGGCGTGCAAACAGAGAAGGAATGACACCAAATAATAAATGTCAGCCGGAGTACGGTAATCCATACTCTAATAATAACAAATCTAGATAAGCGGCGGCCCGTCTGTCGACTGGGAAGACTACGGTGTGTTGTTCCTCTCCTCCCTTCGTTAACTCGATACATCATCGTCTAGCGAACTACTAATTATGAACTACAATGCGCCAAGTCTGATAAATGGCCTCGCGCAGACAAAGACAATTTGCATCTAAACCAACAACACCAAGAACGGCAGCTAACAACAGCACCAGCACCATCAGCACCAGCAGTCAACGAGAAACGAGACGACTCCACCTAGCGGTAGAAGATTCGGGATTGGGTGTTGGTAGGCCGCTCATGATGGACGTCCGTCGTACAGGTGCTAGAAGCGGCTTTAACATGTTTTATTCACGCGAGACAAAAGCAAGATTACCGGCAGAACTTGACCCCGGACGGCCCACCGTTTGACGACGGCTCGCGGGCGGCCCCGCCGGGCCGCTGTCATCTGGCGATTATGTAAAGCGAGCCCCGGGCTTGGATGGCGGCCGACCGGAGTCGATCATCACCGATCTGCCTCGCCGACGTTCGGCCGAATGCCGGACACTTCTCGCCGGACACTCCACCTGTCCCGGGGTTACTCAGCGCTCGTAAATCAATGGCGACACATGGGCACAAATTGACAGCTCTTAGTGAGGGGGGGTGAGAGATAGACAGATAGATAGATGGATAGAGAGATTACGTCTCTAGCTATTTTGGACCCAGTCATCTGATGAATCGTCAAGATGTTCTATAATCACGAAGAGTTATTCTCTGTGCCAATGCCTTTTCACGCACACCACACACACACACACACACATATATATATATATATATATATATATATATAAACGGAGGTGTTTCAGAAACAGATATAAGAGTGATGGAGGAGGGGGGAGGGAATGAATAACATGTCGACGGAAATAATAGAAAGTCTCACTAATCTAGTCGAAGCCGTGTACCTCAGGTACTAGCTCTGTCATTTCTCACGCGCACTCCGATTCTCACACGTACATGCACATGCACAAACCGAGGTGTGCAGCAGGAAACAATTCTGGGCTGATTCATTTAGCGAACAACAAAACCCGAGTCCCCATTCATCATAAATATTCCATCTGGCTGGTCGGGTGATCAGAGGGGAATTAGCCCGCCAGATGCCACGGTGTGTGTGTCTGTGTGTGTGTGTGTGTGTGTGTGTGTGTGTGTCAATTTAGCAGTAAGAGATAAACCACTGGCAGATATAATCGCGAATTGCGAATACAACCTGTGGACGATTCATCAGGGTTCTAATACCAGGAAAGTGACTTTTCATGCTGAGACGAATAATGTTTCACAAATCCTTATTCTGAAGATGCCAAAACTAATTATGTTGTTGGTAATGATAATGTTCATCATCATCATCATCATCATCATCATGAGAGTGGTACCAATCGGCCAAGCAGTAGCCCGTCAGTCAGGATGACATGGTCCTCTAACTATGTTTCACCCGAGTCTTTATTGAATTAAACTCACTCGTCTTAATGGCCGAGCCACGACCTAGCCACCTGGTGGACAGAATGACGCATTCTAGCCTCTAGATAGGAGTGAGAAGCTTTTAGTTGTCATCTCACGTCTCTCTCTCTCTCTCTCTCTCTCTCTGTGTGTGTGTGCGTGTGTGTGCACGCGTGTGCTCTATATATCTCTCTATCGCTTTCTCTCTCTATCACTTCTGAGTCCAATCTTATTAGCGTCTCCGGTAAAAACGAGAGACGTATTTCGGCAACGGAGCGATTACTAATTGAGATAAAAACAGGGAAAAACAATGGCCCCCGTTGATAGGCCGCTCTACCTGGACACCGGATGGTGAGTAAC
This sequence comes from Paralvinella palmiformis, assembly GCA_025642065.1. Taxonomy (NCBI): domain Eukaryota; kingdom Metazoa; phylum Annelida; class Polychaeta; order Terebellida; family Alvinellidae; genus Paralvinella; species Paralvinella palmiformis. Next base: position 240,388 of record JAODUP010000662.1, on the reverse strand, counting down.
CATACCTAATGACATATAACGCGGAGTGATCGGTATGCGTCAGTCATTCTCTAAATCGGAAAAGTAGACCAAGCGCCTCGGGAAGGAGACCGTACACAGGAAGTTACGTGTGACTCAAATATGTCCGCTTAACGAACACATCCGAAGTGCGGGCCCGGATATGAGTCACAGGTAATCTACGTTAATCGCAAAACACGATCGTTAATTTGAACTTCACGAAAACGAGAAGAAATTATGTGTGTGGGGGGAAGGGGGGGGGGGGTAAATTCCTCAGACGAAATCCTGCTATTCAAAAGAAGATGACGTAGTCTACTCAAAATGCATTTTAGTCGCATGCCCACGGAGACAGAGTGAGAGATAGAGTCGTGATGACGACTGGTTCGCTTTCTAGTCCCCAGATGTCAGAACGGGCAACATCATGACGGCTGTCGCCTCGAAAGTGAGGGGGTGCACCAGTGGTGACTAGATTATCCCCAGCGAACACATCCAGTCAGCCCCCATAAAGCGTGCCATTGTTAGATCGGTCAGACGCCGAGAACGTCGCAATTAGGTAATTGTTCCATTGTTTACCTTGGTCATGACGTCCGGCGAACACTAAAAGGTAATTGCCAGTGTGAGCCTGTTATACCGACGGCTGGCTGGGACCAAGGTAGGCCATATGTCGTCTAGATACCTCAGCCGGCGGGGCCATTCCGTATCCCGCTACACACACACACACACACACACACACACCAGAAGGTCGCTAACTCGACTACTACTGCCCGACCGGGATTAAGCTGACCATGCTGAGTATGGCCACTAACAACAAGGACACGATGTCAGAATTTGGGTATCCTCTCCAGCCCGTTTGCACAACGCATCACCGAGTTGAGACACGAGTTCTCTCTCTCTCTCTCTCTCTCCCTCTCTCTTTCGATCGAACAAACTGAAACAAAGTGAGCCGGCGGGGTTTGCCCCCGGGTTTGGCCCATCAACCATGCTAAATATTTTACTAACGGCGTATAGATGGCTCTGTGACACGCGTGTCGTCCAGTAAAAAAAACTACACCAGCGGCTGGGATCCATTCCGATGTTGTTTGCTCAACCCGCCAGGAGGCGTATGGGTCCTATAAGGGTGTGATACCGGGCCAGACGGGGGTTGTTGAGTACTTCACCGGCGGAGGTGAGTAAAAACGGTGACGTAGCCCGAGGGGGTGATGTCGGTGTTGGGGATTACGTCGACACCCCGCCACGCGTGAGATAACGCGACATCGACGGGCGAATTGCTCGCCGAAAGGTAAACAGGCATTTCCGGTCAAATACGAGCGACCGAGTGTCCAATCATGGCAGCTTATAGCGGGCCATGTGCCGGCGCCATCTGGACACCGGGGATGCTTCCCAACGAGACATCATCGTTCGCTGACACATTGCGCAATCGCGGCGCGACGCCGTTAGCGGGCAGCACCAGACGGCGAGACCGGGGAATGTTTATCCCGATCTCCAACGGCGTAAATTGGAACTATAGTACTACGGCCAGTGACGTGTAAACATGGCGACCGACGACCGGCAAAAGTGGCTCGCTGGGAGCCAGCTTCGTCCTTTCCGGGTCGTGATTAATGCGAAATTTATTCAGAAATTCGCCGATAAAGTTATCCCGCTCGAGCGGCGGCGGGCCTTCCTCCCGACTCCCGCGGGATGCTCCCTGACAAGTCAGGTGGAAAATGTGCGCCGGTCAATGGGTTGCCATGGCGACGGCGGCATTGGTCAGCGGCCGGCAGCAAGCATTCGTCATCGTGAGCTGGCCTAGGTCAGCTCGGTCTGTCCGCTTATAAACAACGGCTCGGTACGGTGGGACTCGGTGTGTCCTTGTTTACCATCCGTGGTTGTAGCTGACTGAGGAGACGGCCATTTTAGGACAGCCAGGACCGTACTGAAGGGCACACTCAGTTACTACTACACAGTCGGCGCCAGGTCTGCAGCGAGATATTTTGGAAGTTTGCCACCAAGTCAACCACAGCATTGCTATAATGTTGTATGGTAAAATCTGTTCCCATGACCACCTGCCTTATAAATGTCCCTTTAGCAAGTTTCAAACAGAGAACTGTATATAAACTTCTCCCCATTTTATCTAATTATCTCTTCGACGTGATGATCCCATTTCTTGGCCATGGTAAGTTCGGGGAGGGTGCAGTAGTTCTCCGCCAAAATGTACAAAACTATATTATTCTATAATCACCATGTATCATATTTTACTAGTAAGTATCAATAACATGATAAACCACATTTTGCCAACGTGGTTTCGATTTTGTAACTAGTTTCAAATTTCCTGGATATTCACAAATTGAAATGTTTCATACAGGTTAGCTATATTTTCTTCATCTCTAGTAACCTTGCTGAAATCTTTAAGAGATAACTTGGATTAAAGATCAGTTGTTCTTGTGTTGCCTTTGTATCCTTGTAATTAACCATTTCTGAAAAAGGTTTTGTTATATTTTCACTTGAATATATTATAAGGCGTTCAATTCCTTGGCAATCACGAGCTGAACAATTGTAAAACGAAATGAACGAACAGCGCGTTTTGGCTTTGATTAAATGCGCTTCATTTAAAACAGAGAGCGAGAGAGTGTGAGAGATCAGCCTAAGATCGACAGCACCCGCCACCTAGCGGCTGTTGTGCTTTATTACTTTGAGCAAAATATCGCGTTTGTTTCTGACGCCTCAGCCAGTCGTTTGGTCGGCCCAATGTTCCCAATGAGGGCACCCCCCGATAGCGGCACCCAAAGCCCATAGACTTACAGAGATACACGGGCAGAAAGACAGACAGACAGACAGAAACACACACAGACACACACCCGGAGAGACACAGACCAATCGAGCCGTGGTAGCATTAGACGATTCTGCTCACCATCTCGCTGGCTCCATGACGTCGCCCGTTATCGGCGTCACCGTTCGGCTCGGTACAAAAATGGGGCCATCAAAAGCGACGCTATTGATCATGGATAGAAGTGTGTGTATGCCGGCTTTTAGGCCGACCGGTTAGTCGGGCTTCTCTCAAGATGAGGTGGCCGGATTTGTGGCGTGCAGAGCGATGGTGACTGGGATGGGGGAGGACGAAAGGGGAGGGGGGGCTGGGGCGGATGCGTGCATTCGCTCGCTCGGCCGCGCCGATGGGTGAGTGGCTTCCCAAGGAGAGACACGAACCTATCTAATGGTTATCAGCCATTCTCAAGATGGCCAAGATTGGTCGATACCAGCGCCGCAATGGACGCAGAACGGGCTCCTGAAATTGGGCTTATGCCGCTACCTACCTAGGACAAGCTCCACTACATAGGACGAGCCTTACTACGTAGGACAAGCCACACTCTAATAAGCCCCGCAACCCAGGACAAGCTCCACTAAGACGGCAACAAAAAATCACACCCAAGGACAAGGCCCACTAGGAATAGGCACATTACCCAGGACAAGCCACACTACCTTGGGCAATTCTCACTAACTATAAGAACCCTATCTAGAATAAGTTCCACTAGGTCAATACATACTACTTATAATAAGCTTCGCTGCCGATGACAACCTCCACCACCTAAGACATGCCCTACCAACTAGCACAAAGCCCCACTGCCTAGGAAGAACCTAGGGAAAGCTCCATTACCCAGGACAAACTCCACTTGAACAAGCCCCGCCATCAAGGACGCATCCCCCTACTCCTTGTATAACCCCCCCCCCCCACCACCTCCCACCTGCTCAAAACATCGACACCAAACCATGACTTTTGCCAATTCCCCGGACGTCGCCTATGAAGTCTCGTTTCATTTCTTTATCTCCGGCGCCGGTGCTTTGTCTTCGGCCTCCGAGACATTGACATCCATCTCGCCCGGTAGGTGTCGCCCCGAGATCGGTCCCGCCGCTATCTGACAAGGTTCGGCCCGGGATCTCTCTCGAGACGTCATCAGCGCCCGCTCGAGCGGGGCTAAAATCCCGAACACCGCGATTCGTCGATTTCTCTCGTCGAAGAGTTTATCTCGCCGCCAGCTTCGACCGATCGCCCACGGACACCCACCATTGCCCAATCTTCCCCCAACACCACCCACCCCCCAGGCCCAACCCCTCATGGGCCAACACACCTACTACTTCTACTACTACTACTACTACTGTGGCTGCTACTGCTGATGCTGCCCGACAACAACCGCAACTCAATTATGTCCTGTAATCCAAATAAATCTCCCAGGTACTGTCCCGATACTTAGGCGCCCCTAAGCCGAACAAGGCCGTCCAGACATCGAGTCAATCAACGACATATTTATCCCGGCCCCACCGGCGGCCGATACTCGCCCAAACCCTTCTATAAGTGGACGGGGTGGGGGGGGGGTAGAATTGAGTGCGGGCCTCTCTCGTCACCTGCCAAACGCAGGTCGTCTTCGGGCGTCCGCTTGAAACACAATAGTTTTCACGGCGTTTCAATGGCGCCGACTTAAGATGGATAACAGGCACACGTGTTGGGGACATTAATATCACTTGGAGACGAGCTGAGGCGTGATTGTTACGAGCATGTTTTTGGCATTTTCCCGACGTCCCCACCCTCTCTCCATCTCTCTATCTATCTATTAATCTATCTATCTATCTATCTACCTGTGTCTAAGTGTTACATTTATCTATCCATTTAACAGTTTTGTAAACAACGTATTTTATATGTATTTATTACTTGACGGGAAATACACCCGGATACGTTCTTGTTTGTAGATTGAAAAGTGCGCGCGCGCGCGCACACACACACACACAGATAGAGAGGGGGGGAGAGAGAAAGAACGTATCCACCCCCGGGTCCCTTACTCTCACTGCAGCAGACACTTTAAGCCTCGATGATGTCATCAGAAACGGACATGATCAATGAAGAGCGTCATAAAATGATGTCAACACACACACATACACGACATACACAGACAAGAAGAGAGGGGGGATCCGTAATATCATGACGGTCAATCGCCCAGAAGGTACACATATAACCAATGTTGCCAAAATTCACCCCTACATCAGCTTCTCCAATTCCGGGAAGACAACCCCCCCCCCCAACAACCGCCATATTAGGAAGTTATTGAGCAGAAACTGACCTTCATTCTCGGTGGTGACGTTGCCCTCCTCGTGGTCGCTGACTGGCTCAGGGAAGATGACGGCCGTGTCGCTGCGGCTCATCAACTCCTGAATCTTCTCCTCCTCGGTCTCGGTGCAACCTGCTTCGTCGTTGCCATGGTAACCGTTCGTCGTTCGGACTTCCTCGGAAGCCGGCTCGGGATTGGTCGACGCCGGACTGGCCGGGGTTACGGCGCCATCTGTAGGTAGGCAGGCGAACGAAGAAAAATTAGCAATGGCTAAGTTTTAAAATATACAGCTAGTGTTGTATAGAACTGTAATACAATTTTGCAATAATTCCAAGTTTGAAAATATAAATCTTATAATAATTCCAAGGGTGTAAATGGTGGTGATGTAGAATTTAGCATCAACAGAACGAGAGCGTGCCTATTTCGTTGACGACGGGCTCCTTGCTCAGTGGCGCCATCTCAGTTTCGGTTGGCGCGGTTTCGGTTTGCTCGTCTGTGTTGTCGCTGATAAAGGCCTCGACTTCCGGTCTATCGGGCGTCATGCCATCGCTGCCGTCGCGCTGACCGGAGCTCTGTGGCGTTGAGTCGGCTGCTGGTATGTGGTCGGGATCTTGTAGGTCAGCCTCCAGGGGCACGTCATCGACTGCAAGTACAGGATTCGAGCGATTGGTGAATATTAGAACACACACACACACACATACACACAGGGGGTCTGTGACATGGAACGGCACGGGGGGGGGGTCATTTGAGCCATAATTTAGTGTTTACTAACGTGTTGTATATTAAGTAAATTAACTTAATTATATTAATATTGTGGTTGACCGTTCGCATAATAATTCCATATCTAGATACCTGCATATACTAATTAAACACACTATTAATTGCATTATACAGACATATATAATTTCTTCTCTAGTTTTGTTTTTACGGCATTCTATAAATATGTTAATATAAATATAAGTGATTAGTAGTCAAATGCTATCGTTAACACTGATTTTAGCAATTTTTCCTTTTTTAAAACTATTTAGCAAAGATCGTTAATATTCAGCTAAAACAAGGGCTTTTAAAAACTGAAATTTTTACACTTGTGTAAAGAATTCGACACATAATAAAAAAAACTTTTTTTTTTGTCTAAATAAACCAAATTCAGTTAACTATGACTACCCGACAAATTCTACATTGAGAACAGATATTCACCGCATGCAGCTCACTGGGTTCGGATTTAATTGTTATCTAATGCATATGAATATCAAGGAAGGTACAAACAATACAGTTATCACCAAGCTTACAAGATTAACTCTCGACGAAAATCATCTAAAAGCCTACAACATCTTTTTGTTCGGTTGTGTTGTTATGTAAATTCGCTTTTTGATTGGATCCTACTAGTAAAGGTGCATTATCACATCTACATTATTATTATTATTTGCATAAATAATTGGTTCTAAAACTGGCCTTCGGAGTGCTCTAATTACGGAAGATGCACTGAGAAGCAAGGAGTCTGCCTAGGTACCAAATGGCATAGTTGGCTAGCTCAGGGTAACACTTTGGTGGATTCGAGAGACCGGATTTCAGTGAAATAAAGTTTGTTAATCGCTGACATAAATCAGAACAAGAAAAGCATCCAAAACTGGGTCATACCGATAGCACCAAAAAGTGACCAATCTGGATGAGACCCATAGCATTAAACAAATGTTATGTCCATCTGAATTAAAAAAAAAATTAAAACCATTCTGTAAAACCACAAAATTTGCACATTTCAGCTACCTTAACCACATCTATCATGAACAGAAAAAGTTGGCTTACAATACCACCTCGGTTTACAAACCACCTGAAGATGTCAACAAATTTAGTCTTCAATGACATGTGTGTGGTTTTTTTTCTTCTTCTGTACATCGATCCAGGGACGGAGCAGTCGACGAGAAACAAATTCCTTCGACGACACCTAAAATTCATCGGCAATCGGCAGCCCTTAGTGTACCCCAGTCCCAGACACTACACCGAATAGCCGGAGCCAATCCAGAGCTCTAGCCGAACTCCCATCGGTTGATGAAGGTAACTCTACACGAGCTTGTTTTGCTCGGCTACCGTTATATCGGAGACACATGTAGCTGTACCCAAATCACCTGTAGCTTAGCGTCAACCTCCGTCACCTTTCTCATCCTCCGAGTCTACCTTGAGCTGGTTCTCCAAATACTATCTCAGTTCGATGTTTTTTCTCTGTTTCTTTCCCCCTCTTTCTTCTAGCTGTATACCATGATTAAGTGGGATCGAGTTTTTGTGCAGTTCCAGGCTGTCTGGTGTTGTTTATCAAAATATATATTTTTCGCTGGAGCGTATTATTCAATGTCGAAAGGTCAAACGATTTACCTTGCGCGTTCCCGTAAGAGAAATGCGGCTGATGGCACGCTCATAAACCCGCGCGTATGCACGCAAACTCACACCTTTACACGATGGCAAGATTCCCACAGTATCCAGACCGAGATCTGACCCCTCACCTTTGATCTTAACCAGCCCCCACAGATAGCGAGCGACCTGACCCAGAACATCAGCGCTCATAGGTAAACCTGATAAAGGGGCAAATTCCACCCTGCCCATTCTCTCATAGCATCAACATCAGCAACACCCGGATACACCCCCCCCCCCCCAAGAACTTGGAGCGACTCCCCCCAACCATCTACCCGCCATAAAACCAAAGACAGTTAGCGGATGATATCACCTGTCTGTCCACTTGACAGATAGCAGGTTATCTTTGGGAAAATTGTAGATCCTGAAGAGCGACACACACACACACACGCACACACACACAGACACAAAAATCCGTCTAGAACTAGGTGCTACTTGAATTACGACATAGCATCACAATTCACCTGAAATCAGCGACAATCTCCCTTCTAAGAAGTGATTAGTATTTCTCAGACAGGGCTCTGTGTTAACGAACAGCGCAAGATCCAGGTTTCGCTGCGAGCCGTCATCAAGGTCTTCGGTGACCCTTTTTCTTCTTATTCCGGTACCTTTTACTGATCCAATCGAAAGACGAGTGATTCTAAATATAAACATCGGACTCGTCGAAAATAGGGTTCTATTCCGGATTGACCCAGCCACTCGGAAAACAGCAAGTACAGCGGTAATAACAACAATTTTTTTCTTCTACGTGTATTTCATGACATATTTCAGGGTTTTTTTGGCGCAGGCGAATAAACAGGATATAACGTAAACAGCGTCGTCAACCTCTATGACTAGCTCAGTAGCTGTGTATGTCACTATGTGGGCGCGCGCGTGCTCTCTCAGATAACAGGATCACTCACCTTGCTGCGTGATGCAGAATTCTACCATATTTTTACATTTCCAAAGATCGTCAGATGTCAAAAAGCCACAGTTATTCACTTAAAGCGCGCCGTACATTAAGCGGTACCGATGGTACATACACGCGCGTACGTCCATCCGTCCGCACGTCCACAGATCTCACGGTCAAGTGTCCCAGTCTAACTACGAGCCACCCAGCCAGCCGAACACCTTGTTGTTGTTGTAGGGGGCTAGGGCCCTGCTCACACAAACTCCGTATGGCGGCGCTGTGTCATCCGCAGTACACACGCGCACACATCGGAACACAGGCTACACACACACACACACAAACACGCGCGCACACACACATAGACGCACACCTGGACCTCTGCCGGTGCTCTATATATCAGATCCTGGTTGTTTGTGACTCTCTGGGATCCTGAATCCGGTGCGCACCATTACCGCGCCTAATCCAGGTACACACTCTCCCACAGTTTTCAAACGAGCGGGGAGGACTCTTAAGGATCTTACTTTCAAAAGACGACCAACCTGTTACGCCGAGGGGTGGCTCCAGATCCGGGGCTGGGTCTCTGGAGTGGCTTGGGTTACCAACAGTCTAGAATAGTATAGCTTCAGGTGGCTACGTCCACCCCTGAAGTTGCCCCGCGTGTTATTCTTCCGAAGTAAATGCCCACACGCCTCGCTCTGCCCTTCGGGGGCTTAGCGACGCTGGACAAGCCAGGAAACAGGTCGAAAGTCAGGTTAAGATATTCTACAAATATACAGAGCTAATGGCCAGTCTCTTACCAGCTCTGTACATAAATATGTCTGTACAGCTACTTCACTCTCTCTCTCTCTCTATCACAAACGGATTCCATTCGAGAACTAAATACCACTATACTGTCAACTATCTACAGTAATACCTCGTCTAAATGTATCTAACATTTGAATACAATTCCAGGCTCACTAAAAGCGTATTAATAATGCACGCACCCCAACCAAACGATGACACTCAAATATTATATATATATATATATATATATATGTGCATGCAATTTTCCTAGGTGACGAACAGCTATATTCCCATGATAATGTCATCCCATTTTCTCCTCTTATATTTTTTAAAATGAAGCCACTTATAAACGAGTTCTACATCCAGACCTCTAGTGATAAAGCGGGTGATTACTTTGTTTAACCTAGGTGATGGTCACGCATATTATCGGGGGGGGGGAACGGGTTCCAGTGTACGTATAGAAATCAAATTGGGAAACCGCCGGATACTTTTAATGGAGAATGAAACACCCAAAAGGCAGAGGTAACGCTGTATTGCCGGCACCATTTTACAAGCGGTAGGCTAATTGGTCCGAGCGAGATCCAAAGGTAATGAGGCAAAGTGAAAGATGAAACGTGCTTCAGATATTGCCCACCCGGGGTTGAAACCCAGGTGCTAGAAGTCTGTGACTAACGGCCCTATCAGTTAAGACTGCGCACACGTTCCCAATAGACTTGAATAACACTTGAAATTCGATCTCATGCACCTGATATCTACAGAGCTGTGTACTACCAAATGAGCTATTGGGGGGTGGATCCGGATCCATATCTCCAAAATACAGTCACTATTTATTCATATTTGATATTAGTATCCAGAGTTCGAGATATACGGCCAGTCGACAAGCGACCATTCGTTAGCTAACTACTTCAAAATTTGGACACCTGCTCACCAGAACCCGCCATGTAGTAGTCGTCTCATCGCGTTATCGGCATTCAGGATCCATTCGGGATCAATCTCCGCCCAGCGTGAGTCGTTCGCCCATTACCTGTTCTCACCTGGTTCTCCGGCCAGACGAGCAACAGGTATTGGCAATTATGACTGATGACCTCTGACCTCGGGCCAGCTGGCCTCGCATCAAATCTCCAGCCACGACGAGCTCTAGCTCAGCTTGCCACCAGATGGCAGCAGGGTATGGTGGATTTATGGTGGTAAACAGATCTATCTTTCCGTCGGTAAATACTAATAATGTGAGGTGTAGCTGTTACTGACAATAATGAAGGAAGAAAATATTACGACAGGCAAGTAGGCAGCCAGCAAGTCGAAGCACACACACACACACACACACACAGTGAGTGAGTGAGTGAGTGAATGTGTGAACCATATACATTGTGAGTATATATTTATAAAACTGACTGCCTTGCCGAGTCACGTTACATCCAAACGCCTGATAAGCTGAACAAATTGAGGGTAACAGAAAAATCGTCAACAAACGAGGTATAACCAACAGGCTCTACACCAGGGGGAGTGTTGTAGTAAAATTATTACATAGGTTGTTCTTGGCCCAAATGTCGCGTCTCTCTCTCTCTCTCTCTCTGTGTGTGTGTGTCGCCCCCCAATAAGGCATCAATACAATAATGACGGACCCGTCATTTGGGTTCACTAAAAGTTGCACTAAGCGCTACCAACGTGTTACAATGTAATTATTATATATGAGTCAGAGGTTCTCTCTACTATAACTAAGACAGCACGACAGAGGTGTGTGTGTGTGTGTGTGGTGTGTGTGTGTGTGTGTGTGTGTGTAGACATATCAATGGTGACTGTGATCGTGTTATTAATCCCATATCATCCAGATATTGTTATGTACCGAGGTCGAGAATTCCAATACAGTGACTGTGTGTGTGTGTGTGTGTGTGTGTGTGCAAGAACATGGCATTACAGAGTGACTCAACAATCCCAATGACACGTAACATAACAAAATCGATAAAGATGTTGTTGATAATAATTATAGACACCGTATATGATAGTGTGCGTGTGTGTGTGTGCGCGCGCGCGTGGGTGCGCGTGTGAGTAAAGTCCGACACAGTTAATCAGAAATCGTGATAACATCGTCCAGATGATTCATCAGGGAACTAACGGATAATACTCACACTGTCTCAGCAGTGTGTGTCTGTTTTGTCTATATTCAATCATCTTTGTCCTTATCTGTTTGTCTATATATTTATGTTTAAAAAAATTATGATTGAACGTATCCAGACAGATCGGGAATGTTTCAGAACAACTCCCCCCCCCTTCCGACGGCACCACCATTCTAATCAGACCCTAAATCCAACGTAAAACACGCCACCACCACCACCACCATCATCATCATCCGACAACTAAATATTTATCACCAAAATATCCGGATACGTTTTAATCGGCTTCCAGAAGCCGTGAAATTGACCCCTCCCCCATACCTGCCAGGTGGTTCCTTTAACAATATTCGTCTAAGTTTCATACCCTCCCCCTTCCGGCCCCCCCCCGCCCCGACTCTCGTCCATCGGCTCAAGTCAATCCCCATTGTTTATTTCTCTAAGTAATCTAGTCGTGTATCTGTTGCTATGTTTCACGGTGTTCTAAGGTGTTCCCGACGAGGTTCCTACCGTTTGAGAGCCAGATAGGTAATCGCCATACAAATCAACTGTGGACACTTTGTTTGACAAGGTCGTATTTCACAGGCTACGGCCGATAACGGGGTGGGTGTGGGTACCCGAGGGGGAGAGGTGGGGGGGGGTGGAAGGTTAAGTCTTCGTGGTGTTTCTGTACCAGTGAAGTTAACCGTTTACTGGATTTTAGCTTACAAAAGGAAGATAATAGGAATATTCAACATTTATATTACTATACTACTACTACTACTATTAATTATTTCCATCATCATCATCATCATCATCATCGGGAGAGTTTTCTGTATAAAGCCATCATAATGCATTACCAATATACTTTTCACTATCATTATTCTAACCACTAACATTGTCTTCATCATGATAATAGTATCACCATCATCATCACCACATCCCCATCATCATCATCACCATCATGACAACCACCACCACCACCATCTTTAATGCTATCATCATCACTACATAGACACCACTATCATTACCACCATCATCATTATATACACCGTTATCATCATCATCATCATCATCATCACGACATTCCCGCCACCAGAATCACCATCACCGTTTTCATCATCATCATCATCATCATCATCATCAGAGAAGAAACCCAGAACACTAAGCCCATGATAAGCCAAACACCAATAAATACTAACACGTCAGCCTGTAGCCATGTTACCGATAGTCAAATGATTATTATAATAATTATGACCAATATCCTGGATTATGTTACAGACAAAGAGAGGGGGGGGGGGGCTCGCTTCTCGGTACTGTTGAAACACATCATTACCATTGTCCGACGCACACAAACACACACGCAGACACACACACACAGACAGACACAGTGTGGGGATAGACTTCTGCCGATTATCGCTTTTATAAACAGTGACATTTTTATGCGCCTCTGGTATGTACCAAACCAAGGTACACATCGCATACCATAGAAAGATCCAATTAGATTATAAACGGGCCGTGGTGATACGGCATTCTCCGGCACATAATGTGCAATAATTAAGTTTCTCTCTACCTGGGGGTGGGGGGATTGGGGAGGGGGGGTGAGATTTGCCAATGATGATAGATCCGCGAAAAGAACAGGGCGGGAACATTTTCAGCCACGTAAATATTCCCTTTCTTATTTCATACGGAAAGCGGCGCGCCGCTGAAACATCGCCGACCGAGGCGTAAACAAAGCGGGGAGGTTTATTTTCGAATACTAAATTTAAGTGCCCATTTCGACCAACAAACAATACGCCACTGATTTACAGGCTGGGCTCGGTGTCAGCGCCGGCGAAATTCTATTTACAATTGTCCTGCCGGCTGCTGCTGCTAGTGGTGGTGGTGCTTCGTTATCAGATATTTCCGACGAAAGGTGAAAAATGCTGTCGGAGGCACACACATACACACACAGAGAGAGAGAGAGAGAGACACACACATACACAGAGAGAGAGAGAGGGAGAGAGAGAGAGCTTCTCAGTATGAAAACTTAATCCCCTATAATCTGTGCCCTAATAAATCGTCCAGATGTTCCATTCACGAACTGTAATACTCTGTGCCAGTACCTTTCTAACCCCTCCCCCTGTACAGACAGACAGAGTGAGAGAGAAGAGAGTCGATGTGGTTCCCGATTTCAGACTAGCCTAACCACTACACAAAACTACCAAGTACGCACTTCAGTTGTATACCTGCTCCGGTTCAAAATTCGTCCACCTTTGGACGGCAGAACGCCGCCAGGGGTCGGTCTCTAAGTAAAAAACAAAAACCAACTCAACCAGATTTATTAATATCTCGTCGAGAGCCATTTAGCAGCGAGATGCTCCGAGCGGTGGCCCACACACATGCGTACACGCACACACACACACACACACATACGTTGCCGATCAGGAGATGCAGAAGCGGGTAAAAACGCCGCCAAAGTTTCTAATAAAAGTCGGGCCCCGGGACTAGAGACGTTGGACCGACAAACCTGAGCCTCACTCACCTACCGCAGGTGGTAAAATAGCTCTGAGATTAACCCATAATTAACTCGGCTCGATATCGCTAACTTCCTATACCGACGGACGAGATAATTCATTATGGCAGTTTGAAGACTTAAGTAGCGGCAACAACTAACCGTTTCTACCTTTGGGGGTCTTCAGGGTCTCCAAGAGATTCCTATGACCCCCCCCCCCTTATTCACTCCCCTATCGACCAGTTTCCGAACCGTGTAGGTCGGTTATCGGTCGTTTCCGCGCCACACGTTGGATGATAACCACTTTCCAGGTAAAATCACCGCTCGATGTCTGGATAGCGTCCGTGTGTGTCGGACGGAGAAAGGGTTGTTGATCCAGAGAGTGTGGGGGGGGGGGTTCTGTGCTGTTGGAGCTGTGGTTCAAAATCGCGACCGTATGAACGAATTTATTAGTTAGCGAAATAAGGCTTCTGAGAATACGCCAAGTCGATATATATATATATATATATATATATAATGTTCGCGCGCACACAACAGTGGGTCACATATCTGTATAATCTATCTTTCCTTCTTTCTCTCATTTCCTCTCCATACAGTTTAGTCATAATTTCTTGGTATTTTTCAATTATCCGTATCCTATAGTCTCGATAACTAGCTATCCGTCACCTCCCGGGGTCGGCCCGGGGTGGGGGGTCCTAAAGACCGGACAGAACCAAACACGGTCAGGTCTTCTACAGAAATGGAGAGAAATTTCCACGAAACATCAAAGTTGAGAGGTAATTCTTCGCCGTTTATAGAAAACAGCTCTATCTTTCTCTGGGTCAGAGGGAGAGGAGGGGGGGGGGGGGTGGCAGAGAGGGAGAAAGGGCAGCAGCAACAGATTTAACTTTTCTCCTAAAAAGAAAACAAAGAGACGAGGTATTCATCGATATGAGGGCCATCTCGAGGTACCTCAACCTTTAGGATGAAGAATCTTAATCGAGGTGATGTTAGTGTTATCATCTAAATCATATCTGTATTAAGGTGATTTATGGCCGCTTTATCGCCTTGGATTAGTCTTAATCTGCCTAATTAACGACTCCCGATTCCGGAAGACCGCGTAATCGGCCTACAGGTGGTTGAGCGTATTGGTAGGTAATCACGGGCAAGACCGGATCCGGAACAGCATTGTATTCATATTGGGGGTGGGGGGTGGTGATATCTTTTTGCCACGTTTCAATAATGTATCGCCACGTGAGTTAAACACACACACACACACACACACACCTGAGAGAGAGAGAGAGAGACGGCTCAGTAGGAAAACTGGTTCTCTAGAGGTTCTGTGATGAATCGTTCAAAAATGTTGTATTCACGTTTCTTGATTATCTGCGCTAATGTGTGTGTCTGTGTGTGTATGCGCACGCGCACGTGCACACACACACACACACAGAGAGAGAGAGAGAGAGAGAACACACACACACACACACACACAGAGTTAGAGACCTAACCACACGAGGTACCTATTCCGACCAAATGTAAACAGGTGTCAATTTGGAGCGCACGCAATCTTATTAATCGGCTGAAAAGCAGACGGAGTTCGTGAAAGGTGGCAGGCGGAGGCCTATCTGTGAAACAGTCTACGATACAAAAAACGTCCACCCCTCTCCCAAGTCTTCTTATTTCTCTCTCTCAGTTTTTTGCTCGAAGTATCTCGACTTGTTTACGGTTCAAACGAAGCGAGGTGCAGTTAGCGACTTTATTCCAAGTGACCCTTTCCGAGGTTGTTATCAAGCGTCAGGTCAACAGAACTCCTGATTTATTTGCATAACAAAGGTGGCCGCATCCGGATCGGACGGACGGAGGGGGTGGTCCTCGGGCCAGGCTAATGATTGATACCAGCAATATCTCTAGGGCACCGACACTAATAACAGATCCAGATAAAGCGCAGACATTCCATTCTGGATACGCCCCCTGTAAGCACCGGAGCGCCGTTTTACCTATGCGTCCAGATCCGGATTCGCTCACATGACACCTGTTTTCAGCTGCGGATCATGTGACGTGGCGCAGTCAACTATCGCCACTAACCTGGATCTCGAATATTCGGGGTTTGGATGGGGGATGGCTTTTGGGAGACTGGTGGGGGGTGGTTTGAGAGATCCTGCGAAACCAATACCCGCCAATCTGGATCGCATACCGTGTACCTGGATATCTGAAAGGAGGATAGCGCGACCCGGATTCTCGACTCGAAGCGCCAGGCCAATGTCGCCAGTCACATACGGATCACACGAGCACATCTGTTTGAGAAAATATAAATCAGTCCCGAAGCCTCGGGCGTCCCCATTCCCCCCCCCTTCCTTCTGATTAACTGATAGCCAGTTACCTCTCTAGTACGGGGGACTACCCAGAACTCAGACGGACAGGTGGGTCCCAGCCCTAGGGCTGCCTAATTTCACTGAAACAGACCTGGCCACACATATATACACATCCGCATATACGCACAGTGAGACCCAGACTGTTTATTTATCTGTCAAACAACGTTTAATGGCACCTCGGTGTGTGTGTGTGTGTGTGTGTGTGACATTTTCCGGATTTTCTCCCGGTATAGAGCTCCGATTGTTGTCTACAGAAATCGGAGCTCAGGACGCCAGGGTGCCATAGGTGCCTCGTTGGACAGGTATTTGAACTCTGGAGAACAGGTGGACTCTATGAGAGAGTTCTATAGACTGTGGGGCTTTTAGACTTGAATAATTCATCGTTTGAAATGATGACTGATTGAACCAAGGACACTTCGGCTGGCTCGCTACAGCTCTCTCATTTTGTCCGTATGTGAGTGGGTATGAGTCAGTGGGACAGCTTAAACGTCTATCTCTCTCTTAGTCTCTCTCTCTCTCTCTCTCTCAGTGTCTCTCTCTCTCTCTCTCTCTTAGTGTGTGTGTCTCTCTATCTCTTTCTCTCTCTCTCTCTCTCTTAGTGTGTGTGTGTGTGTGTGTGTCTCTCTCTCTCTCTTAGTGTGTGTGTGTGTCTCTCTCTCTCTTAGTGTGTGTGTGTGTGTGTGTCTCTCTCTCTCTTAGTGTGTGTGTGTGTGTGTCTCTCTCTCTCTCTCTATCTCTCTCTCTCTAGTGTTCCCTTTTTGTGTGTGTGTGTGTGTCTCTCTCTCTCTCTCTCTCTCTCTCTTAGTGTGTGTGTGTGTGTGTGAAAAAGCACCAGTACAAAGATAATAAATAATGATTACAACATCTGGACGATTCATCAAGAACAGTGTTTTCAAACCTAGATTCTGGTTGTGTGTGTGTGTGGGCAAAATGCACTGGCACAGATAACAGGAAATCGTGATTACAACCTCTTGAATAGAGCATTCTTCTACTTGACATTTCATTTTGCATGCGAGGCGGTAAAAATGCACTGGCACAAAGACCAACGAATCGTTATTACAATATTATAGGTGGGTTTATGTGTGCGTATGTTTCGGCTTGTACTAACACATTATATATGTATGTGTGTGTTCCAGTTCACGCAGGAATTCCAGCTCGCATTTAGATTACTAAACGCCCCACCGGCCAAACACCCCCCCCCCCCCAATGCGCCCATCCATACCTCTACCATGTAGCAGGTCTACCTTCAGACATTAATAACACTGTTTGTGATGTTTGTAAACACGTGATGTTATCGCGGCCGAGCTAGGCGGCGGTGGTGGCCAAAATCCTTCCCCCAAAGAAGACCACCGCAGCCGACCACTTCATTAAAACCGCTCCGACAGTAAACCGCTTCTTCGGCAATTGTGTGCCGAGATAAGCGAACGTCCGGATGAGAAATCCCACGTTGCTCGAAATGGACCACCTCAAATGGATCCTCCTCTACCTGGCGAAGGTAGACACTTCTAAACACCACCGACAAAGGTATGGATACCTTTAACTAAACACCATAACAAACGGCAAATAACACTAACCGTGGCCCTGGACCAAACCATGCCAGAATACCCCCCTCACCCTCCCCCCCCCCCCGCCTCAACCGGTACGCCGATCTGGTTAGTAAAATGCTCTATTTTTCAGTCGGTCGGCTACAGAGTAGAGATTATCGCCATGGTAATGGGAGCCTTCCTACCTGTTTTAGGTAACAGAGCGCGTTGTCAGGATGCGGCCGTGAAGCGATGCCGCCCGCTTCACCTGGTTTGTATCATTCGGCACTTGAAACATCCGGCGCGGATCGTCGACACGTACGCGAACCCCTCTATCCCTATCCGATGCGCACCTTGGCCGCGGAAAAGGTAAGAATTCCTACGTGCCGACCTTATCTGAAACGACGCACTTGAACATCATGCCGTACAGAGAATGGGCTCGGCTAACAGACTTCCAGGGTCCATCTCTCATTGTGGTTGGCGGCGGTGTGAGCGATCCACGATGTTGTCGACCGGCATCCACATATCACCGGGTTCCAGGTCTTTCCGAGCTCCGATTCGGCTAATATCAGCGACTGAGACTGTTCCAGCTGATGCCGGGTACACTCGCTCGTGCCTCCTCAAGCGGGCGACGCCCAAAGCTCGCGCGCGTACCCGCCGATGAGCGTCCCACAAAACGTTCCACTCGAAATGTTGGCTCGATGGTAGAAAGTGATGCCCAACGGACGACGACAAAATAAAAACGTTCCAATATCACTAACGGCACCACGACCAACAACAATAACAACAATATCAGCTTCTCGGTGGCCGTCGCGAGGTGATGCCACCTACTGGCAGACGACCGATGCTCACACAATCACAGACGGAGACAGGGGAAATCGGACGGCCATCACTGACAGGAGATATTTAGGCGTCGGCCTTCGACCATAAATCTGTGCCGTCGACTCATCCGTTTTCTAATAAAACCAGTCCCACGCCAGGGCACACACAGCGACGCAAAGTACTTTAGCAAATATGGAATATTGATAGCTGGTATACCGGGGCGCCCTCTATCGGACACTTGTTACCCGATTAGTAGCGGTCGCCATTTAGCCATATTGCAGTCAGGTGATGGGATTTTCTCTCTCTCTCTCTCTCTCTTTCTCTCTCTTACACAAACACACTCTCGCACTTTCTCTCTTAACCTCACCGTCTCCATCTGTCTATCTCCCGCTCTTTCACGCACCCCCCATCCTCGTTTTCCCCGTGGCGCGGCCTAATCTTTATGGAGAGAACAATTCGACAATATTCTGTAAGCAATTACAGCCGATCGTCTGTTTGCCCAACGTCGCCATTTTCCCGGGCAGGACCCGCTACCCCCACCTCCCCGCGATCAATAATATTCTCCCGCCGCATACAGGCTCACAGTATAGTCGGAGCGTGCGTCCTTCTCATCCTGGAAGGATTCAACACCTGGATGGATGGATGGATGGATGGATGAATGGCCATCCAAGGGGCAATGATGACCCGCTCAGGTGATGGCATAGCGGAACACTGGCTCATCATCTCGACCAGGTAATCAACCACACCACCTCATTCACCCACCTCACCGACCAATGCACGCACGTCGAGCTGACAGAGTTGGCTGGAAACGATGGGTCGCAGACGAGGGCAGTAAATATTACGGGGAAGGCATCGCGCACTTCAGCTCCCATTAAGAGCGGAAATTAATGCACAATGACAGCGCGGAGAGCTGCCGCTCTGCTTATGTACTTAGTCCGCGCAAAGGACGAACGACGCTTTGGGGCCAAGACGATGCTTAAAACTGGCCGCAGGTTTGTCAGTGGTCAAATTTTGGCTACGAAGCGAGAAACACCGACCACGAACGTTCACATGACGCAGCACCATTCATTCATTCATCCATCCATTCATTCATTCATTCATTCATTCGGTCCCATTGTCTCCCGGGAAGCACCACTAGATCATCCAATTCCAGAACTCGGTACCTGTTTTTCTAGCCGCCGGCGATGATTCATTGCCGGCGACAATCGAAGGCGAGCCAAGACGGCGGCGTTCGTTCGTTTTGATACCTCATCTCACATTTTATCCTCTTAATTACGCCAGACTGGTCATGCAAGGATCACTGAACTTCTGTGTCAGACCTTCTCATGTCACCGCGGCGAGGCTACCTTCCATTCTGAGGGCGGGGTGGAATCGGTGGTGTTCTGAGGCTACTCTCTCTCTCTCTCTCTCTCTCTCCAAACATACACACGCACAAACACGGTACCAGAGGCCCGAGGGAATACACCACGGCCGTCCTTGTCCCTACCTGCCATGAGGAAGGTAGTCGCCGTCTCCCCACCACATCAGCCATCAATGACATTGGCAGCGCCCTCCAGGTGGAGCCACCATAGCTGGCCGAGTACCAATCAACGGCCATTGGCGGCGCTGCTGTTGATGCTGCTGCTGCTGCTGATGCTGCTGGTGTTGTTGTTGTTGAGACGGCTGCTGGGATGGCCCGGGCCGTAAACGTTCCGATATTATAATACCTTGGAATAATGTCATGCAAATGAGAGACCCAAGGTAGCAAATCCAATTACATCTCCCTGAGTCGGCTATTGGCAGATGGGAGGACGCTTCGAGCCCGCTTTCTGCCTTCAGCCGTGCATGCGGCGAGGAGGCGACTCCCGGGGGCTACGGGGAGTCGGCAGCCCCCACCCGAGTCGACCGGAGAGAGAGAGGCCCAAGGTATCGAACCGTCCATGGTCGACAGGCAGGAAGCGGTTACAGTCGACGAACAATGACTGCCTTTGGTCTGGATGGCTGCTGATGAATGGTACGCCCATAGCACACAGCACCCACCGACCCCCACACCCATCGGCCCAAGGCCTACCGCCCGACGAATCCCCCCCCCTTCACTCGCTCCATCCCTCTGCCCTATTCGAGGCTGGTCGAGTTGCCATCTTTCGCGCCGAGCACGGTGTAGCGAATAATAAAAAGAAAATTGGATGGGGACCATGAAATATGATTTCTGTGTCGTGAATCGACAGATTGCTGCATGATAGGGGATCTTTTAATAAAATACACTCGCCATCCTGGCAGGGGCATTTGTTGGTAGAGTGGCGTAGATGGTGAAATGGGAGGGTGGGGAGGAAATGTGGCTGTAAGGTATTGGAGAATGTGTATCACGGGAGGTGTGTGTGTGTGTGTGTCGGCGTGTGAGTCATTCCCGAATTCATATCCGGTAAAGTTGACCAGGTTGATTAGAGAACACACACACACACACGCACACGCGCGCGCGCGCACACACACACACACACACCGCAGGACAAAGCCACCAGAGATGCCTGCCCTTGGCCAGTAACTGCTCAATATTTACTATTGATCAGCGCCACCAGCGGACAGACGGACAGACAAGACGCTGTTCTGTATATAGCCAGGTCGGCAGCTCCCTCTAGTGGCCATATATAGGTACCACGGCAAGTAAAGACTAGAGGGGGTGCATGAAATCAGCACAGATGAGGGTTGCACACGCAGAGAGGGAGATGCTACGAAGGCGGGAGGGTGAAGTATATTGGGTACCAGTCAGGGTAGAAGTAGAAGTGTGTGTGTGTGGGGAAGGGAGGGAGGAGGGGGATTGATGCCGGCTACCCAGAGATCTCCGCTATAGCGAGGCCTAAGCCCAATGGCCCCTGGCCCCGGATACCAGCGTACAGGGCGTCGGTCCCCAGCAAGATTAACAATCAGAGATATCGGCAAGGTGTAGTTTGGGGACCAACGAGCTGGTCGACCATCCTTCATTTGGTAAGCAACGCCGCTGTCTTAATGACACTAGGTAGGGCCATACCCACGGGTGCACGAACGCCCAAGGTGTGGAATTTTATGGCACGACTGGGGCGCATAAACGTCGGCCTCCATTACCATATATGCTAATGAGCGGCAGCGGGAAGCAGGTGTCCGACAAAGGAAGATACGATGCCATTAATGCGCACAATCCGACTGCCCGCGACCCGGAATGCGGCCGTTATCTGCGGGCTAGGCGGGAACAGGGCGGCTTTCTAGCCGACGAGATATCGGTTATTAATATGTTTTATTGGCTTTTGAAGCCGCTAACTACAGCTGCACCTGGCACCGACCGCATAGGCACGGTGCCCATCTACAGCGGCATCGAATTGCCCAATCAATCCTTCGGTGCCGAATGACTAACGGATTGCCTGGCATACGAAGCAGTTAAAACATTACCGCCTTGCCATCGGAGATGGTTCTACCCGAAAAGCCTTTAATTAAATAAGAGAGAGAGACGGCCTGGCTATGTCTATGGACGGCCGAACAGCGCCCGTAAATAAATAATAACTCACCGGTGCCATAAAGAGAGCAAACACTCGACGGCTAATTCTTCGCCCGACATTCACACCTTGTTTAAACACCTTTCCCCGGCACGCCATTCAAGCCTATTAATAGGATTACAGGTGCCGCAATTGATTTCCAGACGCACGCACGCACGCGCGCCGCATGCCCCGCTCGGTGTCCTTTGTCAAGGGGTGGTCGGCTTTTGTCAGTCGCCGGGCACAACCAATTAAGCGATTCGCTCGCGCCTGCGCGCAGGTAAGTGGCACTTGTGCCGCCAATCAGAAAACCTGCTCCAACGGCGACCAATCAACGCATAACTCCAGGTAAACACGGCCCCCGGCCAGACGATCTGATTGGTTATGAGCAAACACCGATCGGCCTAAAAACGGTGCACACCGAATTGCCACCGACAGAGAGAGAGAGGTGGGGGTTCCGTTCCATACAGGTAGCAATTATTGCTAACAATGCCCGGCTAGATGTTTTGATATGATCTATGAAGGGTAATTTGTCGATAATCGGCCCAACCAACAATCACTTGGCCATTGTTGGTGGCGGGATGTGGCCGCAGTTAGGCGGGACAATTGCGGATGTGGCCGAGTCGTTTTGGGCGACGATTAGCCATTATTAATATAAAGACGTCATTAGTCGGTATTATTTATGGCCGATCGGGTTGGGTACGATTCCGAAGCGACTGGCCAGAGATCCTCTTGAGATGTCGGCTGAAAATGGCACGATGCGGTTCGAGTGACGTTTCGTCAACTTGAGTTACATTTGGTGTCACCTGGACAGTTAATTGTTTTATTAACGAGGAGATTATTAATGAGAACATTCGAATCACATAATTAGCGATGAGAGAGAATGGCAAAACATGACATGAAAGGCAGTTTTAGTGTCTTGATGAATCGTCCAGAAGTCGAATTCACGATTCGTGGTTCTCTGTGTCAGTCCCCTTTCGTGCGCACGCACGCACGCACGCACGCACGCACGCACGCACGCACGCACGCACGCACGCACGCACGCACGCACGCACGCACGCACGCACGCACGCACACGCACGCACGCACGCATAGCCGGAGAGATCCGATGACAACAAAATTTAATCTGCTCCCAGCACAAGACTGATGTCGCCATTGTGTACGAACCTGCGGTAAACGAACTGTCACCTTGGACCGAAAAAAACTGGAGAACAAATGAATGAGTCACGTTTTAATCACCGCGGCCACACTCAGTCAACCTGCTCCGTTTACACACACGCGCGCGCGCACGCGCGCGCACACAAACCTTCCAGTGAGGTGTCCAGTATTTGTATATAACGCGTTTTAACTATATGTCAGTGCTTAAAAACGAGAGCAGTACACACACACACACATACACACATACACTGATATAAACCCGCACACACACACACACACACACAGAAACAAAAGACGCGCCGCAGCAACGCGCATACTAACGGACCAACGCTTCCTAGAAATATTATTTATCACGTCGTTGGCCAAGAAGACCCGCTCGCCAAAAGAGAAAGATGGCAGCACCCATCACGTAGACGGCGCCACTAAGACGAGCTTATTACAGGAGACTTGCGCCCAGAGAGAGAAGAGAGAGGAGAGAGAGAAAGAGGATCAGCGACTTGGCTAGCGCGCGCCGAAGTACAAATAGTCGAAGTGCTCGTTCGATTAGTGCCCGAGCTCAGCGCCCCCAGTGGTATAACTGTCCCATGAATTTGCATGAAGACGCCGCTTGGTGCTGGGTACCAGAGCCGAGTGTGGCGCTCATTTATCATCGGGCTGTCATGTGAGCCAGACTCCTAGCGCTGGTTTTGTTCTACCGAAATTAATGGCAACAGTTCAATTCATAAAGTCACATCTCCCAGGAAACGTCACCGAGAGGAGTGGGGAGGGAGGAGGGAGGACGGCTGATGAGGGAATGGCCGTGAGGGAGGCTGGGTGGGGTGGGAGTAGTATGTGTGGCTGCGGGGATGACAAGGTAACGTGTCGCGGGACGCGGGGAGTGGGCGGTCGTAGTGGATGTACGAGATCATTAGGTAGAGGGGGGGGGGGTTTCGCGGGAGAGACGCCGAGCGATAAGAATCAAATGGCCAGATACACGTCTTAGACGATGTGTTATAGCACACAACGGGAGGAAGGGCGAACTTCGGCGGCACGTACAATTAACTGGACACGTCGAGTGTGATTTATTGCCCATTCAGAAGAACAAAAGGTACTCAAGCGCAGATATAACGTACCACAAAAAGGTACTCGGTTCGGATGTAATGTACTAAAGGCCGAAATCTGCTCAGTACAGAAAACAAAATCTAACGAATCGCTCAGGACGAAACGTACCAGCTACCAACCGTACAAGCTCAGATATGATTCAGCACGAGATAAAATGTACTCACGCTTAAAAATGATGGTCGCGAATGAAAATCCAAATATCGTGTACCACAGTTCACAGAGAGTCAGCTAGAATAAAGGGTATACCAAAAAGAGCGCACCATACCTCATAGGTTGCCGCCGTGATTAGAGATACGTAATGTCTTGAAAAGGTGAAATCGTATATTGAAAGTCGTTTGTTCGTGGCTACATTCATCAACAAATAATATCGATCGTTCAAGTTTTGAATTATATTTTAGATATATGTTATTGGGGTAGAACACGTTTGCATGACTCCGAGGTGGTAAGCACTTGAATTTATAGGGCTCATTATTATTATTATTATTATTATTATTGTTATTATTATTACTACTCAGTTCAACTGCCTTTTAACACAAACGAATGGTGCCCAGTTCAAATAGAATCGACCATCAACCAAAACCAACTCGTGTACACAAAGTGTACCATTGATGAGTAGGAGCTAACTTAGACGTCATCTATAGTACAATCCCATTATCAGACCCGCATATAGAGTTCAACTAATTAGTTACCAGAGTTTTAAAATGTGACCTTAAACTAACGGGATATTATATTTCAGAATCAGTTACACTCTGTCCAAATTCGAGTGATGTCCTCCTGCTAATATTAACTCGTCTACAGATGGCTCGGCGAGTCGTTGGAAGTCATCCTGTTGGCGAGGCCGCGGGCGAGCCGGTATATGATGGCTATGAGAAACGACCAAATGTCCCCCGCACGGCGGAGCCCCGACTGAACCCCGGACAACGAAAACGAATAGAGAAATTAAAAGTGACATCTGAATGGGTCGTGCTCAAGTTTACAGTTCGAGTTCTTAACGCTTTAAACCGACGCACAAACACACACATGTATAGACACACACACCTATGTCAGACACCTCGCACAGATGTTAAAATAAAACGGCCTCGCCGATCGCCGAAATAGCGCGTCGGCCACTAGGGCGAGCCACCAGCGTATTATGAACACCACGAGAGGCGCTGATGTCGGTAAAGTCGCCACGAACGAAGCAATCACAAAACTCGGGCCGCCTTTTATCTTGGCGGCGGCGAAGAATTCAATTATAACTGGTCGTCCATTGTCCCGGCTGGTCGACTCGTCGGTCGGAGGTAAACAAAAACTATCGGTTACCGGAGGCGGGGACCGGCAAGTCATTCGCCTTTTGTTCGGTCCACCAACACCGCCACCATCACGCCCGGCGCACACAATCTGCCCCATTTTGGGCGCGTGGCCTCGCCGGCGCGCGCCTTTGTTGGCCGCGTTTGTAGAGTGTTTTTCGGCTGCGTATCGCTTACAGTTATCTCCGCCCCAATTTTCCGCTTTGTCGACCATGCAAAAATAGAGCTGCCTACTCCTTTTTTCCTCTTTCCCATCAGTCTATTTCGACTATACAGCATCGGGCCACTCTCTCACACCTCGGCTCCCCGGTCAGCGGGTCTCGGCAGGGGGGCTCCGGACGAACGGATAGGTTGAGCTACCTGACTCTTAATCGAAATAATGGCCTCTGTTCGGTCGAGATAAAACGGGGAAAAAGGGAAAGCGAAACGAAACGGAGCCAAAACATGAAAGCAGCACCGACTAACTGCTGATAAATCAAATTTAATGCGACCAAACGACCCGCCGAGTCGCCGATATGGACAAACGAAGCACCGGAACAGATAGGCCGATCTATGAGTGAGAGACTTTGAGGTAAACCGCGAGTCAACGAAACATGTACCTATTTGGCCAACTATAGAAAGAACAACACGGCTACAACTTCCCGGCAAAAGTTTCGCCTCGGAATCGCCTCCTGCCGGTGAGAGAATGCCGCTTGTAGCGACGATGACATCTGTCCTACTCCCGTCGATCCATCTCTCTCTCTCTCTCTCTCTCTATCTCTCTCTCTCTCTGTCTCTCTTCCCATGTTGCTCTTGTTGTTCGGTGGCGGAAGGGTGTATTACCCAAATTGCCAAAGTGCCACGTTAGGTAGAAAGAGATACCACTGCCAGCTTTATCGAGCGCTTCTTTTACATTTTAATTACATAGCACGGCTCGGCCATAATGACACCTTGTCGGGACAAACAATGTTATTATCAACAGAAAAAGAAACCACCACCGAGCTCGGGTTACACTGTCGAGCCGATCAACCTAACAGATGTGTCGACTGGTCTTCCTCAGAAGACGCCGTTGCTAGGCAGCAAATGTCGCTAATGCGCCGCACAACCTGTCTCTGGGCGCCCGACACTCGCCCAGATCCACCTGGCCCCATCGGGCCGCGCCAACGGCCCGACAGCCGCGTGGACAGGTGGCCCAATCGCCAGTACCGCTATCCTGTCACACCTACAAAGGCTGCCATTTCTAGGCCAGGCCGATTAATGCGCTTTCCGTTCGCCGGATAAGCCTATTTGTGCATTTTCCTAAAATCACAGTTATTTAATATCAAAGGTGTTCCCCACGCCGAATGCCATTAAACCTAAGCAAACCTGACAGGAAGAAAAAGCCCTTCGGGGAAGTGTGGGGGGGGGGGGTGCTCCGGGTGGACATGCTTGGTTCCTAATGATAATAATGATGAGACGGTGGCGCGATCGACCCCCCGGGGCGGGCCAGTTGTTATAATGTGCTTTTTGTTCCGTCGCCGCCACAAAGTGTCTTTTCACACGTGTCCCCTTGTGCTTGGAATTGATGCTTAATTTGAGGTGGGCGCGCCAGACAAAGGAGAAGTCAATTTGTGGATGAGGAAGTAGCGATGTTTGCCGAGCCAGCGATATGTCGGGTGAGTTAGTCGCTCTGTTCGAGTCTTGTCGTGTCTGGTTCGTCGTCGAGCACGGAAATTGTTTGAATTATGTCTAGCTTAGCGGCTAACTGGGAAAGAAGTCGTAAATGAGCAACCTTCCAGTAGTCGCACCTCCTCCCTCAATCTCAATTATCTACGCGCATGTGCGTGTGGATGCGTCCGTGCGTGCCAATGTGTATTTAACAATCGTTTAGGAGCACTTTTAGGAATAAATGTATATTGCAGAAGCTAAATGTCCGCGCACTGATTCCACAATCATTAATTATTCAGCTATTTATCGGCTTTATCAGAAAAATTTATTTAATAAAAATATCAAAAAACAATTCCTCCCACACTTCTAGCCCCTTCCCTTCTCATCGACGACGACAACAACAACAACAACAACAACAATAACAACAACAACAACAACAACGGAGACATCGCCTAATATTTAATATAACAGAGAGGGAAAAACAATCAAACAAAGCGGCACAATACAGACCAAAGCGAACCAGATACAGAGCCAAGTGGGAAATAACCAGGTTGCAAATCCGCTTTGTCGAGTAATCCAGGCACACACACACACACACACACACACACACACACACACAGAGAGAGAGAGAGAGAGAGAGAGAGAGGCGCAGACATACAGAAAACCACACAATCATAAATTGTACCCCGAAGCGAAACGCCGAAATAATACACCATAGCCCCCGAAGGGTGGGCAACGAACGGTACGGCGAGAGATGGACTCCCGTCCGTTATAGACGGGGATGGAAACATGTCCACTGCCCCACAACTGGCTTGAAGTAACCTTCAGGCCGCCAGACAAAGCATAATTAGCTCTATTCTTCGGCCATGTCCTGTGGCGAAAACGGGCGAGAGTCTGGTTTTTGGCGAGCCGAAAAATCAGGTTTTGGGGGCCGGCCGTCGTTGCGTACTTGGTTAGTCACGTGTCACGGGCACGTGTATACAGGCAGCGGCGATTAAGTTAGAACTAGGGGGGGAAAGTATGATGGCAAACAGTAAGTAGTTGTAAAAAAACGGCATTTGCTCAGAACTGTCTCGCTAACAACAACAACAACTATGACCAATCATTGAATCTCTATTTCTGTCTGTTAGAAGATAGTCGCCATTCCAGGATGAACCACTTTAGGAAAAATGACTTTAAGAACTGCCGTATAGTTAATTGCTAGGATATACCATTCCAGGATCTCCCAATCGGCGCTCGGCCGAACAAAGCGAAATCAACCGACACCAGATCAGTATCGATATACAGTTAATGACGTCATCGCCGGGGAGCGGCTGGCCGTTTACTTACTCGACCGAGGCACGGGGCATTAATTTCGAATTATGCAAACGAGCCGGCCGCCTCCTAGTGGTGGCCAGATGGGTGCCGAAAGCTGTCCACCTATTGGCCGGACAAAACAATTAGTCCCGTTATGGCCGCAACGCTTAACCGGAAACGGTGCCGGGCGCGTGCGCGGCTCCCCGGAGACGACCCGTTGACGGCGCGACATCCAGAAGGTAATGTTTACGTTCAATATCTGAGATGGACGGCGTCTGATTGCAGTCAGCGCTCCATTTTGGTAATCAAATTTACTAAGGTGACTCTCTCTCTCTCTCTCCAGGCCTGTCTCTCTACACGTGTGTCTGTGTGTGTGCGCGCGCGTGCTACTGTCAAATGGCAGGTAGTGGAAAAAAGGACCACCCGGCCACATCCCGCGGGGTCCGTTGGCCGTCTGTGGCCGGAAATCCCCAGACAAACATCGTCTTCCTCGTTCGTTTATCGGCATCACCGCGAAATCGTGCGACTGGCCAGGCATCGTGCACGCAAAGGCAAATTGGAACCGGCGAATGCAAAACATAATCTCTCGCTCTCCCCTCTCTCTCTCTCTCTCTCTCTCCTCTCTCTCTTCACCTGAGACCCGATTCAAATTTCCTGGAATTTACTCACCTCAATGATCGAGACTAGACCGGGTAAACATGACTATATTTCAGGCCATCACGGATCGGCTTACCGAACAAACAGACCGACGATCAGTCGTCAGCGCGAAAATTGCTCCATTCTCAGAGTGACAGTTCGGTCGGTATATGAGATTGACTGCTTGGAGGAGGGGTATTATCTCGAGAGTTTTCATTTCCGAGATGATGGCCGTGGAAATGAAATAAACCCCGTCGACTTTTGATTGATCTTTAATTAAGAAGTCACAATAGTACCGTGTCGTAAACGATAACAGGCCATTACGGCTCGTTTGTGGTTAAGTACGTAAAAGATGATAATGATGCTGCTGAAGATGGTTTGGGATGACGATCCGGGTAAAAAAACTGAATGCTATCATGTTGTGCTGCTGATAGTTAACGCTTCAAATTGACCAAAATAATTTACAATCACAAGTGAGTGAGGTGGTAGGTGGATTTGGATGAGTGAGTGAGTGAGCATAATTTAACAACACGATGCATAAGTACAAAAAAGGTCTTTTAGTCATCTCGTATGATATGATGTATGTCACAATGTGCCACATTGAGCGTCTTCATGGCCTTAGTGGTCGGTTACATATTGATAGCACCCATGGTTCAAAGCCTGACCGGCGGATTATGTCTGACGGATGTTTCATCTTTCACTTCGCACCATTACCGTTGGAAATCGTTCGACCCATTTAGCTTTGCCCAGCCCCCCAAACTGGTTTTAATACAACTTTTAACCATTTCCATACCTCGATTTCGACATCGGCTTCGAATATAAAAAGTCCCAGTTATAGGGTGCCCAAATATGGCTGTGTCCAATAGGTGACAGCCAGGGGGGGGGTTCTACCCCAAATTACAACAAGGAGACCAAATAAAACACGCAAATCACTGGACAAACACCAAACATATCGACATGGCTTTCAAGGTCAACCGTAATTGATCAGTAACAAATTCGATGATATATGATACACACTCGGTCTTTATCAATTTACCAATTTGTACCCACCAAAAATAAAGTTGTTCCCAACAAAATAAATTTCGCGTGGGATCAACGATCTGTTTAATACTACTGTAATTCGAGTTGACATCCCGAACTAAGCACGCCCATTAAGCGCATATATTTCACGCGATCATTATATGCGACTCAGTTGCGCGCGATGTATGTAAACGTTTGATAGAAAAACACAAATACCTGAGAGTTGCCACTGAACCATGATCCGGTCGTTTTAGCTTCGTCTCGTAAGTGCAGCACTGGATTAATAGTTCACGAAATAAGAGTTCTAATCGGTGAACCAAATCCTAGCAAAATGTCGCCAACGGTATCATTATCACGATCGTCGTCATCATCATCATCATCATCATCCGGAGAGATAGTAATGGGGCCGGTGATTCTTTCCAACTCTACAGGTTGTAGTTGGGTCCCGTTAGAGCTGTGTGATCTGGCCTGTTACCACCTGAGAAGTGATTAACACACCTCGCCCACCTGGCCGTTATAAGCCGTCGTCGAGCGGTGGCGCCCGCCGGGCCCGCTCGCGTGGCCAGATGGCGTCCCCTCACCGGGTCGGGCCCGCCCCCGATTGGGTCGGACCACGGCGGAGGAGCGCGCACTCACATCGACCAGCTAGCAACCGACTATCTTTTCCCAGCGCCAGTTTCGCGCTGTCACATCGAACTCGCCTCCCGAAACCAGAGAGAGAGAGAGAGAGAGAGAGAGAGATCCTAACAAATCGCCCTAAAAGAAGTACCAAACGAAAAAAAAGGTACCTCCTGCAATATTGCTTGATGCATAAGCCGTCGGTTCAGCTCAGCCCCAACATCCCATAACCCCCCGAAAGCTCGATCAGGCCATTGCGTCCCAAGCCGCGATGAAGCCACTCGGTCTGGTCGACTTCGAGCCAACGCGGGGTGGGCGGGTTGGGGATATGGCCTTCCCGAGGACCATGCTAGCATCACCGGTACCACGATCATCTTAACGACGCGACACACTGGCAGCTACTTGACGTGAAGCCAGCATGTCAACACTGGATCTCTCTATCTCTCGCTCGCTCGCTCGCTGTATTGCGATTATAATTCCGCCCGCACACACCTACGTGGCCAGCCATCACCGTGCCACGATAACAAACTCCAACCATCTTGCTGTCTTCCTTAATTATTTCCCACAAACAGATAATCAGCGGCGCATATAGCCTGAGCCGAAACCACTTGAATAATTATCAATTTGACCCGTATAATTAAGCCACTCAGGAAGCACACTTCAGATCCGGTGTACCGCTTTTTATTTCGCCAAGTTTTTTTCCTCCCACTGGTCCAAATTCTACGAAGCTCTCTCTCTCTCTCTCTCACGTGACAGTTTTCTCGGGGCCCACAGACCCGGATATCCACTGCCCACGTAGTTTCCGGCGCCACCTGGGCATTAATCTACCTGGATTATGGAGCAGAATGGCGGCTAATCCGGAAAGCGATATTGACAGCTGTGGACATGAAACAGCGAGTTCAATGTACTTAATTAGGAATCGTGCTTTGTGGCTTACCTAATAAAGGTCGTTTCCGATAGCCAAGGTCTATCCCCTCCCCTTCTAAGAGAGAGAGAGAGAGAGAGTATTGGCATCAATACGCTAACAACTACTAATAAATACATGTTGTAAGAACTGCTATTTTAAATTTATCTCCTCATCAATAATTCTACCCCTTGACAATTTATTAGTTTAACATGGGTCATCTAAAAAAACACAATTAAGGCAAAAGAGTAACATATATTGTCTCTGTCTTTGGGCGAATCCTTCAAACCTTCGTGAGAGCGTGTGAGTTCAAGTATCGTCTTAGATCTATCTCTAGGGTGTCTCATCTTTAACCTCGTCTCATTCATTATACGCTAAACAACAATAGCACTTCCAAACCTTAGTCTCAATACATGTCTACTGCCGCCGGTCTATTCATTTTAGGGTATAGACGTATGGGGAGATAAATCATGCTTCACAATACATACTTCATAATACACGTTTCATATCAGATACTTCACAATACATGTTTCACATACACTTCTCTCATAACCTACGCTTCTGACTATATTTTTCTCTCTCTCTAGTACCTTCACCAACAAGTGAACACCGTAAGTACTGTACTCAAGAGAACTCAGCCACTGCGGGGTCCCAGGATATATATGATTAAGAAGTTCTAATCGTAGATTATGTAGGTCTTAACAGAACTGCGGGGTCCCAATATATATTATATATATATATATATATATATATATAATTAAGAAGTACTAATGCTAGACCCCGCTGAGCCGTCTCAGTCGCGGGGGCAATGGAGGCCACGTCGGTTCTACTCCCCATAACCTCCGCCGCCCACGGGTCGACTTCGTGCGCGCCGAAAACTATTTCACGCGAACGTCGACCGCCAAATAACGGAAAGAGAACCGAACAACGACGAACTAATCAGACTTAAGTGTAACAACCAGTCAGCGATCTATTGAACTCGATAACGACTCGGACCAAAATCAATACGTCACCATAACGAAACCCCGACACGTACATCAGCGGCGAGTAAACATCCGAAACCCGGAACACGACCGGAGACCGGTCGAAAATAAAGAGGACTGGCCGAAAACTGGCGAGCACATGACGACGTGATTAGAAACGGAATACGGCACTTGTCGGGCGCATAAACACGCGGCATCGGACAGGTTAGACCGGGCCCGATAATGCGGCACGTGATTCCAGCGCCGTTAATCTAATTACGCCCAGACCGGAAGTTGGAATGTTCGCGACTAATAAACCGGCGGCAATTAGTCGGCGACAAAGAAAAAGGGTTTAGAACTCGCCCGGAACGTGATGTTTGGTCACGGCGTGATATGATGGGAAATACGATACCTTGAATATTATACGCCTAGCGCCGCAGGACAATATATATATATATATATATATATATTCAGGATGGGGAGGCATCGACAGCCACATCTACCAGGCGCGGTACACACACACACACACACACAGAAGTATAACTTTATGTACCTTAAATATATATATATATATATATATATATATATATTCTCTCTAATAAGAATATTATTCTCTGATGTGTCGCCCAGATGTGTATCAAAATTTTCCTCCCCTTTTCTAAGCTAGTGCAGTAGGGACACACACACACACACACACACACATTGAGAGAGAGAGAGATGGAGAGAGTCCACAGTATCAGGTTTAATATAACTCAGTCAGCTGATGGTAGGTACACAGGTTGTTGTCTACCGTTGGTCTACAGTGTTAATACCATCACGGGTACTTCTACCCCCCTCCCTGATCCCACTACAATCTATAGGTCGATATAAGGCTCCCCGAACAGAACTGTACGAATTGGACTGTACCGATTCGACCCCCATAACTAGAATCACACACACACACACACACACACACACACACATATATATATATATATATATATATATATACCATTTGTATATCGCTGATTATTATACATACATACAACAAGTGGGAGGTTTATAACACACACACACACACACACACACACGTGTTAACCAGTCTGTCGCTAGAAGACAAAGACCCCCGGTAGAGAAACATGGACGAATTAGCGACCAGGATCCGGGTCTTTAAATTACCGTACCTGCTTCAGTCATGTGACAAAACGATAAACACTGACGTGTTATCATAAACACAATAACTCTACAATATAGGTTTAGCTTATGGGTTAGGGTAGGAGGTGTTTTTTTGCAGGGTGGGGGGGGGGTCCTACGTAGCTTATCATTGGCTGCTTCTGTATAACACCATATAAACTGCCTTGTAGCGGGTATAATTTCGCAGGTCTGGTTAATTACACAGCCCCCCTCTCTCTCTCTCTCTCTCGCTGTATTGGTGTGTGTGTGTGTCAATATGAGAACGATTTGTTGGCTGCTCGTTATAGAGTACAGACGTATTATTTTTGAGGTGGTAGCATTATTATAATGTGGCCAGCCAGGCTCCAGTACCACGTGTATATAGACACTAGAACTATATTAACAATAATAACATGCTGCTGTCACTGTTAGCCGGGTCAGATCACGTAGCGTAGATAACAGACACACGCGCATGCACGCACACACACGCATATATATATATATATATATATATATATATACACACACATACACAGAAGATGGATTGATTACATGCAGATTATCGGATATGGAACGTTAACCCCCTAACTAAACGAGTCCATCTCACTAAGTTACTGACTCACTCACTGATTCACTTACACACACGCACACGCACACACACACATACATAACCTATTTCCCTCTCTCGCAAGAATAAAAACAGGTTAAAACACACACACGCACACAGACATATCCCTCTTCTTAACCAAACATTATCGTATTGCTTTGAAACAATGGCATTATGAAGTAAACCTCATTGTATTGTTATCATTATCATCATCATCATCATTATAATCATCATCATCATCATCATCATCAAACAACTGATTGCCATGCCACTATAATTTAAATATAGATACATTACCATTTAAAATACACTATATTACCGACATCTACCAGCCTTAAACCAACAAACCGAGCAAAAGTCAAATGAACAAAGCCCGAGCGCCCCTTCCCCGCCCCGACCCTGAGACTTGATACACGCATCACTCTCCATCATAACAGTGACATTACGCAATAATCGATCTCCATGATTAACCATTGTTATAACATGTGGGTCATCGAGTCATGGCCATCAGACAACTGACCAGCATCCGGCGGCGGAAGATAACGAATTCCCGCCGATAACATCGCCGGCCCCTCATCATCATCATCATCCGGCCAGGTGTTGCGAGGCTGTCCCAGCCAGCCGGCCGGCCATACCTGTGATCAAGGTGCGTTATTGGTTGAGCCCGATCACGATTGGCCAATCAGAGTTACCTGTGCTCGAAGGCCTCCACCTATCACCTGTGTTACCTGTACGATGGGTGGAGTCTATGGCACGCGTCATATTTCGATGGCGGGACGGTTCAGGTAGCTGTGGCCGATTTTCACGCCTTTTGTGTCGTTTTTATTGGTCCGACACGACATGGAGCTTTGTCGATGATAGCTTATTAATTAATTATTCACACCGTGGCGAACTTAGCCGACGAGTGGTGAATGTTAGAACACGAGAAATTGCGCCACACTTCGTGCTAATAGCGGGCGCCTCTATGCGGCCTAACTGATAGCGCGATTGGCCGCAGATCTTTGGCATCCGAGTTGAAAACCGGGCCGGGCTATATGTCTGAAGATGTTTCATTTTACATGTCGTCTCCCGACCGTAACTGGGCAAATTTTGGTAAAATTGCAGCAAAACAGTTGCAACAAAACAGTAAAAACCCTTACATTAATTCGTTATATCCTGTAGTGATAACGTGGCCATATCTTGTTTATTATAAATGCTCTAATTGGGCTCATCTTGGACTGACCTTAAACTTGGACACCTAAAGACCACCGACGAGCGGAGAGCGTCGTGAAAGGATACAAAAAAAAGGAACAAAAGGGAACAAAAAAGTAGTTAAATTACTAAAGTGCTCTTCGTTAATATGCATTCTCCTTTTCACCGGAGATAAAAAAGGCGCATGTCAGAAGAATGTCGAACTATGTTTAGCTATTTCAACCAAATGACACGATACCCAAGTAATATATATATATATATATATATATATATAATCCGGCATTAATATTTTAATTCTAAATGATAATTATAATAACATGCCATCATATCAGTGAGTTGATGGCATGTTATTTGTGGAGCAGTAAAGTCAGTGGGAGGAGGACGTTAATTGTCAGTAATTTGTTAGCTTTGCTCAATTTCCTCAACTCTCCCCCTCGCCCCCCCCCACTCCGATAGTACATCATAATAGTTTTCCTACACCTAAATAACGGTCTATTACCGTTTATGAATTTCCTCGTCCGTCCGCCTCCATTTCTAGCGAACAGGATGTTGGTTATTAGCCGGTGCTCCGTGTGTTTGTGTGCGTGTGTGTGCATGTGTGTGCGCACAAGAGTGTCATACTGGAACATAGATTCTAAGGGGTTCGGAGATATTTTCGCCCCAGATATTCACCTTAGATTTACACACACACACACACACACACACACACACACACACACGCCCATATATATATATATATATATATATATATATTTATATATATTATCTTCGTTATACACAGTAGGTATAGTGCAGCATCTATATACCGTTAGATTGGATGCGTCATTAAGCCAATAGGACCCCCCCCCCGCCCGCCCCGGCACCCGGACGAACGAGCACCCCCCACGTACACCTCTCGTGGCTCTACTCTACAAACAGTGGGCCAATTAGGGAGACCTGCATCACATGAGTAGTTATTATCTAAAGATAACAAGACAATGTCGACCTGCCAACTCGTACCAATCATCCTGTAATTTGCCAGCCACCAGCGTCCCCCCTATCTCTCTCCCCCACCCCGATACCGTATTACACACACCGCCATATAGTCCCCCTACCGGTAATTTATATTATTCAGTTCCTGGTGCTACCACCACCAGTACAGTACATTACAGTACAGTACAGTATGTACGTGGGCTGGTCAGGCCTAGGAGTGTGTGAACAGGCACTGGCTTAGGTAATCACCAACCATGAATACATCCTCTAGATGATTCACCAGGGCTACTGTAATCAACATTGTGACTCGTCCTGTGGAAACCTGTACTGCCAGCAATTTCTGTTTATGTATGTGTGTGTGTTTGTGTATGTGCGCGCGAGAGAGAGGGAGTACGCGCACACGAATGCATGTATATTTAAGTTTTTTCCCCTGTGATAAAAACCCTCCCAAACAATACCAGCACCGAACAGTAATACGCCCAAAAAGTAATCCCCCCCCCCCCCTACAGTCGTAATGTCTGATTGATAATAAGTTGTCCAGGTCAAAAGAGGACCGTTTTTAGAATGTCTAATTTAAATACCTTAACTATAATTAAAACCATTTTAGTTTGTGAAGCTTTTTCAGGCCTTATGACTAAAACACTAATATAAAATATAAGAACACACACACACACACTCTCTGTGCCTGCGTCCGTTAGCAGCACATGAAAGGTACTGGCACAGAGAATCAAGAATTGCGAAAAACTACTTCTGGATGGTTCATCGAGGTAACTAATAAAGCTATTATGTGTACTCTATCACCAGTCACCCATCAACCATCAAACCCGCGTCATTCTCCATGGTAACGTTCGAATACCGCCTCAGCCAAACGACGAGGCCCCTTCTTTTCGCAATCGTCACCGTCTTTGTCAAAGAAGTGCACGTATGTCCGCACACGCGTACGCGGGGAGAACGCCCCCCCCCCCCGTCCACCGTGGGCCGCTGACTAATACTGGTATTTACTCAAGCGAGCGGTCGTCAAACAGCGAGATGTTTAGCTACAACAAGTGCTTTTGTGTTATTGATAGTGACGTCATATAAACGGCACTCGGAGCACGTGATAACAGCCGTTATCGTTAACGGTAAGTACGTCATCATCAGCAGCCGTTGAACAATGATAGCGTCGCCGCGGCAGCGGGGCTCCCAGTCCAGCGCCGGGGCCTGGATCGGGCCGGTCCGGACGCGCGCGCGCGCGCACGCACGCGGTCAGGCGCACGCCCACCCGCTCGCCGAGATGGACTGCGTCAGTTCTAGCGGGTTACAGATGCCCGTGGGATTGTCATAGCACGTGACAAATGTTTATGACTGAGAGACGTCAGCTTTTAACGGACACGTGAACAACGTGAGGAGAAAACTTAAAATGGTCTGAGTAACGTAATAACACGTGGGATGTTTGGGGGGGGGGTATGACGTCAGTTATAGAGAAATGTATATCTAGATGAGGAATCGTTGAGTATGATATAAAGATGTATAAATTGATAGAGAATCTAATGACCAGATATATAGATGGATGAATGTACTTTGACACGCATCCATATACACACAATTTTGAGAGAGCCCAGCTGGGAGAGGGGGTCGATTGTCAAGAAAACGTAATTTAATATCGTACATTTCTGTTATGGCTTATACTATAAATGTGGATATAATAAGGTTATTATAATTCTGTGACATATGGGGAGGGGGGGTTGGTATAGACAGGGATACATACATAAATATTGATAGAAAGATAGATAGAATGACAGATAGATTGTTAATTTGTGTGTGTGATAGAGAGAAAGAGAGAGAGAGAGATATGGGGGGGGGTTCTAGGTTCTAGTAACCAACACGACCACCAGAGGACCTCATAGAGTACTATGTACCCTAAGCGATGCTCGTCGAACAATAGACGGCCATAATTTATTTCACCTCGATTAGCGCCGATTGTTCCCCTACACACAACACACACACACACACACACACACACACACACACACACACACACCTCCCCCTTCCCTCCTACCTGGCTGACGTCGAGTGTAGTTCACACCTTCTCGACGGCGCTGACAACTCATCAAACGGCCAACAGCGACCCTCGACCAAAGAATGTCATCAACACTCGGTGTCTGTGTGCCTTACCCCCGACAGCCCACGGGGCACGATGTATGCAAACAATTAACGGCTTCTGTAATC
Source organism: Paralvinella palmiformis (assembly GCA_025642065.1). Classification (NCBI taxonomy): domain Eukaryota; kingdom Metazoa; phylum Annelida; class Polychaeta; order Terebellida; family Alvinellidae; genus Paralvinella; species Paralvinella palmiformis. The sequence goes on along the minus strand of JAODUP010000662.1, from coordinate 201,742 downwards.
GGGGAGAAGGGCCGTCGTACCACACCCGGTCGCCCGCCCGACGGGCGCAGATGTCCCGTTAGCGTCGCCCAGGTGAATGGTAATGATATTAATGATGTTCTCACGATGGGGTTATACCCGGGGTTTTGGGGGGGTAGCGAGGGGGGGGCGTGGGTGTTTGGAGGAACCCGGCGGCAGTTAGACCCCCGGGGCAACCGATGATTGGTCTATAGACACCAGCCCCTTTGTAACACCTGTTAGGGTAACGACACGCAATCTGGCCACTTATTGGAATAGTCTGGGTAGAAAACAACAAAAAACAACTACAAAAACAACAACAACACAACAGCAGCACTGCCGGATTATAAAACAACTATCTAGCTGTGACTCTTCATATATATATATATATATATATATATATATATTTAGGTATGTGTGTGTGTGCGTGTCGTCTCTCTCGCTCTCTCTCTCTCTCTCTCTGTATGGTGTGTGGTGGATCGCGTGTTTGTATATATATATATATATATATATATATATACACACACACACACACACATGGGGAAATACCATAGAAATCTGTTATAAATATAGCATGTTGCTAACAGAGTGACCACTCAGAGAATACACCCATTGAAAGATCAATATAAAAACTTTGACTCTCTACCTTCTCGTGATTGTTTTCACCTGTTATAAATACGAGATGTGATTTTCTGTGCCAGTGCCTGGTCACCTATTTCCACACGCCATCTTTTAATAGATAACAGTTTATCGTTCACTTTTAATTGACAGACAGTTAAGGACAATTAGCATATATGATTAAATGTTTACCACAACACAAACATTTGATCAACAACAAACCTTCGTCCTATTCCGAGGCCTCTCTGTGACTAGGAGATAGTATCGTGGGTAGTCACAGATAATAATAATAATAATAATAATAATGTATATTTAATAAAGTGCCCTTACTAGCAGGAGCCATTCAAAGGCGCTGTACAAATAATATGTAATATAACAATACCCCAAATAATATGTCTGTAAAAACCCTATAATGATTTAAAAGATAATAACTATTTATCTGTGAAAGCGACCTTAAATAGATGTGTTTTTAGAAGAGACTTAAAATTTTCAAGAGACAACTCATTTTTAATATTTGCTGGGAACCTATTCCATAAATGGGGGGGGGAGCTGCAACTCTAAACGCACAATCACCATATGACTGGAGCCGAGACACTGGCACCTGCAATAGTATCTGACTGGATGACCTGAGTTTTGGGGATGACTTTTTAATAGAAACCAGTTCATACAGGTATTCTGGCGCCATATCATTAATAGATTTATAAGTTATTAACAGAATCTTAAAATGGATACGCTGTCTAACAGGTAGCCAATGTAGTTTTTGAAGAATTGGGGTGATATGATCATATTTTCTAGTATTTGTTACAATGCGAGCTGCACTATTCTGAATTCGCTGAAGGCGATTAATGTTATAATCAGATATGCCATATAACAGGGAGTTACAATAGTCTATATGAGATATCCAGAACAGGGGGGAGGGGGGGGGGCTGTCCCACACCGAACTCGATCCTGAAGGGTGTTTCATCAATATGACGATAATGATGATGATGGTGATCACGATAATTATGATTATGACGATAAAAATAGCAAAGCTCTGTACCGATATAACTACCAGGATCAGTGTTCCATAATTTTGAGGGCACATCATTTGAAATAAGTTTTTTAGTTAACTTTGGTATTTAGTTAAT